>NWSH02000605.1:7273304-7284781 GCA_002382865.2 Heliothis virescens | reverse complement strand
CCACGCTTCATGCCTCCACAAATTAACCAAAACTGCAACTTCAGCTTTCAACAAATAGCACTCGCTCCGCTCGCGCCCTTTTCTTTTCGATTTTAGATAGTTTACACGTCAGGCTAATAAAATATTTCGCGCTCGCTTCGCTCGCGCATTCTTATTTTTTTAAAAGCTTTTTCTTTCCTTAATATTTCTTGGCTTCATAAACTATACATTATCCAATAAAATTATGAATTGTTACTTGACCAACACTGTATATACCCACCCGGCATAAAAGCTGGCGAGGCCCTAGGGCGTCGCAAACTTGATGTTGCCGACGTGCATATTTGGTCTAGCGCCGCCACTGCTTAGGCACGTTGATATTTAGACATTATGAAATTAGTGGCGCAGCGTGTGGGAGTCAGGGAGGCAAATTGGGCATTTTTTAGGGGGCGGCATAGTTTCATAAAAAATAATAAAATTACGTATGGTATAATTTTGTCTCTTCAAACGAAAAAAATTCGCGCTCGCTGCGCTCGCGCCTTTTCAATCTCCAACTTCTTTTTTCTTTGTTTACCTTTTAGTCTTCTAATCAAAAAAATTACGGACTCGCTTCACTCGCATCTTATCAATCTTCAAGTTTTTTCTCGGTGTCTGTCTACCTTTGAGACTCTAAACTAACAAAAAAATTCGCGCTCGCTGCGCTCGCGTCTTTTATATATTTTTTTCTTTTTGAATAAGCGTTCCTAGTTGACTACGAAACCCTAAAAACTATTTAACATCGAGTCTTATCAAAGAAGGGCTGATCAATTTGATAATTTTGAACACCGAAGCCGGTTTAACAAATACAATTGACTACGATGATGTAATAAACGAATTTAAAAAAAAATGTTGTCCGCAGAAAAATAATGTAAAATATGAAATCTGTAAATTTTTTCTTCCTTGATGGGGCGGAGAGCTACAGGAGCCCGGGGCGCGCAATCTTTAAATACGCCCCTGGGAATGGACTAGTAATGTTGATGAAATTTACTATGATGATAATGTCCTATCGGTTTTTGTTCCTATTTCTTGTTTACTCTCAGTCCCGTTGACGTGGTTATGAAAAGTAGCTAAGGTAAAATCTGGGTAAGGTCCGTGTCAAGAATTAACTTGTTTTAACTAAATTAAGTGGTTCGACAAAAATTACAAAAAACTGAACACAAAAACAGTTGTAGTTTTATTATTTCTTCAGTACATTTTGTAGGGGTACCTACTTATAGGTATTTCATTACAAAAGAAACCCAATAAATGTATTTCGTCTGAATACGTTTTTCTAACCTTATTGGAAATCATGAAATCACTAGATATACCTTCAGGCTGAAAAAGGCAGATTCTTCAAAATTAATTTAGACTCGACCTAGGTCGACAAACTAATAAGGTTAAAAGTACAAGCCGTACTTAATTCGATTTTCCTTTAAAGAAAAATCCAATCCCGCTATATTCTCGAATCATAAAATTCCTGAGAATTCAGATATTTTCATATTAATCTTGCAAGCTGAGCCAACCCAGGTAACTTTAGATTTATAAAATATCGACCGCAAAATGTCAGCCATTGCTCCGATAACCATTACTCTTCATATTATTATAACAAGGCGGTGTTAGGTAAGTTTCACGCACGGCATCACCTGCAAATACTACAAATTAATGTTCTAATCGTATTCAGGCATATTGCATTTGCCCGTGAAGAATGAAAATATGATTAGACCATATTTAAAAAAATCCAATAAAATAAGACTTTTGTTTATTATTTTGTAATAATTAATCAAATTTTTTGTTACTTTAAAAGACAAAGAATCATTATTGTACTTTTCCTGTCATCACACCTTAATAGATCACTTACAAGTATATTATAACTTTTCATAAAAATATGTTTCAGTAGGAATATAGAGGTAGACTCTCTTCAAGATCTGAACTAAATATGTAATACAATAAGAGAACCCTCTTTCAATACATTTATTACACAAGAACCTCTGAGATACTCTTTCACATTTCTTTTCCCTCAGGTAAATTAATGTGCACATATTTCTTACACGGTATCGCGGCGAGAGCTCTCAACTTAAGGCTTAATACCCATAATTAATTCTGCTTATAGCTAACAAGTAATAAATTGGGGGTAGCTATTATATTTTATGAAAGGCGGACCATAAATTTGGGAAAAGACTCCAATCACTCCCCAGGGAATATTATTAAGGTTTAGAGAACCGCAGGTGAAAACTTCGCCTTATTTTTCTCGTTATTTGGAAGTAATTGCCTCTCGTTTCGAGAATTGGGAAATAATAGCCGGCTGGGGATTCGAGGGTCCTTATTTGGCAGTGAGACAATTTGAGATAATAAAAAAAGCGTTTTGCAAGCTCGTTTCAGTAATCCGTAGTGCTTTGTGGTTTGCAAATAGAATTATATTGTAATACATTGTTGAAATTAAGTTTTAATGCGATTCGTTTTTCATTTATGGTCGGTCTCTTGTGATCCTGTTGGCAAATGACACATTCTAGAGCTTCTTAAGTAGCTAGCTACTGATTCTACAATCTATCTACAACTTAGTCATACTTCGATAAAATTGAATATTTTTCTTTTTAATCTTCAAAAGCATGGTCATATTGACCCACCACTGACGACAATTTCTGTGACAACAAAGTTATGACGCGTTAAAAACTACACCGTCCCATAAAGTATGATGGCGGCCTATCAGTGACGTCATACGACAAAGCATTGTAACTGGAGCCGGGGTAAACTAGGCCATGTTTGTGGAGAGACACTACATTGGAGGGCCCACACTTTGTACAGCTTTCATAGGGAATATAGGTACGCGGATTTTCGGCAATGCGGTGTAGGGGCTACATTTTCATCAATGTAGGTGAGATTTTTCGATTGATTTTTGGTTAAAATTGAGAAGTAGTCGTTTCGATTGTTTGGCTTTGAAAACAGAACGTGACAAATTCTGACAAAATTGATAAGTGTGTTTAAGAAAAAAAAAATGACGAACTCTATAATAACATTTTTTATAAGTTCTGGTAATATGTAAAACTTTTAGTCTATCTGACAAATAATTTTGACTACTTTTCTATGGCATTATCTATCAGATTGCTATCTAGAACTTTTCTCTAGAACCTCTAAAACTGGTCGTTACTCAGGATTTACAGTAAGTCTTTATTATATCATCTATAGGTACATTTAATATACGTTTGCGATGCTGTTGTAAAGGTCAGTTGGTACTATAACTACGCCTAAGTAATATTGATACCTACATATAGCCTCATCTTAATTGGACGGAAAGCCTACACCCACCCAACCTCGTTAGCAAAATCTAGACGCACGAGCTGTAAGATACCTATGTACAGTTCTCGTAAAACTCGATTTTGTTACTCAACTTATATCTGAGCTCAAGTACGCGCTTATGACTATGGTCATCAGAGTAGTATACTCCCACGACAGCCTCGTTGGTCTAGTTGTCGCATAGTCGACTGCTCTGCACGAGGTCTCGGGTTCGATTCCTGGGTCGGCTCGAAATCGCTTTGTGGGCTTTAGAAACTTTCACAAAGCAGCGCGGAGTTGGAAGTTAGTGATTGATTCACCCGTGCATCGGAGAGCACGATAATGTCGGTCCTGCGCCTAATCTTTCTCCGATCGTGTCGGATTGCTGTCCCATGGGGTTATGAGAGTAAGGGAATAAGGAGTGCACCTGTGTCAGCGCAAATGCCTGTGCACTATAATATGTCCTTCCCAGCTGGCTGATCTCCTTATATGACACAACAACAGTCACCGTGGCCGACAATCGGCTAGGACGCCATCATCATACTCCCCGATACTCCCTGGTAAGAGAGGTTGTTACACCTTGCCAAAGATGTACAAATGGGACCCACAAAAACGTGCCTTACGAAACACGGAAGAATTCTTTATGACATACAACCTACCTACAAACCGACCACGTGAAGAGTTGCTTAACCTTAATATCAATCAGCCTCACAGCTGTTATTTAGCCACGAGCTCTTATAAAAACATCTTTACTAAATCCAAGCGTGAATTCACATCACCTAAAGAATTAAACCCTATAATAAAAACAGAAATTATTTTCCAACAAAATAATACATATTATGTTGCAACTTTCATTACAAAAATAAATAGTGTAAACAAAGATTGTGTTTGTGATATCAGATTGAAATGCAAGTCTTTGAGAAGAAGGATTGTACACATTTGTCTTGCTGTCTCAACAAAATGCAGCGTGCAGTAGAGATAGCATGTTTGGCTTACATTGCTGTACAAATAAGCTGAATACACATGTGTAATTGGTTTTATACTGAAAAGCTTGGAACTTTAGGTAGTTTTTTCGTTAGAATGTTAGGATTTGGGGGAGGCCTTTGCCCAGCAGTGGAACAATAAAGGCTTATAAAATAATTTATTCGATGGGTTTTATGTGACAGCGTACTAATATAGTACAAACAATTATATTTGCAGAAAATTGAATACTTCTGTAAATGAGTTTCCCAATTAATTCATTACCTTTCCACTAAAACAAGAATTAACTTAATTCACAAAACAACAGAACAGTAAAAAAACATCTCAATTCAGAGCTTCCCTTTTACAAGTCGGTTAAAAACAACACAAACTATTCATAAAACCGGTTACATTTTGCCTTAGTTTTATCCTTTTGTTCCAAAAGCCTTTGTAAGGTATCGATAGCGTCGCCTTCACAAACTGAAACTCTTTCAACTGAATAATGGACGGCTCCATTCTTTCTCAAAGAAATCCGATTAAATCCGAACTTTCATTAAATCTTGGAAATAATACCATGAAGCTGTTCTGTTACAATTGTCTTTCGTATGAAAAGGGGATTAAAAAATACTTATGAAAAAGCTTTTGTTTATTTCGTTTAGATATATTGAAGAGCAGCTCTCTAAAAAAAAAACAATTTATTATTGGTAAAATAGGTTTAAAAATTTTGGTCTGAACTAAAATAAATCAAAGATTTTTGATAAATAACATACTTATGCGGGAACTAAAACAATTATTTTTCTGACTACTAAAGCGGGACAGACGAACAGAGTTACTTTTGAATTTATAATATTAGTGATAGGATTCATAGGATAGGACTAGATCAGCAGTTTAGCGGGAAAGAGATTTTCTTTCTCATTTATAATTAGTAACTCATAATACAGTGAATATATACGCCATATTTATTTTTATTTTGAACTGTCCTTCCTCTAAAAATAAAATAGGTAGATTTAAACAAGACCACACAATCCAAAGGAAACTAATAACAATATTAAACGTAGCACTACGTATTTTGCAACTTCAGTTCAACTCTATTTCAACTCCCTAGGAATTAATAAACAAGTTTAAACAGCTCGTTTTTCGTCCTGTATACTGTACAATCTGAGGTTTAATTAAACCGTTCCGGTCTGCAAACGGCACGTCACGACGCCGTGTCATATAAAACCGGATTATACGAGCCTAACTGCCTTGTTGGTCTAGTGTTCGGATAGCGCAACTGCCGTACTCGAGGTCTTGGGTTCGATTCTCGGGCCAAAATCGCTTTGTTGTTTTAGAAACTTTGACAAACAGACTGACTCCAGTTTTAGTTATACCCCCGTGCCTGAGAGGGTACATAAAGCCGGTGTCCCCAAATGCTACTGAGTAGTAGTTATAATTCCATGTAATTAGCGTGAGGCTAACAGCCGGATGTAAGAAAACTCTGATCTCACTCGAAAACCTGCAGCTCACTGGATAAGAAGATACGATGTTCAACCATAATTCATAACCCTATTTAGTTAACACAGATAAATCTCACCATTCCTTTAATATTTTGAAAAACTACAGTCTATCTTAAATTTGAAACGGCAATTTTCTTATTTTCTCCAACTGCATTAAGTGTAGACCAGTCCTAACCAACGAATTTCCTAGTCATTCGAACACCGCAGGGACGACACTTATTCTGGTATGCTATTGCCGATGTAATCTGCAGAATGCAATTTGCAGTCGGTTTTATAGCGTGTAAAACAATTTTGGATAAGGAAAATGGTGTACACAATCCCAAAGGCGACAAATTAGTTATCATGGTTGTAAAAACCACAGATTTTCTTTGAGGAAAATGTCTTTTTATTTACGCTTATCATTTGTTTTGGCCTTGCCTAACACAGAGGTTTTTTGATGAGGCTATGTTTATGAAGTTTAATTTGAATATAGTGAAATTGCTTTTAGTTTTTGTCACTTACAATTCAAAGTTTTAGAAAAGGGCGTGAATTTCCCTATCAACTATACAATCCTGTGATCAATTAAGTCATTTCATAAAGAGGTGTAAGATACAAATACTAGCAATATTATACGATTGGACTCGCGTTCCAAGAAACTACTTTCTTCATTGAGATGAAAAATAATGTGACTTTCTATTGGTAAAGGAAAGCTTCATTCGTGATCCAGAGTTAACCTCTTACATACTAAAAACATGACGAATCTATAAGGGTTCCGTTTTTTGCCATTCGGCTACGGAACCCTAACAACAATCTATGAACAATCTATTATAAAGAGGTAACATTGTTTGTCAATTTGTAAGTTTGTTTGTAGAGGGTAATCTCTGGAACTAATGAACCAATTTTAAAAATTGTTTCAATGGTAGAGATCTACATTATTCGTGAGTGCTACAGGTTATATTTTATCCGGGTATGGGTAGTATTTCCCAAGGGACGCGAGTGAAACCGCGGGAAAACGGCTAGTTAAATATATTCTCCATAATCTCCATTATTCTCTCGAAGTAGCAAAGAACTAGAAAACTTTACTTAGACTAAGTGCGCTTTAAAGGTATAACTTTATCCAACTAGAACTTGAGCTAACAAATGAACTACGGACGGTGAGAGTACGGAAGATTTTTATTGAACTTTTTATGTAATTCAGATTCAGCTCGCTTAATCTAAATATAGCAAAAATACTTGGAGTATGTGTACAGTCTGCGCCATGTAACATTGCATTTCTGAAGTAAGCCATTTGAAACTTCAAACATATCAAGATCATACCAAGGCGCAATTCAATAACCTATCTGTAGTTTTGCTTACTAGAGATAGGATTTTGATATTAGCCATTCATTCACACATTCATTCATAGTAATCCACCTTCAGGCGGGCGAGCACTAAAACTACAGTGTAATTGCGCAATATTACGATAAAAATATTATGCAATAAACATTTTTTTCACAAAAAAGTATTGCGCAATTTTCATTACTAACCCTAAACGTTAATTTTACACAATGTGATAATGTTGCGCAATCATATTGTAGATCTAGGCTTCTAGTAAATACTATCTATGAATAGTAAAATAAACAACAACGGACAAATTGTCGCTTAAACGGAATTTAACTGGCAAAGTTCACAAAGTCGTTATAAGGAGCATTCGAAGCGATAAAGGACAATGGGCAAGTTGTATGGGATTTGGTACCAGCTCCAACAGTAATGTGTGATACATCATTAGATACGTATTTACGTGAAGAATCATAAAAACGATGGGGCTTGTCTCAGTTAGTTGTCCGATCCGAGTAATTATTGAAATTGATTCGACTAAAAATTAGCTTATCATCTAAATACGCAAATGCACTATAAGGAATATGTCGCCATGATTATACATTTTAAACTCACTTAATAGACATCTTTTAATCTTTAATATACACTTTATCATAATCTAGAGGTTTTCAATAGACCATGGAGTCACACTACAGACACAACATCGTCATCCGATTTGACAAAAGTTCAAACGTTCACATCATTATATGCTTCGTTTTTTTGGAAAGAAACCGTCAATATTCACCTCTCCTACACTAAGAAGAACACGAGAGAATGTTAACTCTAAACATTTACATAATTGGTTTTATTTTAAACACTGAAAGACTTTCATCAAATACATATGCACCACAGTTGTGCATGAGCTGCAAAGGATTCCGCAGTTTTTTTTTAACAGTCGGTAGGCAAATATTCTAAAATGGACCAATTCCTGTTTTTTTTTACTCTCACCGGATTTTATTCGATATAATTTGAATTTAGGAACTACATTTACGTTGATGACCTAGTGATCATTACACATTCTATAAGTCGACGTCATGCAAATTGGACAAGGATTTGAGTCTAGTCGTCATAGTAAACATTTTTGACCTTGCCAAGACCTACGAAATGGTACTACAGTCAACACTGTTGGACAAGGGTACCAAAACGCCCAATGTCCTTTAATTAATTATAACAAGTTACGACAGCTAGGTTTGTTGACCTTTTGTTAAACAAAAGGGGAACAGTTTAAACAGACGGAAAAAGTGATTTATCATACTTTTCCAGCTCTCCTGTAAAAAAAAAATTAAACGTATTTTTTGCGCGATACAGTTTTCATTTTTCATCGTGAATTATTAGCGCTTTCTGTGCCGTATTTTATTTATTTTTATAATTAAACTTTTTTAAATTTATTTTACTTCACTCTGACTTTCTTTTTGTTTTATTTATTTTGAATGGATCTGAATGAAAGGTAAATAAAGTTGGTATAAAGCAGTAGTACCCACGGAGATACCATAATATAATTAAAGGCTTAAAATATTTCAACACTTCCCAAAATATTTCATTAAGCCCAGTCGATAACTACTCCACATATCATAAACTGTTAAAACCTTCAATCATATTACATGTATCATCATCACCAGCCTTTTTAATATCCCAGTACTGGTCACAGGCCTCGTCTCACACAGATAAGGATGGAGCGTTAATGACCACACTTGCTCAATGCATGTATACTAAAAAGTATCATTTCTTCAGAACTCTCTCTTACTCGTGTCATCACTATTGTTAAAAAAAATATTTATGTATATATCTGTACGTTAACCTAATTTCAGGACTGTTCCATGAAAACTGTAAACGGTTTAACGACCAAACTTTTATGGCTGTCAGTGTATCTCGGAACAAGTTTTATTGCTTTTTGGCACGGCACTATTGTAATTGTAAGTTAATGCTCACTATTTACTCATAAACAAATTATAAAAGGAATCGTAATTTTGTACTTTTATATTATGGAATAATTTGGTTAGTAATTCAAAAAGTTCGAGTTGTGTATGCTTGAGTTTTGAATATTTAAATCTAAAAACGCATTTCGTTACAACTACATAGAAAATAGAGACTCAATGTTTTCTGTAACAAATGTTAGCAAGAAGTAAGAAACTGCTGACATAAATCCAGCCAAAATAAAGTCAGGATACCTTCTTGTCTAAACTTCAAAAACAAGCAGAAAATAATAGCCTTCCCTTCTTTTAACTTAAAAAACTTGCTTCATAAAACACAAAATCTTACGGTCAATTACTTAGTTCACGTAAGTAAATCCAGGCATTATTTTAAGGCAATTTATTTGGACAAAGAACAGGCGTATGTTTATGCAATGAATGTTCAGGCTGAAGCCGCAGCGAGCTCGTTAAATCTAGATCTTAACGCTGTACAAGGAAACTCGGCATTCCGTTCGCTTGAATGCATGTTGGAAATTCATAGGAAATTGTGAAATTCAAATCTTGGAATTAAATCCGATTTAGAAATTTCAAATAACGTATTTCGTTTCTAACTACGTTTATGGTAGAGATAGTTGTGATAAAGGATATTTATGTAGAAATTGTTAATGATTTTAAATGGTAAGTATCTGGATTGGAATAAGGATTTTCAGGAAAATTTGAAACAATCCTATTAATGTTATAGATGTGAAAGTTTGTATGTGGGTATGGATGAATTTAAAACTACTGTATAATGTTTGAAGAAACTTGTCTATAATAGAGCTTATATATCAGAATAACATAATACCAATTTTTTATTACTGGGCTGGAAGCAGTTTCCTCGGAACACAGGTGGAATCGAGAAAGCTAGTATAGCAATATTCAGTTGGGACACTGATGACCTGACCATTATAACCATTGCGCCATCAAACTTTAATAAACACAGAATAATACCAAACGCCCTTTATTTCATCATCCATTGATTTTAACTCTAAAATCAAATTGTATTTCAAGTACGTAGCAAGCAATGTGGAGCTCGTTTTGAAAACAGCTTGAACCACGCCAGCTACAAAGCAATCCTAACTATTGGCTATTGAAATGGCTACTACAAACACATTGACGCTTTGTGAAAGGCTTTCATGGAACTAATACTCTATTTCTACAGCTCTATTGGAATGCCTGAGGATTTAAAGGGAAAATGTCTGTGAGGGTAATGGATGCTGGTTCCTTGTGATTGCGTGTTATTATTAAGTCACTAGCTTCCGCCAGCGGTTTCACCCGCTTTCCCGTGGGAACTACTGCGCGCACCCGGATTAAAAGTAGCCTATAACCTTCCTCGATAAATGGCCTATCTAACACTGAAATAATTTTTTAAATCGGAGCAGTAGTTCTTGAGATTAGCGCGTTCAAACAAACAAACTCTTCAGCTTTATAATATTAGTATAGATATAGATACAACGATTATTACAAACCCACATTTAAATAAGACGAATTTAAGTACCTGAACTATTATATTCTACCTTAAAACAATTATAATATGCGTACATTAATATTAATTTATAATACTTGTAGGTACTCTATGGCCAACAAAAAGTGTAAACATTACCCCATGTAAAAAAATCAAAAAAATCTAGAAAAAACAAAATTTCCCAAGAACATAGATGTAGGTCATAGAACATAGATAATGAGTATCACTATTGCTCAAGCAGTCTCTAGTTTCAATTAACTAAATAGTATCCATATACATAATAATATAGTAAAGTTCTCACCACCCACGGTCACTGAGTACCCACATATAACAGGTATCGTCTTACGACACCCTCGGGGCGTCTTCGCATCTATTCTTGGTATAGGCAGGCCACCGCCACTCGGCCGTACCTACAGCGATAAATGCCTATAAATTCGCGCGGCGACGGCGCTACACCGACTGATGGGTGTCGCTGCTCACGCGTTGAGCTCGCACTTGTGTTTGGTGGAAGTTTTATTATTAAAATAAGTTTAAAATAAGAGAGAATGGCTGGTTTAAAGTATTGCTCTTTTGATGGATGTGTGTCAAGACAAAAGGACGTGGGATTATCATTTTTTTCATTACCTGCAGATGAGAAAATGTAGGTAAATTCAAATTTATTTTTAAACTATGAAACTATAAACCTTCACATTCTTCATTTTACTAACATTAATTAGTTACTTTGTTGATACTTACTAATAATATGGACTCATGTCTGAATTTAAGGAATTTGTTTTTTTATAATTACGAGAGCAACTTGAAAATGTGACTTTTTGTTTGTTGATATATTTTAACGATTAAGGTGTCAAATGAAAGGCCTAAGTCTAAAACTATTTTATCCGTTTGAATCATATAAATAGGTCAACGCGTTAGGAGATTAGAATTAATTAAGAATTAAGAATAGTAAAAATGTAAACAAACCAGATTTTTTGATGTTTTTGTTCCACAACTTTTCTGTATGATATAAGT
>NWSH02000605.1:7246378-7263193 GCA_002382865.2 Heliothis virescens | reverse complement strand
AGTATTCTAGGCACTTCAAAATAAAGACTAGTGAGCATCAACAGCGTCAGATATTCATTTGAACGATTTTAGAAACTATTTCGGTCTTTCCCCATCACCTTTTTGTCTTTCCCCTAGACATATTTTCGTAATAACAACATTTAACTTATTTTTTTTTCTGCTTTCGAATAGATTTAATAGGAAGGTATTAATATGATACAAAAATATATTCTTTGCTCTTTACTCATGACAAAAAACATTTTAGAATACGCTTATATGTACGGTTCTACACGTCTTCAAACACAACACTGCTCATCTCATCGAAAAACCGTTCGGTCTTGCCCCTACCGACCTTATTCGAAAATACAACATACTCGTCAACTTAGAAACCTACACTTCAAAAATTCGTAAAAAAACACTGACAAAACAATTTTTTTACACTTACCTATATTATTATGTTAGTTTTCATAATCTATCCATCCATGATTTGCGATTAAAGATTAAATTTTGACATTTAATTAGCTCTATGAAAATTATATTAAACTAACTGATCCGGTGAACTTCGTATCACTAACTTTTTTTTTTTATAATCATATTTTCTCATCGTTTAAACCTTCCCTTAATCTCTACAAACATTTTAAAACCAAAATAAGCCCAATCGGTCCAGCAGTTCTCGAGTTTTAGCAGGACTAACGAACAGCAATTCATTTTTATATATAAGATAAGATATAAGATAAGATAAGATATATAAGATATAAGACTAGCTTCTGCCAGCGGTTTTACCCCCGTCCCGTGGGAACTACTCAGTGCACCCGGATAAAAAGTAGCCTACAGCCTTTCTTGATAAATGGGCTATCTAACCCAGAAATAATTTTTCAAATCGGACCAGTAGTTCCTGAGATAAGCGCGTTCAAACAAACCGACAAACAAACTCTTGAGCTTTATAATATTAATAGAGATTTCAATCAATAATCAATTTCAAAACAATGAAAAGATATGTTGGTTATACGAATCAGCCTTAAGACAGCCTATGATCAATTTTCCATGTAAAAACCAAAGATATTTAAGATATATGTTTAATTCCTTTGATAAAAATTATAATGAAATGAAATAAACAAAAGTATAACACCAATTTCGTCAATGTAGGTTGACGGTGACGTTAACAGTCAGTCAAACCTGCAATGGCGGTTACAGTCAATTAGCTAATTAATTTGATACTGTCTGAGTGTAGTAGGTAGGTTCAATACCAAAGCTCTTATGACTACAAACTGTGTCGTTTTGTCAGTAATAAGCTGTATTGTTAAAATAAATATTATATTATTAATTTAAGAACCCTTAGCTCGCTTATGGTATAGTGCTTAGAACTTTCGTGCAACGTAACATAAACTTCAGTACATTAAAGAAAATAAAAATACAATTTTATTAAAAAGTGACCTTTTATAAGTTGCATGCAAGCTGGCGTGCAATAACATCCAGGTCAACGAATGTAATTATATTTTACACCTTACAAACTAAGTGTCATTAATTTATTAAATAAGAAAGTTTTTTCGTACACGTCTGGTCAATGCAGGTGCCATAATCTTTGTATTTAATGGATAAAGTCTTGTAAAAAACGTATTATTTCTGAGCTAGCAAGACTACCTTCTCGCGTGGATTTGTCCATTACATACATACAATATTCAGCTAAATATATTACTAAGAGAACAAAATTACATTAACCAAAACATAAAGCTCGTTTTAAACCTAAAGTTTAGCCAATTATGTACTTAGCACAACCATATCATCCCAAGTTAATTATACGTATTTTGCCACAGTTATTTATCAAACAAACAAACAAATATGACAAAGTTTGTTAAGTCAGCAGTCGTGGCTTATTTAAATTCTTGGCGCTGCGTCAAAGAAAGTCTCAACAATCCTTGCGTCTTGACATTCGTGCTCTTGCAATGCTAATTTTACTGAAAACTGTTTCCGAGTCTCATAATAATACCGTATTTACTTGAACCTTTTTTTTATATCGATGGGAAATCATCAGTATGACAGTATGAGGGAGAGTCAGACTTTTACTGACTAAAACCCGCCGTGTTCCTTCGGGAGCCCTTTGTGTGCCAGAGCCGCGGTAACTCTTTCGAACAAGCCGCAGCCCATTTACTTGAACCTTCGTTTAACAAAATCGCAATTAAAAAAAAAAAAATTTAATCTTATTCGTTCCCGAAATTATAAATAATTTATTTATCTTTTTTATTTAGTTTTAATTTCTTATCAATCTATACTAATATTATAAAGCTGAAAACTTTGTTTCAACACAGGAACTACTGGCCTTATTTAAAAAAAAAATATCCTGTAAATAATAAGTATTTGGTTCCCAAGTACCAGACTATGTAGGTCTAATGGGTCCCCTTTTTATGATATTAATATTTATACAAAGAACCACGAACTACATGAAAATGAGGTCGCCAAAAAAAACCTAGTTTACTTTGCAAACCAAAATTATATTCAACTTAGAACAGGAAAAAATGGTACCTGTTATATTTACCTTCTAAGCGACGGTCCCAAAGAGATGTGTCACAAAGAAATATAAATTATTCATACCCAGTCAGTTGCTTCTGAGTGAAATTAATTTTATGAAAAGCCCCAACACTTTTTTGCTACGGAGTTATTTTTGTATCTCTGAAATTTACGCTCATTTGAGCTTCAACAGTTTTTTTAGAAGCTCGTTTTCTTTTTATTTAATATTTCTCGGAGTTGACGTTAATGAATTTCTTTTGTGACTACCTCTGTATCTACTATCGTTGGATTTATTAAGGGTAAGCAAAGGCTTAAGTTATGAGGTAAAAATATTGGCTTGGTGTCATATTCTTGTAATTCTTGTGTTGTTTCAGTATAAATTACGTGAGGCATTTTATGAAGAATGAAAGTAACAAATATTAAATATCATCTCAATAAATGTCTCTTTTTTTCTTTTTCTGATTAAGAAAAAAAACATCATTATATAAACATACACAATCTATACTTTAATTATAAAGTTGAAGAGTTTGTTTGGTTGAATGCACTAATCTTAGGAACTTCTGGTCCGATTTGAAAAATTATTTCAGTGTTAGATAACCCATTCATCGAGGAAGGCTATAGGCTACTTTTAATCCGGGTGTGCCGAGTAGTTCCCACTGGACGCGGGTGAAACCGCAGGCGGAAGCTAGATTAAAATATTTCAAATAGACCTACAACAGGTTACTATAAAAAGTCAAACCTAGGTGCACGGTTCTTAAGAGTCTATCCATCCAAACCTAGCTAGGTTAAGCAAAAACTATACATTTCCCAAGAAACTCTAGGAATCAACTTCTTTTAATTGTGTTCATGTTACTTTAAATTTAAACTGAATTAAAATTTTTGCTTCGAACTCCACAACTATCTACAACGCCTCGGCTCTCAGACTTTGCAGTACAAAGTTAAACTCGGCTTGTACTTTTATATTTTTCGCTCGAATTACTATCTTACAACGGAGCTTTTCTGTACTGCAGCCAACGTTTGTTAATTAATTTATCTTTTATGTACCAGGTTAATTATATATGTCTGTTTAAACGGTGCCTTATAGACCACAAAAAAAGTTAATTTAAAATGCATGTGTTAAAACAAACCAACTGTCTAGATCTATACTTATACAATACTAGCTTCTGCCAGCGGCTTCGCCCGCGCTATACTTGAAATCCCGTTTTTTCCCGTTCCCGTGGGAATTTCGGGAAATCCTTTCTTAGCGGATGCCTACGTCATAACATCTGCCTGCGTCCCAAATTTCAGCCCGATCCATCCAGTGGTTTCGGCAGTGCGTTGATAGATCACTATGTCAGTCAGTCAGGACCGATTTTAAAATTTTTTTCACCATTCGAAAGCTACATTATCCACGAGTGACATAGGCTATATTTTATCTGGGTACGGGCAGTAATTCCCACGGGATGCGAGTGAAACCGCGGGAAAACGGCTAGTTATAAATATTCATAGTGTGTACACTCGATTAATTTGAAAATGGTTGCCAGAACATTGAAGAGTACCTAAAGGGACTTTACTAATGGCAAGTCCGATATTATTCCCTTTCCTTTGTAAGTATTTGAACAGAAACCTCTATCCCTTTACATTAACGCCTTTAATGTCGGTACATATTTAAATACCGTACCATTTAAATAAATTATGTTTAATTAAGCTCTAAACCGTCTTTTATTCCGTATTTGTGCTAATTGAAAAGCCTGAATGGGCTTCCATTTGTAAAATGACAGCAGTATCTTTTTCATGAATAGCGTTGATTAATATTTCTTCCCATTTTCTTAAATTTTCGGTAAAGTACCAACCTCTTAAGTATGAGTGTGTGGGTATGATTCTAGGTCAGCCAAAAATTGTATCGGTACATACAATTTTTTTAAGTTTAACTTGAACACCGATGACTGAATAAAGGTGAAGGAAACATCTCGAGAAAACCTGGACCAAAATCTGAAATCATCAGCCCACATTGAGCAAGCAAATCCTTCTCTGTGTGAGAGGAGGCCTGTGCCCAGCAGTGGGACTACAAAAAGGCTGATAATGATGAAGATATATTACTGATTTCGCTTCTCACACCAAACCACAATTCATATGAATAAAAGTAATCAATTCCACTTCCAACAGTAGTCAGCTTATATTTACAAATATCGTAAGCAATTATCAGTTATTTCATTTATATAAATGGGTTATGGCCTACTGCGGTGTTGTTATTGTAGGGATTAATTGAAAACGGATTTATGCACGAGACAGCGCTTACAAATAAAATGTTTTAAATTGATGCTTTCAGTTTGAATTCAGTATAAATTGTGGTATTAATTTAATTCAAAATGTAGGATATACAAAACCTTTTTAACAGTTTATTACAGACTAGGTTCTGCCAACGGTTTCACCCGCGTCCCGTGGGAACTACTCGGCGCACCCGTATAAAAAGAGCCTATAGCCTTTGTCGATAAATGGGCTATCTAACACTGAAAGAATTTTTAAAATCGGACCAGTAGTTCCTGAGGTTAGCGCGTTCAAACAATCAAACTCTTCAGCTTTATAATATTAGTATTCACAGGTTCCAGATAAAGTTCTAAATAGCCATCTGACAGATAATGCCACAGAAATGTTTGTAATTTTGACTACTTTTCTGTGAAATTAGCACTTTTGATAACCTCATATAGGTTAGGCAGATGATGATATAAAAGAGAACATTACAATTTAACATTCACCAGCTTTCAAATCTTCGCGAAGCTATTTCAACATTTAATAAACCTCGAAACACAATCAAATCTCTGAAAGGAAATGATTATGCAGAAGGTTAGAAGCAATTCATTATGGAGTTCTGACACCACAATAGTGAATGGAGTCTAGGGAATGAGACCCTTAGACTCGCTTCAATGGCTACCGAAGTATCTGAGAGAGGTTATTACCTTGCGCTGTGATAATATTGGTTTCTTGATAATTAATGTCACTGCTTTTGTTTATAGAGGACTAGCTTCTGCCAGCGGTTTCACCCGCATCGCAAGGTAACCTACGTCTTTTCTCAGGCTATCTGTGAACGTTTCATTGAAATCTGTTTAGTAATTCTGGCGTGTAAATGGGACCGACAGACAAACAGTCAGAGTTACTTTCGGATTTAAGGTGAATGCGTCACCTGCTGTTCACCTTAATGATTTATATCGTGATACAAGAGCGATTATATGCAATGAAAACATTATGAAATACAGAAATATACACAACACCTTCATCATATTTGAACAAGTAGGTAGCAGTACTGGTTATCCAAAAGACCAGTTTTATAAGAAACCAAATAAGTTGTCATCATCATCATCATCATCATCATCCTAGCGTTGTCCCGGTTGCAGACCTTTCGGGCCCGGGGTCCGCTTTCCTACACCTTCTTCTCCACTTCGCACGGTCTTCGGCATCTCTGGTGGACAGTCCATTGGCACGCATGTCACCTCTTACGACGTCAAGCCAGCTTTTCCTGGGTCTACCCAGTCTGCCCCGGCCTGGCGGAGGTGCCATGGCTAGACATTTGTTCCCCACGTAAGTGGCCGGCTTCCGTAAAACGTGGCCGTACCAACGTAAGCGACACTCTTGCAGTTTGTCTGCAATGTCACGGACATGAAGGCTGCCGCGGATGCGTGAGTTCCTAACGCGGTCCTTCCGCGTAACTCCACACATCCAGCGCAGCATTTTCATCTCCGTGACCCGCAGCTCCTGCTTGTGCCGCTCAAGCACAGGCCACGTTTCACTACCATACAAAAGGACAGGCCTAATGATGGATTTATAGACCTGTCCCTTCAGTTTAACCGGCATTTTAGGGTCACAAATGACACCAGACACCTCACGCCACTTGGCCCATGCCGCCGAAATTCGTGCCTTGACGTCGCAATCGATGCCACCAGACGCGTGGAAGACAGATCCCAAGTACCTGACCTGGTCCGTCTGCTCGACCACGTTACCGTCTATGCAGACGGAAGTGGGATCTGTCGTGTTGCAGGCCACGTACTCAGTCTTCGCCACATTCAGCTGCAAACCGCCGTTCTCAAGTGACTCCTTCCACATGTTAACACGCTGCACCAACCGCCCCTTGTCCGCGTCTGCCAGCGCGATGTCATCAGCATACATGAGCAGCCACGGGGGCTGCTCATGCGCATCTCGGATGCTATCGGACAGTGAGTCCAGTATCACGCTGAACAGAAACGGACTAAGGACGGAACCCTGGTGTACTCCAACGGTAACAGGGAAAGGTTTAGTGTCACCAACAGCGGTTCGAACCACCGAATCGGAATCGCGGTACATGTCCCGGATAATGTCAATATAGACTTCAGGCACCCCTTTGGACCGCAGCGCCCACGGGATCATCATGCGAGGAACACAGTCGAAGGCCTTCTGCATATCCAGGAAAAGGAAATGCAGAGGTGTGTTCTTCGTCCTGTATTTCTCCATCACGATCCTTAGGGCGAAAACAGGGTCCATGGTTCCATGACCAGGGCGGAAGCCATATTGACACTCCGAGACAGTGCACTCCTGCCGGAGCCGAGAGTCGACGATCCGCTCAAAGAGCTTCATGGTGTGGGACATGACCTTTATACCGCGATAGTTTCCACACTCCTGCACAGACCCCTTGCCTTTAAAGACTGGGGTGATAACACTCCGTCTCCATTGGCTCGGGATCCGGCCGGTGTCCCATACGCGGTTAAACAGGTTTGTTAGGATGCCCACCCCATGAGGCCCCATAGCTTTCCATACTTCGATGGGGACTCCATCGGCTCCGACAGCCTTCCGATTTTTCATGCGGCGAAGAGCCAACTGGACTTCGTCAGGCGTTATCGGTGGCACAAGTCCTTGATTCGGAGGGAGGTCCGGTGGCTGCACTTCTCTGTGCTGCTTATTCAGCAGCTCGTGGAAATACGAGCGCCATCTCTCCTTCACCGCGAGGTCCTCGCATAACAGGTTGCCGCTAGGATCTTTGACACAGCGGCACTTGGAGATATCCTGTGCCGCTTTGATCCTGGAACGAGCCAACTTATAAATGAGCTTTTGCCCCTCAGACGTTTCCAACTTATCGTATAGTGGCTGTAAGTGATTACGTCTGGCTCTGGCTACAGCTCGTTTTGTGGCTCGTTTTGCAAGCCTGTATGCGTCGCGATCTTCAGGAGAGTTGGACGCTTGCCACTTTAGAAAGAGTGCTTTCTTCACCCTAGTCTCCCTCTGGACTGTGTCGTCCCACCACCAAGTTTCCTTGTCACACTTGCGTCCACCCTTAGACATTCCCAGCACAGCCTTCGCCGCCTCCGTGATAGATGCCTGAATCCTGTCCCAGTGTTTTTGGACGGGTTCGCCATCGACTCCGTCGCACTTGTCGCCGATAGCCGAGGCGAGCATGTGGGACTTGTTTTCATCAAGCATCCACCACTTGATTTGGCGTTGGCAGCGCTCTGGACGTTTGTCTTTGGGCTTCACACAGAGATCCATGACAAGGAGACGGTGTTGCGCAGTGAGGCTCTCGCCGGGTATGACCTTGCAGTTGGCTACTTTGCTGATGTGATGTCTCCTGGTGAGTATGAAATCGATTTGGGTTGCGTTCCTCCCGCTCCTGTAGGTGATCAAATGGTCAGGTTTCTTCTTGAAAAACGTGTTCACGACGGCTAGGTCGGCCGCGGCACACGTCCGGAGAATCTCTTCCCCTTCCGTGTTCCGGTTACCGTATCCAAAGCCCCCGTGAACTCGCTCAAAATCCACCCCCAACTCACCCACATGACCGTTCAGATCGCCTCCCAAAACGATGTCCTGCGACAACGGGATGCCACGAAGCACATCACCGAGTTTATTCCAAAACGAAATCTTGTCAACATCGCTACAACCGGCCTGTGGTGCGTATGCACTTATCAAGTGGGTTTGAACCCCCTCGACAAGCACCTTGACTACCATAAGTCGGTCGCTTAGGCGCTTCACCTCCAAGATATCGTCGTGCAATCCCTCGGCTAGCACTATAGCTACCCCGTTCTCCCCACCAGGTGCACCCGTGTAGATCAGCTTGTAGCCATTCCCAATGTACCGGGATCTGCTGCCTTTCCACCGAGTCTCCTGCAGGAACGCCACGGCCACCCTCCGCCTGAAGAGTACGTCAGCCAGTTCCCTCGCACGTCCAGTCAACGTGCCAATGTTCCACGTTGCGAAGCGGATCTTCCTCTTCTGGATAGGGGCTCGCGTCTTTGGCCGTGCTCGCCCGTGGCACGGTAGCCCTCGTCCACTTGCGCCAGGAGTCGGGCGAAGCTCCTGCGCGCCGTTATGCGGCGGCGCCCTATCCGTAGACCTATTTTTTCTTGTTCTTTCCATGTTGTGGTTTGTTTTGCTTTTACGGAAGCGACTGCCGTCTGACCTCCCAACCCCGAAGGGAAAGCCTGCGCCAGAGCCTCGTCCGTTTTTCAGCAGGTGCACCGACTGGCAGGTGAGGTTGGCTTGGGCCCAATGATCTTGGTGGGCCCCATACACCCAAATGTTGTCAATATCTCAGAATAATTTAACCGAGCCCCCACAAATGCTACATTAGAATTCTGCCGGGCGCCTCGACAATGCAATTATGTTTATGTCGGCCGTCGCCATGGTGTGACACAAGACATTTTCATTTTAAAATTAAAAAATGAAATTATGTCGTATCGACGCTCGAGGGGCGAAAATTGAATTTCCTCCCATTTGACCTCCTACTGTTGCTATATTTCTTACATTATGATTTAGGTAGCTGTTCGCCGCTATTTTGCTCACTTCCCGAATGACCTGCTCTCGGCAAGCAGGTGAAAACAGTTTTTTGTCGGGTAGACATTCTGTATTTTTGTCAATATTTTTTTTGATATGTAAACATCGCATTGGCATCAACGTGCAGAATTTAGATAGGTGTTATGTAGTATTTTATTTTTCAATTAGAGGAAATTTCTATCATGTGTCTCTCAACATCTATCACTTTAAAATCACTTTTGACTTTAAGTTCACGTTCTATTCAAAAGCTGAGACAGATCTACGATAACCTGTGTTTGAAAAGATCTTGTCTTGAGGAGACGACAGTTCTTTGCTTACAAAAGTACTAAAAAGTTTAGCGATAAGATTAGACTTATTGTCTGCATCCTGCGAGTCACGAGTTGAGTGTTTGAAACGAGCAGGTGTGTGTACTCTAGATTTTATTTGCATTTACTTTCCTTTCTGATTTTTATTTGTCTGCCTTTTTCCAACCATGTTGGGTTCAACTTTCAGTCAACCCATGCAACTGAGTACCAGTGTTTTACATGTAGCCACTGCCTATCTGATCTCCTTAACCCTGGGCAACCCAATACCCCTTGGTATGGCTGGTTGTCAGAATTTCTGGCTTCTGACTGCCAAGGATGTTCAAAGACAGCCGGGACCCGACAATTTAAAGTGCCTTCCAAAACACGGAAAAACTCGTCATGATATGGATCACGCATCCATGAGCCAACCACCTGAAGCATTGCATATTCTTAAAATAGATCCCCGTGAGGCCTTTAGCCACAAACTCCTTTTATTTCATAATTAATGTTATGATTATTTTTTCTCTCCAACGTGTGTCCATCAGAATCGCTGTCACTCCTTGTAGAATCCTTCGAAATACATATAGAGAGTTGTTACCTAATTGCTAATAGCTTCCTATTCGCCTGTAAAGGATATTAAAATCTGTTTATCTGGCTTTCTTTAACGGTATATGTATCAAATTTCGATTTCTTGTTACAGTTAACAAGGTATCACGTAGAATATGCATGAATAAAATATAAAACGAATTTAATCGACTTCGACGGATATCATTATACAATATAAATGTAGGGGAATAATTGCTATTCCCCTACATTTAAATTTTATATTAAACTCGAAATGGAATTAAATAACATTTAAGTAGAATAGGAATGGATGAATATCAGGACGGAACCCTCATTAAACGGCTATTACTGGTTCAGACTACATCATTAGATTTAGATTAAATATAGTTCATGTGAAAGCCATAATTTGTATTCCCGTGCATTCTTCTGTCAAAGATAATTATTTTTTATTAAATATTGGAAAACTAACAAGGTTTTTTTACGCTCTTCCACAAAAAGCTCTCAATACGATTGGATTTTTCTGACCTTTTTATTTGATAACACTCGTTCGGTTCAAATGTTTGTATTTCTTTTTTGTACCTTCCAAAATCTAAGTAACATCCGATCAAAATGATAAAGAAAACTAATAGAGTGATCACATAACACTTTGAACCAACTAAAATAATACAATAAAAGACAAACAAACGTCATCTAACACCATGCACTTTGCACTCAATGTAGGCGTCAGATCTTAACGTCTCAAGCTATAATAAAGTGCCATTCGTGCAAGTAGCAAGCCCCGGGCGGGCCCGAGTGGCCCGCATGTCAAGCGCGTGCTAACTCCGACGTTGATAAAGAAAAAGTTAACTTACTTTGAAACTTAAGCCGTAGCTGTTTGTTACGTATATAGGTATTCAGATTATTCTATGTTTAAGTAAGTATTTAGAGATGTCAGTACCGTTTAGTTGAATATTCGAAAGCTTGAGAAAATTGACCGCTTTTTTGCATCGGTTTAAAACTGAATCTGATTTTGTTAACTTAGCTTCGTTATTTACCTATTCCTTTTCATATATGTCGAGTTAAAAATTATCTATAGTTAAAAATATAAATTGATTGTAACAATGATTTTAGATATGAAAATCATTAACAGACAGGGTTTTTGTATGTCAATGACAGACAGATATTTTGATGTGGTTGCGATGGAATATGAAAAAATATTTAAATTGTGGCTTAAACAGTCTCCTGTATTTTATTTCTAACATTTGGCTATTTCATATCACCAACATGTTGTAAATTAACCAAAACAAAATATTATAATAATATGGAGATTCAACAAAATCTATACACACTGCAGTATTATTAAAATATATTTCGATTAAATCAAACCTATCATTTTATGTGACCACCTGAAGGCACTATGTGTCAATACTGGTAAAGTGAACGAACATTTTCCATAGATGTAAGGAAATTGTCAGTGAAAGAAAATTGAGACGCTCTTTGCTATTCCTTGCACAATCTTACGTAAGAGGATCCGAATGCTCTTGAATTGGATGGGAAGAATTTCCTGTTATGAAACTCTGTGAAATTCGCCTTTGAAATGAGAGGATGAAGAACTAAGCTCTCAAACAAAATAACCGATTTTCAAACAAACTGAGGTTGTGACTTTTTTTACAATAGATCATCTGCCTAGCCTTTTCCCAACTATGTTGGGGTCGGCTTCCAGTCTAACAGAATGCAGCTGAGAACCAGTGTTTTACATGGAGCGGCTACCTGACTGACCTCCACAACCCAGTTACCCGGGCAACCCGACAACCATTGGTAACACCGGTTGACTGATTTAAGACTTTCTTTACAATAGATAAAANTTTATTTTTGTAGCATATCGCTGTCAATCACAAGTGCACTCGAGGATGAAGATAGCGATAAACGCAAAATAAATAAAGTGCACAAATAAGACGAGTCCAATATCAAAGTAGGTATGCAGATATCGGTTGATGGCGTCCTAGCCGATTATCGGCCACGGCGGCTGTTCTCATATAAGGAGATCAGCCAGCGGCCCAGGACATATTATAGTGCACAAGCATTTGCGCACATACAGGTGCACTCCCTATTCCCTCACTCTCATAACCCGATGGGACGGCAATCCGACACGACCGGTGAGAGATCAGGCGCAGGACCGAAATAAAATTAATAATATGTATGTGACATAGTTATTGTAAGAACGAATAATAATGAGTATTCGTTCTTCTCAAAAACTAACAAAAATAGATAATTCATTCATGAACCCAACTAGGCTTAACATGCGAATTCAGTACCGCAACATCTATTTCAATAGACTAACAAATTGGCCATTCACAGCGTTATCTCTAAAAGTAATAAACAAATTGATAGCCGAGCAAACACGCGTCATCGAGCTAGTCAACTAAACAAATAACAGTAACTAACTACAGCTGAATTTATGCCCAAAAAAAAGTGAGTCAGAAAGTAAAGGCTTTCACACTTTATTAATTACAGGTTTTGTATTTTTTTTAATGTTTAAAGCTTCGCATTAGAGTACATTTTGATTCTATTGGTCGTAGCACTAAATACCCAACTGTGCACGCCATCATCTTTGTGAAACTTTTGAAAAAAATCGACTGATTTTGAACCAATAAACTGCCATGTTTCTATCAGAACCATGGATCAATAAAAAAAATATTTATTATTTATCGGCCAACAAAAATAGAAATTCTTATAATTGTTATAGCATGTCTGGTAAAAGTTCATTACTCCCAAATATATCATGTCAAACATAAATTACTTTACGTGAATAAACTCAGTACAAGTAACGACAAGTTACAATATTAGTCTAGATCACAAACAGTGACGTCACTGTCGGTCAGCCTAAATAAATTAAATATGTATTTATGTACATATTTACGACCCTCTGTCTGATGTCTCATGTCACGGATTCTGTAATCTTATTTGGACTCAATAGAAGGCTTTTCACTTCTTTTACGAGCAATTGTCTTTGCCACCATACGAAGCAAAATATGAACTGTCTTTTACATAAACTAAAAATAAAAGATTGTGTTATTTTAACAAACTGCTTCAAAAAACTCCACATCTGAACATATAAAACCCAAAGAACTGACTGGCTGACATAGTGATCTATCAACGCACAGCCCAAACCACTGGAGGGATTGAGCTGAAATTTGGCATGCAGGTAGATGTTATGACGTAGGCATCTACTAAGAAAGGATTTCCTGAAATTCTCAAAGGAACAGAAAAAAACGGATTTTAAGTTTTGCGCAGTCGAAGCCGCTGGCAGAAGCTAGTTGTATTATAAAAGTCCTTTAAAGTAGACCAACAGACAACTCGATGAGATCATTAATACGTGACTAATATTATTACCAGGGTGAACTAGTAATTCAAATAGCACGGCCTCCACTCTATATTTACCCACGTCTAAAAAGTGGGAACAGGTATTTTCCCAAATCCAGTAAAAAGGATGGAGCAAATACTACAAACCAACATTTATTTTCACCAAGATATTTAGCAAGACTTAATTCTCAAACTTTTCTACAAAAGGAACACCCTTGACAGATTTATGACCACACCTTTTATTTTTAGAATCGTACCTGATTTATTTCTCAACCGTACTTTATCTGCACTTTTTTACACGCAAGATAAAGATGGTGCGAGCCAAAATAATGTTATGACTTCTTATATAATTATGAGAACTTTTAACTATATTTTTTTTTATTCGCTCTGTACTTAGATGTTATTTCTCAATCTAATGTTTAACAATATTTTTAATTGAATATATTTTGAAGTTTTAAGTCAATTTTATTAGAAGAGAAAGTATTTTTCAATTATTTTTATAGTAATGATGTGTGTCAATCAATAATGATAAATACACATTTCCACATTGGATTCCCCCAACACACAAATATGTCCTTGGAGTAATATTTTAAAATCCCGAAGCTCAGCCAATTGATAATTCCGCATTCGATTGACAAATTAGCATGGAAATGAGAACGCCTGGCAGCTTCGATGTGTAAATTAGCCGATTTCAACCCTCCAGGGATAAAATTCAGCTGATTCTGATGTAATTCAAATTCTACTGCTGTTCATTACAAATTAATTTATACTTTCACTGCGATTAGTGTTTATTTTATGAAAAGGACCGTTTGTTAACGTCAAGGATTATTGAGCTTAGCATCAAAAAATACAAGTCATGTTTTTTCAATAGATTTCAATTTAAATCAAAATACATTTTACATTAGTTTGTCACGCTAATATTATAAAAGCAAAAGTTTTGGCGTGTATGTGCGCTTGTTACTTTAAACATATAATCGTTTAGGAGGATCCGTTGAAAAAAAGTGTAACTGTTACAATGTTAAACTTAACAGCATTGCATAAGTTGAAAGTCATCACAAAAGAAACAAAAAAACGACAAGTTCTTATACAGATAGCACATCAAGTTACCACAATCTGTCATACTTCTGCGATAAATTTTCAACCTTATCACAATGGTAGAAGTTGACTGTCGTCTGTACGTAAATGTTCAACTTCGACGTTTTTCCTTTAAACTTTATAGGAATCTTTCTAGTAGAAGTTCTTACAGCGAGCAAAAAGTAAACTCTTAAGAGACTTAGCTAAATTCTTGCTTCTTTAAAAAAAACTTTTGTGTTGTAACTCTCGACAACTTTAAATTACTTACATTATTGTAATCAGGTTCTACATTTAAGTATAGCGGGTTTTACTCATAGAGTAGGTAATTATGTCAGTATAGTTCCATTATATTCAATTGGACTTTCACAAAACATGGATCGTAAAGTCGAAAAAACCTTTCGCATCGTCGCTAATCAGCTAAAAAAGTTTAGGATATTCTATACTGTAACCAATCTAGTGTAATATTAAAAAAATCGATCAAAGCGCCGCTATGAATTTCAAATTCCGATAGTCAAAGCCACTACATTTTGCTACTGTACCCGAAGCGTTGATTTAACGCAAATGTATGCAGCTGTCGTCATTTTGCCGACACTCACCGCACCGCAGCCGACAATGACCCTCCATGGTAATTCGCATGATTATCATGCAACACACCAATTTCGTCAACTCCATAGCTTTAGTAAATTGCAAAAGCTTTGAAATGGTTTTTAAAATTCATGGAGCTTTTTGTGATGGAAATTAGCAGGTCGATAGTTCGGTTTCTTTTGAAAAATGACAGATATAAAAACCTCGCTTCATGCAAGTTCGTTTTACTATGCAACTATCATTTTGACGTCACATCTTATTTAATTATTGTTTAGCAAGTATTACCGGACCTGAGATCTTATGATCTAAACAAATTTCAAGTTTCTATAACCGAGCATCGTAATTCGTAATATATTGATACCAATGGGTTTTTACTTGCAACTTAAACTGAATATCTGTATACAACTGGAGACACTTTTTTTCGATGTGAAATCATCAGATGGCCCCTCCCGCTGTGGGTGCAGCATGAGCAAGAGTCAGAATTTCACTGATTAAAACCCACCGTGTTCCTTTTTCAAACCTTTGTATACCTGGGCCGCGGTAACTCTTTCGATCAAACCCGCAGCCCCGGCTTTGGCGCTAGTGAGCTCCACTGGGGAGCTGGGTACACTTCTACCTTGAACTATCCATAAACGAAAACAAACGTGATGCTTATATTCGGAGAACAAAAACCATAGGAAATGTTCATTTTTTAGAAGAACACATACAAAACAATGCTCACATTTCAACCCTTAAATGACGGTGTTGTGTGACACGTGATACCATCCGTCGCCTTTTGATGATCTTTGTAATTACTGTTACGAAATCCCTTGGAATTAAATGTTATCATTAAAACAGGGGTTCGTCTAGATTATATATGCACATGGTGTTGCGTTTTGAAAAAGAATTTAACAATTTGTAAAATGTATAAATCATACTGAATTCAATAAAAACACCGATTACATAGAAAAACATTTCGCAACAGAATTAATTTCTTAGTAGTAAGATTTTTTTTGGTAAATAAATTGGGCATCTAAATATCCCAAGTCTTTTGAATCTAGCTTATGACTAGGGATTGCAATCCGGTATCATTTTCAATCCGGCCGGATCCGGCCGGATTGGCGTGAATCCGGCCGGATCCGGCCGGATCCGGCCGGATTAGCAAATATGCTGAAGGGTATATGTATTTGGCCCTCAATTTCGGCATGACGGGTCCACACCGGGCACGGTTGCTTCGGGAGGTACCTGCCTGTCCCCGTGGCGGCAATTGGCGGCGGCAAACTATCGCGCCCAGCCGTGGTTCAAGCCATGGTGAGGGGCGAGAGGGAATGGGATGCCGTCGCCTCCTTCTGCGGAGCAGTTATGCTAGAGAAGCAAGCGGCGGGGCGACTGCGAATTCGCGCCGCTCATCCCAGCCGCCGCTGTGGACCTGGTGGTAAACACGGTCGCCGGGTGTCGAGAGACGCTCCCGGGCACCGTAGGCGTGGGTCTGTGCGCGGTGAGTTTTCTGATGGCACATCGTTCTTCCGTCTCCTAGGAGACGATACTGAGGAGACACACCCGTGTCGGCGGCGCGCGTTGTTCCACGCGTTCCTCAAATAGGTTAACAAAACCATTAGGGCCAGAGCCTGTCGGGGCTGCGGGATTGTTCGAAAGAGTTACCGCTGCTTTGGCACACAAAGGGCTCCAGAAGGGACACGGTGGGTTTTAGTCAAAGTCTGACCGGTCCCAT
>NWSH02000605.1:7213490-7246353 GCA_002382865.2 Heliothis virescens | reverse complement strand
GAACCAAATAAAACTTTTAACATGGCTCTAGAAGTCGGTGGCAAAATAAACACAATCAACTGACCTGCAGACACCTACTTCTAGAGCCATGTGAAAAGTGTTATTTTGTCCCTTTTTCTCCCTCTATTTCTTACGAAGTCATTAATTTTTAAGTATTTCCTCTTATGTAATCTGTTTCTTTTTACTTTTAACTCTCCGATAACCTTCTTTTTCTTGAAGATTTGACTTACTAGTACCTTTTTCAATGTATTTTTCGCGATTTAGAGTTTAACCGGATCCGGCACCGGATCCGGTGCGTTGGTGCCGGATCCGGTAGGTCTAGAAACACGCCGGATCCGCCGGATTACCGGATCCGCCGGACCGGATTGCAATCCCTACTTATGACCTAGACATGGCTCATTTATATGTAGTTGACGTAACATATGAAATAGTCGTCTGACTGCTTTTAATTAACCAATTAATATCATTATCACATAACAATAACCAGTTTCAATTAAGTCTCCTAACGTAAGTGAAATAAAATCCATAGTGGCAATGCGCCATAGGTTCTTAAATAAAGCATAACTACTATATAAGAATGATGGGTCATAAACAATTAACAGCTTGGGGCCTTAACGACCCCGCGTGATTGCGTAAGGTTACCGAGTTGCCGGGTTGTAATATCATATGAAATGCTTTTTGTCTTCTCAAGGCAGGGTTATATAAAAATTACATTAAGTAATTCCTTTGTTGTTCATATTATGTAATATTTTAGATTAAATTTATAGAGGTATAACGATATTAGGTTAGTTTATATAGGAGGTAAACTGGCTTTCAGACTACAGCGTAGTCATGCCTACGCCGTAGCAGTGAGATCATCGCCAGCTACGTCGTAGCAAAAGCTTAATTCCAACACTAAAATCTCAACACCGCTTTTTCAACTTTTATATTGGCAATAAAAAATTTATTAAATCCATCTCGCTTTTCTTATGAATTCATAGTGTACCAAGTTAAAAACATAATCTTATCTTTAGATGAAACTATTTTAATAATATTATTTTTAAAAAGAAAATAATGTTCATAATAGAGTAAACATATGAGATGAAAATATATACGGCAATTTATCAACGTAAAAAATAAGCCATCATATTATGTTGAACAAATCACTTTAACCCTCTACCGACTCACATTTCCTACGGAACAACTCATTATCCTGCCTCATCGTAAGGGTTACGGGGAATATACATTCAACTTGTTACGTAGAAAAAAACAAACTAGTCATGGTATGTTGAAATACACAGCATGTGTTTTTTTATTTCTCTGTAGACAAATTTTGTACCTACTGTTTTGATGCCAATACATTGGGTTACTCATAAACATTAAATGAACAAAAATGCACAAAACGTAATCGTATTTAAGACAGGCTACTATCCCATCGGGGCTGCTGTTGTTGTTCGAAAGAGTTACCGCGGCCCTGGCACACAAAGGGCTCCCGAAGGAACATGGTGGGTTTTAGTCAGTAAAAGTCTGACACTCCCTCACGCTGTCACCCACAGCGGTAGGGGTCATACTGATGATTTCCCATCGATATAAAAAAAAGACAGGCTACTATTTACCCGTGTGTGAGTAGATAGAACCGCGGAGAAAGGCTAGTATATTTTAACCAATAGTCAAAAGAAAAACCTTTGAAACCAAATATATATAGGAACTCTTCAACGCCATTGTGGCATGTAATTAGGCTGTCTGAAGTGAAACTTTACATTTTGTTACACTAAGGGCGGGTTGCTCGATTTAACTATAACCTAACCTTAACCGGCCGTCAAATGGCCGCTCATTGGTTACACAGCTGTCACGTCAAAAAATTGACCAATGGGCGGCCATTTGACGGCCAGTTAAGGTTAGGTTATAGTTAAAGTTAAATCGAGCAACCCACCCTAAAAGACTTTAATACAAAGGTATACAAACTCCTTGGAACTGTATGCTGAATAAATTACATCAAGTTTTAGTAAGCAACGTTACGCAGCGGTTATATAAGAAAATAAGTTTTTGTTACGTTTTACACAACTTTTGTAAGAAAATCTCAGGGAATTATGTCTATGGCCGCATTTTTTCTGTTTAGGGATCTCAAATACTGATGACTTTTTTTAACAAGATCGAACTTGAATAAACACGAAATAAGCCAATAGAAAAATAATCTATACTTATATATAAAGCTGAAGAGTTTGTCTGTTTGTTTGTTTGAACGCGCTAATCTGAAGAACTACCGTTCCGATTTGAAAAAAAAATTCTGTGTTAGATAGCCCATTTATCGACGAAGGCTAGACGGGATGCGGGTGAAACCGCTGGCAAAAGCTAGTTTACGATAAAACTCACTGCGATAATTTGTCACTTTCTCTTAGCAAATACTCGGGAACTTTCTACAGGATTTACGATTATACCTCGTCTAACCTTAAAGACCTCCCCATAATCTCCTATCTAACAAAAGACAACTACAGCCACAATTCCCTATCAGCCCAAAGTGTCGAAAACTAATAAAAAAGCCGAGACATAAATAAAACCCAGTCTAGGTGAGAACTTAGCACGCCTATAAAATAAACTCGTAAAGTATACTAGCAACCCCTCACTGCTCCGCCTCTAATTGATTAATACGAAGACGATTACTGAACGTTACTTAAGCAATCAAACGGTTTATTGCTGTATCCTGTTGCTTTCAGAAAATGGGATGAATTTACGTTGAAAATTGTAAGCCTCTGACTGCAACAATGCGGAGTGGAGAAGTTTTTAGACAACCAATAAGGTTTACTTTTTCATCCATTTCGTCTCTGGGCCTGATATCAAATAGATAATTTATATTGGATGTTTTAAAATTTATCCGGTTTGAAAGAATCATGACTTTATTTGATAAAGACTTTCAACCAGGTTTGAAATCGAGATTTACTACTAAGAATCAGGAATATGTGAGTGTATGCTGGCTTCATTCATGTGGATTGTAGGCTTAGTTACATAACAATGTATATCATTCAGTTTATTATTTGCAAAAGAAAACACTTGAGAGTGAATATTCACACAGAGATAGATGAACACTGACTTTTTTAAAAGTGCCTAATGTTTAATGTCAAACAAAGTACTTAGTGCCATATAAATTAATTTCTTTTATTCTTTGTTATTGTATGTGCTATTAGTGATCCTAAGATTTCTGTAAATTTTTACACGTGAGAACCTGTAATTGGTTCTGTATTTCTTATGTTACTGCTTTTTAAATATTATAGCTGTTGGTTCTCTTACAAATAAATAAATAAAAAGTCATATTTTCTAAATACCTTACAAACAAAAAAAAACCATTGTTTACTTATTGTAATTCTACAAACGAAAGCTAGCTAAATAAAACGATATAACAAGATTGTATTTCCAAATAAATCAGTGTATAGCCAAAACAAATCTCCGGGCCATTGGCCAGTATCTACAAGCTGTTTTATGACACATCGACTAGACTGTCTTATTTGATGAATTGTATTACGGCGTTTTCATACTACCGAGAATGTATTTTTCTCTGCGCGTTTTTAGGGTTCCGTACCCAAAAGGGTAAAACGGGACTCTATTACTAAGACTCTGTTGTCTGTCTGTCCGTCTGTCTGTCTTTCTGTCTGTCTGTCTCCACGCTGTATTTCACTAACCGTCATAGCTAGAAAGCTGAAATTTTCACAAATGATGTATTTCTGTTGCCGCTATAACAACAAATACTAAAAATGAAAAAAAAAATAAGAGGGATGGGGTACGGAACCCATGCGCGAGTCCAACTCGCACTTGGCCGGTTTTTTAATATTTTTAAACGGTTTTACTTAGCTGGGCCAGTTTATTTATTTTTTTATTTGTTTGGGTCAAATTTAGTAATTGGAATTTCACTCCCTTCCTGACACCAGATCGATCTGGTATTTGGTATCCACTCTTAATATTGATGACAATACATGTTAAAAGTTTTTAGGTTTGTTGTTAAAAAAATAAATAATTTTTTTTTTATGTTAAACGAACGTTAAACAAATAATAAAATCGTTGGGCGTTGCGTATCTAAAGTTAATATATGATAGTTTCACGCGCCCAACGATTTTATTATTTGTCTACATTACCTACATTATTTTTATTGTAATCATCATCTGCCTAGCCTTTTCCCAACTATTTTGGGGTCGGCTTCCAGTCGAACCGGATGCAGCTGAGAACCAGTGTTTTACATGGAGCGACTGCCTATCTGACCTCCACAACCCAGTTACCAGGGCAATCTGGCACCCCTTGGTAAGACTGTAATTATTTTTATTGTAATAAAACAGTTTAACATTTTTTTTTCTTCGTGCTTCATTCACGCGGCAGAAAACCTGTCTCGAGATTTCAGATGTCATCGTTTATACCTGTGTCAATTGTTTCTTGTTGATCTATTCATTACGCGTGACACCACCCATACCTACATACGACCCAAATGTTGCCGCACAGAAAAACTTTGCGGAAACTCCGTTAGTGTGCAACTACCCTTACATACGAATCCACTGCGTCTCGTCAGTATTCATAACCAATGCTTTACTCTCTGAAATCATAATTTATGGCAGACTAGACTGCTTGGAACTGTTAGCTATCTGCATTTTATTTGTTAGGTAATACATGTACAATTTGTGATATATGTGTAACTATTTATCCCCGCGGTTTCACTCGCGTACCGAAGAATCTACTTCCCGCACCTAAATAAAAAGTAGTCTTTGTCCCTTCTCAAGCTCTTGACTTATTGTGCACTTAATATCATTTAAATAATTTTAGTACTTTTGGAATGAAAGCGCGACAGACAAACAGAGTTACTTTCGCATTTATAATAGGTATTAAAGCGATTCGTATTGGAATTCGTAGTGTATCCGTGTTTGACTGTTTCAGATCTCCTCCAGAAGGAAAGATAGTTATTTAATTATTTCATGGTAATAAGTACATCTAACACGTAACAGGTTTTTAAATAAATACAATGCATTTCACACCTTAAGTGCTACAACCCTTTGCGATAACAAAACAACGTGTTTAAATTACAGCTGTCAATAACCAGCTCATATCGACGAAAAACACAAACAAACAAACAAAAAACTTCGAGACGGTGTGAATGAACGAATAAAAAAGTGTTACTCCCTCGGAAACTATGGAGAAATTGCTTAGGTAATAACGTATTAGCCTTCGGAGCTGTTCGGGAAATCTCGGGATCCCTCGGGATTTGGCTGACAGCCAGGGTCCATTCGAGACGTCTGACGTATGTGACCAGGGCTGTCCAGACTAAACACGATGGCGGGTTAATTTTAATGGCTCAATCGGTTGGTCGCACAAACATAAGTGGCATTAAAATTTAAGTTCATATAGTAATTTTAAAATATCCCTTTCAATATCTACATGTCTAAGGTAGGAAGGTGGCTCGAACGCAGCGAGCAAAATTTTTTCTCTGTAAATTCAGGTGAGATGGTACCTACCAAATTGATAAAAAAGCGCAAGCGAAGCGACTGGGATTTTTTTTTCGTTTTTGGAGCCAAACACGGTATAACAGTTCCCATCAAAAGAAGACGTGAGAAGATCAAGCGTCACTTTTTCGCTGAATACTTTTTATGAAGATTCAAAACCTATCTGCGAGCCGTGGTTTGGACAGCCCTGTCATAGACCATGACACAGGGGTCAATTACCTCACAATATGCCAAACTTTGATCTCAAGTGGAGTGTGAAAATTCAATTCGCTATTACATGGAATGCTTATCAAGGGAATCTTTATTGTAAGAGGTCGCACTAAAGTGCCGTTACGTAATATTTATCGCTTTATTTGTCTTTCGGAGTGGTTCACTGACTCATGTTTTATGATGTTTACTGGGCTTTTTGATTCAATATTTGAAGAAAATAAGGAAGTAATTCCAGTATTTTTTGTTATGTTTCATTATTTGCTTCCATCGTACTTTTTTATCTTATCATTGATAAATATGATCATAATGTAATCATAGCGGCGAAGGCATAAATCATTCAGAATTCTTCTTAATGAAACTTCAAGGAAAAAGCGTGGGTGCTTAAGATATTCTTTCACGCTCCGATGGATATTCAGCAAATAGATCGAAGGATTAATACCAAAGGAAGAGCTAGTCATTTATCCGCCCTTATAAGATGTTGGTTGATGATTTAAAGTAGGTAGGTAGCAGGTTCACATACGGTGCCGTGGATGGTATCTATTCTATTCTATACATATAATAAAATCGTAGGAAAGTCAAAACTGTACATTGAATATTTTTTTAAAAGAATACTTCATGCACGATCTATAATCGATTCTGAACCCAAATATATGGTTTTTAGAATTTTTGTCTGTTTGTCTGTTTATCTGTTTGTCTGTATGTTTGTTACGGATAAACTCGAAAAGTACTGCATGGTTTTCAACCAAATTTTGCATGAATATTACCTGGAGACCGGTGCAACACATAGGCTATATATTATCACGCTATCACCTAAGGGGTATTAGCAATGAACCATTGTTTCTGTTAACCTTTCTGAAACCGCGTGTGATCTAATAATACATATCTGAATGTTGCGTAGGTATTAGTTGATCGGGCTATCATCAATCTTTAATAAAAAAATCACGCCTTAACTATAAGTAACTTGGGAAGAAAAATAAAAATTTTGAAAACTGTGTTTAACTAAGGTAAAGGCGGCTCCATCTATGATGTATAAATTAAATTAAATTTGAAAATGCAGACGGAGTGGTAACCAATTAATTACCATTCAAATTAATAGATGGAGTTGTGCAATTTCTGTAATTAACCATGTTGTAACACAGAATGTAATGTTTCTATAGATATTTTATTACTGTTAATCAGTTCGCTGTGCCACATAAAAATCCCGCGATATTATTATCTCGAATTCTCGATGCAAGGAAAATTTATAGTGTTAAGGCAAATTTGAAACGACTCCCTCTAAATGAGTTTTCGAATATTAACGTCAAATGTGAGAATTAGCTGAGCAATTAGTTATCATTTATAATCAAAGATGGAGTTGTGCATGCTTTGGTATGCTTTGGCACTTTAGCTTGTCTTACAGAAATGTGGTAGCATAAAAGCTACTTCAACTATGGATAGGTACTTTTTTGGTGCATTTTTATTCTTAAACAAATTTTAGAGTCATGTTAAACATGTAACCTAATGATTCTAGAAACAGGCCCAGACTCAAGGTGCAAGCTGTAGTATATGCTGAGCTGGCGCGATTTAAAACCATGCACACATCAAATGCTCTATCTCAGTCTCTGAAAACGCACAAGTTAAGAATTTTCATATAAATATAAGTATTTTACGATTTCTAAGAGTCACAGTCAAACACGAGACGAGGCGCACGCGCAGTGACGGAGGCACAGATCTGCCTTACTTAGCGGTGTAATTTGCACCCCCGCGTGGTGATGCGGATTAAGACGAGCTCGCGCTAAGTAAACTCATGTGTTCACTGTGTTGACGGTTATATCCCGCGGCACGACCCGCACTCCCGCGCAGATTGGAAGAAACTGCGCGCAGTGTGTTGTGATCGTATAAATTGAGATACTCGCATTCGCAATAGTAAAATCTGCCATCCCGCGCTATGCGACGGAGCGCGTTGCAATGGGTGGAGCGCCTAAAGCAACGCCGTCAAATAACTAACTTTGATATCATTCATTCAGTTACCAGGACGAAATCAGGACGATAAAACGTGTTTTAGCGAAATATGCTATTATTTTTGTAAACATATATTCCCACGGTATATTCCTAACTGAAACCATGGTCTTCCTTTTACGTAAAATTAGTAGCTTCAATCCGGTTAGTATCTTAAGACCATTCCAATCACTTTAAGTGTGATATTGTCGCTGACAGAAGACTATATTCTCTTTTTGTCCAGGAGAGTATGTATAAGTGAAGGCTGACATTTTATCCACTACAAAGCAGACGTTTAAGGTTAAAAGGATGTCATACTACAGATGTAGTTCTACTATTAGCAACGTATTACAACAGCACAAGAGCTTGAGAGCTTAGCAATCCTTTCTTCACTGGAGATCTACTGTACATGCACAAATTTAATCCAAACGTCTTTTGTTACGTGCGATAGTTCGGTCGCGTGGACCTCTTCATTGCATCTTTACCAACTCTTAGCGGTTAGCACGGTCCTGTACCTCACTTAATTGGAGGATCAATAAGATTGCTTAAGCCAGTTCTGGTTACTGATCGCGCCTGTATGACTGGAGGACTGGAGGAAGCACTGTTCTGGGAGAAGCTGTTGTTGCGACAATTTGTTGCAGCCCAGTGAAGGGCACGCCCCAATAGTGGCGGAGAGTTCCCTCTTTGAGGAGTGCTTCGGGAAGAGTCATGGCGCCCTCACCTTCCCCATCATGCAGGTCCTCACCAGACATGTGTTCGGAAGGCACCTGCATCGTAACGAGTGGGAAGTGGCACCCAGGTGTCACCACTGTGCAGACAGGCCGGAGAACACGATGGAACACATGGTTGAGGTGTGCCCTGCTTGGGAGGAGTACCGCCGTTTCTTTTTGCCGGTAATTGTGGCGGCGATCTTTCGCGCCCAGTCTACGCCATATTACGGAGTCTAAGGGAGTGGGATGCTTTCGCCTCCTTCAGCGAAGCAGTCATGCTAGAGAAGAAAGTGGCCGAGTGATTGAGAGTTTGTACCTCAAACCTCAGACACAGCGGTGAACATGGAAGACACCAGGGGCGCTGGGTGTCGAATGCCAAGTGCCGGTTACCGTAGGTCACTTGATGATTTCCCACCAAAAATGAAGTTATAATTACTTAGCTCCTATAGTCCACTGCCGTTCCTTTTCTGCATTAAATCTTGAGAAGCTACCTAAATATTTACCTATGTTGTGCTAATATAAAATATTTGCTTATGTGTTCCGTGTGTGATAGGTGGACGATGCAAAAATTGCTACGTACATTTGAAATTATACGCCCATCCTCACATCATCATCCACTTAGCATTTTCATAACCATATTGGTGTTGACTTGCAGTCTAACCGAAATTATGTGACCGTCACAGTCATCTAAGCACCGTGTTACTCTTTGGTAAGACTGTTTGACAGACTTTTTAGCTTCTGATGAGTCGCAGCGGCGGCGGAAGATGTTGAGATGACGGCTTTGGTCAGACTATGGTATTTGTTTCCCGTGGTTCCACCCGGTAAAGTGACTTTCTATTTTTATAATAACTTTTCAAGTCGGTTGATTAGATTAAAAATTCCTACAACGACACGAACTTTACTTCTATATGTCATAGATAAATGGTCACACATCCACAACGTAATCTCGGTTGGTCAGTCCAGAAGTCTGTCAGTTATCCGCTAGCTCCTCAATTTCTTGCATATTTTTATTATACTGAAATGTAAAAAATACTCCTGCGATAAATGCATGTAAGTATCTATAGTATTTTGCCAGTTCTGTATCGCCCAAGCAGACGAAGTCGCGGGCAGCAGCTAGTTGTTCAAATAAAATAATGACATCATGAGACCCACCTTGCTGCCCACCGCAGCGGTGTTAGATACTGTGTGAAAATCACCTACGAGGGTATAAATAATCTGAGTTAAACAGTATTTTCTTCAAAGATTCAGCAATTTAGATTTTGTCAATGTTTTTTGGTAATTTACAACGTGTAACTTTACCATCGATACTACCTATTTTTTTTATATATACTACATACTTAGGTACTTTTTACAATTCTTTTTAGAGTTATGTGACACAATACAAATAATCAACTCAGGTAAGTAAAGTATCAAAAGTTTAGCTAGAATTGTGTTTATACTTCACACAATTAATTTTTGGTATAAATTCCTGTTACAAAAACATTGTGCTTTGGCAAACAATGCTCGTGGATAATCGAAGTTCTGAGAACCAACAAATATCTGTTCATGTTCCAAATAAGGATACAAGAGTCAACGATGATTACTCGTGCGAAATCAAAGTCAATTTTTATTCATATAAGTCTATATGAATAAAAATTTTAAGTTAAAGTTCTTATAAAAAGTCTAAAGTTCGGTGCATGGTTCCATTTCAATTTTAAATAATGTTACTTGTGAGATAACGGCAGATAGAAGAGTATGGAAGAAGAAAACAGACCTCGAATAAATAATTGAAATAAGGGCAGGAATTCTTTGGTACACAGTTCCAAAATGTTAGTCTCAAGAAAAAGAACCGGCAAGAAACTCCATAGACTTTCTAAAATGCTAACACAAATACCTACACAAATAAATAAAGTCTGCAGGATTTAAAGTTTAAACGAAAGAAGAATAATGGCCCGTTAACGTCACCGTCACGTTCCGTTCCACGTAAAGATACAATAAAACTGCTCGTATCGAAAGTTGGTATCTTGGCAAACGGAACGTAAGCCGTGTGCGAATTTAAGGCTTGCATACGTTGGCAGCACTGGTTGGTCCAATGCTTCTCCTAACCTTAATGTTCACGCAATTTAAAAAATAAATACGTTTCAATAAAATACATGACTCTTTAGTATCTTGATACGTAGGTATGATGGAAAGTTACATAAAATCCTCTGTTGGTTCCCAAACCTCAATCGTTTCTTTTCCATGAGAGTTAAAAACCGGCCAAGTGCGAGTCGGACTCGCGCATGAAGGGTTCCGTACCCCATTCCCCTTATTTTTTTTTTCATTTTTAGTATTTGTTGTTATAGCGGCAACGGAAATACATACTTTGTGAAAATTTCAGCTTTCTAGCTATCACGGTTAGTGAGATACAGCGTGGAAACAGACAGACAGACAGACAACGAAGTCTTAGTAATAGGGTCCCGTTTTACCCTTTGGGTACGGAACCCTAAAAAACACAATTCAAATATTAGTTGGGGTAGCCAGTAGCCCCAATATTTGCAATAATACCTTTTTGTTCAAAAGATGCACCAATATTTTATCCAAACGTTGGATCAAATGTTGGTAACGTCTGAACCATTTCTAAAACGCTGAGCGTGATCCGAAGTAAGCTTAAGCCCAGCTTAGCTGTCGCAAGCTGCATTGTTCAGCTGAGAGCAAGCGTGATGCGATAACGTATATTTAGAGTTTACGAGGTATAAATGTGTTGTGAGGCTGCAACTGAAAACAGGCTTTGTATTTAAAATACAGGTACGCTATATGTAGTGTATGTAAATTGGTATGTTATCTGTGCCATTTCCATATTTTTCATACATTCACCTACTTAGTTTATATAAAAAATAAGTATTCTATATAAATAAATGCTTGAGAAAATAAAACATTTATCAATATCGTCGTATTCCAGTTTTTCCTCTTCGTATATTCTTCTACAAATATTTTGAAAACTTATGTCAATTCTGCCTATAAAAAATCTTACCAGTAAACTGTGGAACTTAATACATAATAATATAAATATATTATAAAAGAAATAATTTTTAAAAGAAATCACAATACACTTCATTCGCTTTAACTCTAACAATGTAACTTCAGAAATCTAACAAGCAAACTATTCTTCCTGACTTCGAAAGTTACAAAAAGATAGTAAAATCAATAGTGCCCCCAGACCCTTACGTACAATTTATTTAAGGTAAAGTACCCCGGGACGTTTTTGGGATACCTCTTTCCCAAATCTTCGCATGACTGACAGGGATAAAGAATTCGCTCTGAACCCAAATATATTACTGTAGGTTATATTCAGGATTGATATAAATTCAAAAGGTAACTGTGACATGGTTAAATAACCATTTTTATCATGAACTAGTTTCCGCTGGTGGTTTCAGCTGTGTTCCGCGTTAGTATTAATAACTCAAAAACGGCTGAGCTGATTTGGCTGAAAATTGGTATGGACGTAGCTTAGAACCAGAACGTATGTCCATTCTAAGCGCATACTTAGAATATTTTTTTTCTGTACAAAATCAGTCAAAATGAGATACTCCTTATTAAAAAATCCGTAAAAGATAGAGATTATACATAACTGAAGATTTATACTTTCATCAAATAAAAAATCCAAAACTGTTTTGACTTTTCACAAAAGTTTTCGCTCTCGGACAAAACTAAATTCACAACACACAAATGAAATAAAATTTCAATGAAACACCATTAAAGCCGAAAAGCTTCAATTAGCGAGTTTCAAAGCTAGTTTAATCCGAGTCCAACAAAAACCGACAACTATTAATTTGTTACGAAATAAATGTGCTAACGACTCCGTAACGAGGTTTTAACTGAAAGGTAACAAAGCCTCGCAAATGAATGAAAAACTTTTGTTTGAATGTGGTCGTTAAATGTTAGACACGACGATTAATTAATGGAACTTGTTATGTAAGAGTATAATCCTATGCACTTTGTTTGAGCCTAATTTTGAACAAAAAATCACAGGATTTTTTGCTGCCGGCAATTTCACCCGCATCCTGTGGATTTTCCATACTGACAGTATTTTTCAATTTGATCCCGAATTCTTGTGATTAGCGTGCACATACAAATAAACACTTCAGTTATGTAATAAGAAATATACGAGCAGTTTCCCCGCGATTTCACCCACGTCTCGAGGAAACTTCTTTCCGTACCCGGTACAAAGTACTAGTAAGCTTCCCTAGGTTCCATAGGTTTAGTAGTTTCCAACCAATAGTATATAGATTGCACAACTTACAGAAACGTAGACCTTAGTCATCTACAAAAATATAATATGACTAATATGTTCACAAAAACCACGCTTGCGTTACTCATTGTTCAAAGAAACCCTTATGGCAGCTAATAAACTTTCACAACCCTGCTATTACCTAACAAATAATGATCCGAAATATTATCAAGATGGCCTTGTATGCCTCCTAAGGATTACACACACTATAACATTATGTGTGATTTGAGCCTCTCACGCAACCCCGACTTTTGTATTAATTGTACGTGACATGCTTACTTAATATTCATTTGTATATATTTATGTATGTAAAGGGAAAATATAGGAAATAATGGTTAATCCATAATATGGATTTTGTTCTTCTTACATGGAAACTATAATAGTTTAGTTAAACTTGTACTAAATGTGAATGTAAGTCTGTAAATCGTCGCGGTTTCAGGCCAAAGCTACTGAATAGCCTCTGAGTCTAGAACCTGAGAAAGGAAGGCTACTTTTTATCCGGGTGCAAGTTGCAACCCTTGGAATATGGTTGGCACTAGNCCTATTCGATAGATATTTAGGAGTCCATCTGGGTCTGTTAAACTGGTCGTATATCTTTTGTTTTTATACATTTCTACGAATGTCAGACATCAATTTATTATTCACCCCTTTTCTATCCGTGTCAACTGTGTTAATGTATGGAATATTTATCAATTTAACTCAGAAAATGATATTTTTTACGAAAGTATTGTAATTTTATTCTCAGTGTAAAACGTCAGGTAAGTTTTTAACATAAAAATAACAATGGCTTTAGCAAATATTTTAAGACTTATTGAAAGCTATTAAATTGTTTTAATTAGTTGTAGTTACATAGGCATTTAAGTATCTGTGTGAGTATTGGCACAGAATAAAGATGTACCAGTAATGAAGCTAAGCCTTGTTGTCAAAATGATGACGTAAACACCATCGAAGCCATAGGGTTGTCATTTGGTAGTACTAACTTCAATATGTGTCAAACTTTAGTTCCTGTTTTAATCAAATGCACAGCTGGCGGGTAGCTTTTAAGGTGACAGTCAGTACTGACAGCACTGGTAAAGGTACATAAATGCCCGTCAATGCGCGTGCGTGTGTGAGTGTGACATTACGTACTTTAGTAGGTAGCTTCCCAACTGTTCTACATATACTTAAACTGTGCCGCTATTCAGCATGCGGCTCGTGCGGCGGGCGCTATTGTTTGTGTTTAGTTTTGCATTGTAAACAAAACGGATGAACGCGGATAGGTTTTAATTTCGTAACTCATTGTCCAAAAAATATATATCCTAGAACATTAGCTGAAAGTTAGGTTTTAATGACAGAAACGAATTGCTGTAAATCCGACTGCACGCAGTCTTGTCTGCCCTACCCCTAGAGTGTAATTCAAAATCGCGTAGGCGCGGAGAGGCGAGGCGGGCCGCGAGTTGAGGAGCAGGTGGTTGTAACACTCACCACCACGGCTGAGGCTGGCCGGCACGGCCGGCCAGCAAGCCGAAGCTGCGGTGGTGAGCGTTAAACCTATCTGCGACGATAAACTCGCGTGGGACCGCCGGAGCCCCGCAGCGTCGGAGCCGTGACAGAAATCATGCTTGCTGCAAAAAACTGAAACTTCTACAATGACAAAACAATGGCGTTCCAAGCTTTACAAAATCTGACTGATTACTTAAATTGTTAAACATTTAGTTTATTTTAAGTAACAATAAAAATGAAAAATTACTAATTTTTGTTTATATTACTCTGCCCAAAGGGCGCTGTACAATATGTAGAATGCCCGGTCAATTAGATTATTGGGCAAAATATTTTAATTTATTTACATATATTTACAACATACTTACACTATTACAAAAAAAAAACTTAAACTAAGAACTAAAAACTAAAAAGCGTCAAAAAATTCCTCCCCATCGCTGTCGACTGGGAGCGTGCCCAAAAGACTGGCAGCATTGCCACGCTGGATGGCAATGCTTAATCTTTGACCTAGGTAATAGCCAGCCTTTTGGTCACGGGTAGCGTCAACCAGCCGCCTAGATAATTCTTTGAAAATAGTGTGGGCATTCGGACCCCACGACCCGAGGGTTTCAACCCCAAACGGTTCGAAAATATAGTTGCCAACAAGGCCACTATATTTTCGCCGCTTGAGGTTCTCCGCAGCCGCAGCGGCAGCAGCAGCACAACACGCAGAACTTGCAAGATGGGATGGCGCAAGAGTATCGACGCAGGTTGCGTCCCACACTAAAGGCCTACCCATCTTCCAAGGGAATAACGTCATGCCGTCTGGTCTCTTACCGTCGTCGCGTGCCAAGCCATTTGGTTCTAAAGCGGCTGGCACCCCGACGGCAACAAGAGCGCGACGAATAATGTCGTTAATATTTGCGTGTCGCGCAATACGGCCGGCGCTACGGCTGCATGACAGGCCGTGATGTCCGAGGCTGGTGACAACCTCACCACAGTGGCAGCGATGAGGGGAGCAGCATGGAGCTCCTAAACGTAAATTATTAGAATGATTAGATTATTTGAATGATTATTATTAAATTGCTCTCTCAGATTGGGCATTTTTCATAATGACCGGGCATTATGTATAATGCAAAATTTGTCATTTGGTCCACAACATATACATATAAAAATCAAAGTCCTGACTCATCAACGTAGGGCCCAAACCCGTGAACCTATAAAGCTGAATTTTGCAGTGATATTCATCTTAAGACTCTCACGCGAGATAAGATAGGATTTCCCGAAATTCGAAACGGGAAAAAATGAGATTCTAAGTTTACCGCGGGCGAAGCCGCTAGCAGAAGCTAGTGAGAAATAATCTAAGTGCGTATTTTCAAAATGTTGGTCAAAACTATTTACATACCAAGGAAAGCTACGCTTTTCTCGAATCAGAATAAATAAACGCTACATTTTGCAAAAAAAATCTATGAATTTTACATAAAACTAAATACAAAACAGATTGTAGCTCAGAGAATATTCGAGAACGAATCAATAGTACTGAAAATTCTTTCTACGAACAATGTAAATATGAACGAATACCACATTTTTCCTGCTTCTGTTTCCAACGGAATTATTTCTCACTCGCCTGCAAGTACCCATGTGAGAAATAAAAATAAAATACATTTCAGTATTACTTTCAGTGTTGCTCAATAATTGTTCATAAACATTAGTAAAAAAATCCGTAGAGCGCTGTCACGAAAATCCTTTTATGAAGAAAAACTGTTACGCTTCTTAGGATATGAAGCGAATGTGCACCTTTCATTGTACAGACGACAGCACATCTAGTTACCACAATCTGTCAAATTTCTATAATTGATTTTCAACGCTATCATAATAGTGGGTAGGTTTGACTGGTAAAATTTTACAGATTGGTATACGTTGACATGCTGTCGTCTGTACTGTCGACATAGAATGAGGAGCCTTTCCAAGCCTCTGAAAAATGTTTCATTGTATAGCGTACAAAGTTCTGAAATCATTTCTAGCCAAACATCAAAATGGTTGTTTGATTGGAGATTAAAACTGTGACATGTAATCAATGACTATTCAGTTTATTTCGTTCAGTCAATCAAGTTTTAATGCACAATTGCACTAATTTTAGTACATTTTAAATAGAAAGACGATAATTATCATTATCGTATATTAAATTATAAATTCGAAATTGGTAATCCTTATTATCTCAATCAACCCGGACTCTTTTGATTAACTTAGCTGGCAGATTCAGGTCGTCTTACTGACATGGTTTCATTCAATTACTTGGTTGACAAACGAACAATTTGTATTTCTTATCTTTATCTTGACGGATAATAATTTATTTTAACCACCCTAAGTTTACTTGTATACTAAACTAGCTTCTCCCAGTGATTTCACCCGCGTCCCGTGGGAACTACTCTTCGCTCCCGGATAAAAAGTGCCCTATAGCCTTCCTCGATAAATGGGCTATCTAACACTGAAAGAATTTTTCAAATCGGACCAGTGGTTCCTGAGATTAGCGCGTTCAAACAAACTCTTCAGCTTTATAATATTAGTATAGATTACTAAATTATTATTTCATACTAAATGTTTAATTCTTTATTTTCAATTCCGTAGTTATGTAATCGCGTTATTTCCTCTAACTACACAGTATATCTTACTCAAGAACTATCAAACACACTTGAAAACTAAACTTTCCTCCTTTGTTCTGAAAACGCGCACTTAGTCTCAACTTTAAAGGAAAATAATAGTTTGAAACTAAAGGTCTGTGTACAGACAAAATTATATGTAATATAGACACAGTAGGTTTAATAGCTCGTTCTCGTTAAATCAATTCAAATTGCTGTTACAAGAAATAACCAAATATGTCTGACGAATAATGTAACTTATTATAGTTAAGCTAAAGTTAAGTTTTTTTTATTAGATTAAGTTATCTGTAATGGCACAGTAAATATGTGAAATAAAATAAATATGAGAAGCGATAGTTTTTTAGGGTTCCGTACCCAAAGGGTAAAACGGGACCCTATTACTAAGTCTTCGTTGTCTGTCTGTCTGTCTCCACGCTGATCTCATTAACCGTGATAGCTAGAAAGCTGAAATCACAAATGATGTATTTCTGTTGCTGCTATAACAACAAATACTAAAAATGAAAAAAAAAAATAAGGGGGATGGGGTACGGAACCCTTCATGCGCGAGTCCAACTCGCACTAGGCCGTTTTTTTTTAAGACACAACATACCAATTACAGCGATTACCTCTAAAATACACTATCAACCAACTTACAGGCCAACTATCAATCAGTTGACAGTTTAATCTGCAATGTGCGAAAGCTCTTAAAAAAGCTCTAGAAACTAATATTGCTGACTCCCAAAAACTTTAAATAGGCGAATTTCATGAACTAAATTCTGAAAGCCCTATTTACAATTTACAAATACAGTTAATAATGTCGAAACAAAATTCAAAAAGGAATTCCACTAACGTCTCTAGTGACACAGCTCTCTCTTAAAATGACACAGCAAATGCTTTCACATACATTGCCGTCTGGGATGAATATAACTTTAGCGAGCTTCTCTCAAAGGCTGCGGTGGTCAGTAATTGCCAATTAAGTGTAACTGCAGCTGCAATTAACTTGGGACAGTGGTATTAACTACAGAGTAAGGTTTAGCTGTTATATTACTTCAATGTTAATGTCTTGGATTGTGGGATGATTTTATTCTTGTCACGATGCTAGTGTTTTTTGCATTTGTATTTCAGTGTTAATGTGTCTGGTTGGATATATCTAGAATGATCTGGATAGAGTTGTGAAAGCTAGAAGCAAGGAGATTCCTTAGGTATACTCGTATGCCGTGGTAAGAAAAGTATAGGTAGGATAACTGTCATTACATGATACTATTACTTTTGCTCTATCACGCGAAACAAATGTATTAGTCAGGTTTTGATGAATAGCTTACACGCCAGAATAATATGTAGGCTACTTTTTATGCAGATGCAGGAAGCAGAAGTACCCACGAGTAAAACCGCCAGCAACAGCTAGTCTTAAAATTATGGATTCATACCACATAAACAATAATATATACAATCGAAATCATCAATGTATTAGCCATTATTGTTTAAGTTGTATTGATTAACAAAACAGGATAAGAATGAAATGAATTTCGGGTAAAACTTTTATATAGACAGCTAAGATATATTTTAGAATTTTAACCATCAACCTACTAACCAATAACTTTTAAATACTACACATAAAACGTGTAGTTTTCCCATATCGTCCCACATTCGGTTTTATGGTGACCACATATAACGTAGATAAACGTGGGATGGTAACAAGCTTTTACAAAATAAAGGGTTCACGATATAACGGAAAACTTTAATTGAATATAACCGCAGCGTGTTTTCCATATTCGTATATGCGATGCAACCGTATGCATTCAAGTAGGTAAAACATAGGATATGTGTTTTCAGAAAATATGTTTTCAGGGCTATATTTTATATCCTTATTTATGAAGTGCTTTGTGTTGTAATGTTTTGCGGCCTTTTGAAGCAACCGAATTAAAATTACATCCGAGTACAATATTTTTGTTGGTACATTTTTTCTTATTATTTTTGCAGGATAAAAGGGTAAATTTCGAGAAAATATTATTTTTACACTAAATCATAAACCTGAACAATAGTTTTTTTCAAAAATATACTCAAAAATATAATCTCTTTACATTCTTTTTTACAGATCTAAAAAACGTATTATTTGAATACGCATATTAATACTCTTTAAAATTAGAAGCTATGCACACAGGTTTCAAGAAAAAAAATATTTTCTGGAGATTCATCCAAAACCTCAACATTATTAAAGGACCTAAGTTTATTTAAAAATGTATGTACTATAACGAAGGTTCTAAAGAGGCTTCGAGGTCCCAATTATATATAGAACCTGTTGAAATTTGTATCACGTCTCCGACAGCGTTAAGTACTTTGGCCTAACGCGGGATCATTGACCCACTTCGCAGCCTCCCTGAACTTCACTTGATGACACCTCCGCTTTTATTGACGGGAAATATGAGAGAATTACTTGTTTATTTGTAAGGTTATAGAAAAAGTAAATATGCTATATTTTTTTTTGTGTATTAGGTAGTTGCTCAAACTTTTTTTTTGTTCTTAATTTCGGTGATATTAGAACATAATATTGTCATATTACAGTAACTAATCCTGTTATTATGTAAACAGGGTAAATAGTTAATTATTAACAGCTTAATTATTCATACAATCTAAAAGTGAAAATGTGACAAGAGAATCAAAAATCTTATTAACCGCCCAAACTAAAACAAAACAATCAACTAAACTAAAAACTAAGTAAAACTAAACTAAAACTTACATGTAAGTTACAAAGTCACGTAAACTCACTTCCACATTCACACTTATACACTTGTTTATAAAATGTAGTACGTATATCGCGTTCGTAGCGGTGCTACGGCGCTACGAGCGTAGCTGGCTACGGGCGCGGCGCGACTGGACCGCTTACGTACACCGCAGGGCCTACGAAGGCTTCGGCGGAATTCCACTTGGTGATCGATGAGACATCGCGCCTAAGCCTCAAGGGTGTGCTATGTTTGTCTTCTTCATGATTTATACTTATATTCATACTCAGATGTATTTTCTTTGTAAACTGTCGAAGAACTTAGATTTTATTGAGGTTGCAAAGTTCAAAAGTTTATTTAAATCTCTTCGAGGTTGAAACTTATTACTTTATGGCAGTCTTAAAGGATTGAAAAAATTTACTGAATCTATTTTCGTAGAAATTATTCGTCAGCAATAATACTGATGAAGTTGAAGAAAATAAATCAAAATCTTACAAAGTTTCAATATACTCGATTGAAATAAATATGAAATACATCAAACTAAAATATTACCTACCTATCTCATTTTTTAAACGGTTTTATTGTTGATAAAAATATTTGAAAGAATAGAAAACTTTTAGAATAAGCAAAAATTTTATGAATGTATTTTTGTATGGATACATTGTTGACTACTTTATGTCAAGGGTTTTGCCGTAAAAGTTGAATTTTAAGAACTTGTTTTATTTTTCTTTGAGAATTCTTTTTAAGAATATATTTATTTGGGACCTCCCGGTTTACAGGTCATATTTTTTATAGCGTGTAGTATAATATAGATTAACAAACCAATAGTATTTTCATTTTCCTTTTATCGCGTTTTAAAATAGTTTTGGATCGATACAGAAATTACACCTGCTATTGTCAACTTAATTTGAAAGAAAGTTGTCTGGACTCTACGATTGTAAGGGTTTGAAAGTTTTGTAAGGTACTACCTTCTGCCAACGGTTTCACCCGCAGACCTACTTCCTACACCCGGCTAAAAAGTACATAGAACGTAATATAGTAGTTAATACTTTAATACAGTAGTTTTTAACTAACGTCAGGGAATTCAGTGATTCACTATACTAACGTATTTACTGTAACTTTCGTACATGGTAGACTCTATTTCGACTTCAAAATATATATCTCTGAAGTAGTTATTAAACAAACTAAATACACAATAAATAAGAAATCACATAAAAAGCAATGAGTATTACCTGCTTTCTACCTGTATAACCGTTTGAATTCACTTAGCAAGTTATTTTCTTTCATAGCTTAGCATAATGTCTGTGTTCCCTGAAATAAATATTTATCGTCTACCTATAGTCGTTCGGGTGCTTGTGGAATGTATAATTTATGACGGAGTTTAATGTTTTTGGTGAAAATGATTTTTCAGGTGTTTGTGTATATACACAGAATAACTTTGATTCTTGCATTTCTTTCCTTCCTTTTGAACCTTGCACGAAGACAAAACGAGTATAATATATATTTTGATGGGAGGAATAAAAAGAATTATGGTAATCAATGGGTGTAGTCGTGGTTTCGAAGTTCAACATGATTTAAGTACAGTTTTCTTCGTAGCCTCTGTTCTATAAACGATGATTTTTAATTTATATCTTTATTTTAAACACTATACTGCAGGTTTGGTCTTCACGTTTCCAGGGTTAGTTTATTATATATGTTTGTTAGTATTGTTATAATATTCTGATTTCTACGGCCTGCTTCTTTTGATAAAATTACCTTGTTTCAAGTCTTAGAAATTTTGAAAATTAAACTCTGATATGAAATTTCATTTTTGCGTGTCAACATCGAACTGTTGAACTTTTATTTCATTTTATTAACCAAAGTGTCATGGCCGCCGTAACCCATATACATGTGTGTATTTCACCTGAGCCGTATAACTCGACAATATGGCTGTGACTTATTGCGATATTTTGTCAAAATTGTGTTTGTAAGACCAGAAAAAAGTAAATTAATGCTGGCCATTTGTTATGGAGTCAGGGTTCTTTGCTATTGGAATGTTTTTGACTGTTTGTGTTGGATTGGGTGCTGTTTTTTATTTATTTTGGGACTTACAGTCGCCGTTACTAAAATCTTAGTGAAACTATGACTCAAACCATACCTTGTCAGATGTATCTACGTATATTTGATTGAATTAGAAATAAGGTTTTCAAAAATATTTTGAAGCGACTGGCTACTTTACAATTCAAAAAATTATGTTAAAGAAGCATTACAACAACCTAAAAACGAGCAATTCTTAATGTTTTTTTTATTGTTAATAAGTGTACATTTTTATTGAATAAAATGATAATTTAAGAATGAAAAAGTAAAAGCTATTTCATACGACCATTTTTGATAACAATAATATTGAAAAATCCATACATCATTGAAATTTATATATATATTCTTCATAAAACACGTTTTCCGTATGAAGTCCCAATCTCAATACTAGCGCGGTTGACCACTAACCTGAAAAGGTTTCTGCAGGGATTTTAATTAATCATACTAATGGCTTGTGCTATCACCGATATGGGTCACACCACAGCAGATAGGTTAGTGGATATATCGTGCCCTTTCAGAGGAACTTTCCAGGATCATTTATAAAGGCAACATTGTAGAAGTTTTAAGTTTCATAACATTTTGATGTAAGAGCGTTTGTTTGCTGTATATTGGATTATAGTTGAAGTTTCAACTGTTTTGTTATTTTTTTTTTGGTTGTTTTTACAATATCAGAAACATTGCGTTTATTGGAACCAAAAAATAGATACGTTTATTTTTAATAGATAATGCAACGGAACCCTTCGTGTGCGAATCAAATCAAATCAAATCATTTATTTCTGTTAATAGGTTTCACAGAACACTTTAACATGTCAATAATTTTGAACTAGATGAGGCCGGTATTTCCTATCTGACTACCTTGAGAAGAAACACCGAAACAAACTCAAGGGTCAAAGTCTCTTTTGAAGTCCAACATAAACAAGTGTGTACAATGGATGAACACTGTGGTCTGAAATGACCTTTTTAAGAACGTGTCATACCAACAACAAAACTAAATGAATCCCACATTGTTCACACATTCACAATTAATAATAAGAAGATACATCTACTTAAAACAGTAGGTAAACATGTCAGTATGTAAACAAAAAAAATGTCAAAGAAAATGAATATTTACTCTAGTATGCAATAGGAACTAAGAAAGCGGAAAAAATAATAATAGTAACAGCCTATGTCAAATAAGTTTGTCTTCGAGCGAGTCTTACTCCCTCTCCTATTGTCATCACCACTTTCTAAAAACAAACAAAAAAATATTTTCCTGTTACCTCGTCCTAAAAGCACTTATTTACTAGGCCACTGCTAGACACAGAAATTACACTGAGCTTAATTTTCTACTATCCCAACCATACAATCTTCAAAGGTTCTAAGCACGGGTACAAGAAATAGGTACAGACAACAGCAGGTCAACGTATACGAATCTGTCAAATTTTACCAATCAAACTTTAACCTACCTCCATTGTGATAAGGTTGAAAATCGAGTGCAGAAATTTGACAGATTGTGGTTACTTGATGTGCTGTCGTCTGTACCTCCCTAAGGAGGCACTAAGGAATTACGGTCAGACATGTTTTGTTCTCAAACGTCGTGTATGTTAAAGGAAATTATCCCCAATAGTCGTTGCTTCTAACAAACAATCCTGCTTCACCTTTGAACCCGATAAACAACATTTTGGGTCGGCAACTAGGTTTTTTGTTTGAACGTTGCTTATTACGCACTCTTTTGTGAAGCGATTTGGCTGTCCGCCAGTCTGCGATAGGTTGGGAGTTTGTTACACAAGTTTATGCAGTTTTTTACGGAATGCGTAACCCGGGGGTAAACTGTTACTACTTTTTTAAACTTATAAAAATATATTTGAATAATGTAACAAAAAGCTTTTTAAATATTTTTGCCTTTCTTTGGATAGTTTTTTATTTGGACTCCAAAACCCAAGGCTGGCCGCTATCTGAATTATTTATCCACTTTCATATAATTAAGTGGAAACACAGTGTTGTTTGTTTGCACCCTAAAGGCTCCGAAAATGCTGAACCGATTTGAAAATGTTTCTCACTGTTAGGAACCTAAATTATTTCCGAGTAATATAGGCTATATTTTGTCTGGATCCCCCAGGACTGTGTGACTGTGAAAATACGAGGAAACGGCTAGTATAAGATAAAGAAATTATTATGTCGTTATCACACCTAGCTCCCTGTCTACAAGAATAAAAAAGTTTACTTCGTTCAAAGATCATGAGTAATGAAACTTTGTGATTATTAAGTTGTTTTCTTATATTGTATTTCGTTCGGAAGTCATTGTGCTTCACTCAATGAGCAAACTTTAGATTTGATTGTGTAAGTTTCGAAATAATACTAAGTTATGGCTTGTCGGGACTGTGTTGTTGAAAATGATTTGTTTTGTTTACAGATAATTCTCAGTAGGTACATTATTTTGTAATTCTGACTTATACATTTTTCTAATAATAAAAGGGTTATTAGGTAGTAAATAGCAAATACATACTTAAAGAATTTTATTGATCTTTTTCTAGAATTTTCTACTTACAGAATGTTATATTAACAACTTTACTCAAGTATATATATTTGCCTCTGCAGAAGAAATGAAAAACATGAGATACGGTTCTCGTCAAACTTAATGTCGTTTCGAAACTAAATTCCTAGCACAAGTCCACGCATAGGTCCATACATTCCCCACCCCCAAACGCAAATTAAAAAAAAATGCATTTTTTATCTAAAAACTTCAAATGCACTGCGAATCCCAAGTAAAGCAAATTAAGTAGGTATTCAATGAGCTGATTGCTCAATTTCCTAGTTAAATAAGATCATTGAATAAACCTTAATAAACAGTATGACATTCAGTAGCAAAGGTTCCTCGTGGCGTTCGTTAGAAGAATAAACACGTGTTAGTTTTGCGCGTGTAAGTGGTTAAGATAAATAAGAGACGCTGGAGAGGAAGGAACAAACATTCAGTCAGTCAAAAGATATATCTATCTATTCTTTGATGTGTTCAAACCTAATGATATAATAAAATGAAAACGTTTTTTTTTAATTGCCTTTATTTAAAACTTAAAGCATTAATTAGTTATGTATGTTATGTATTAGATATTAGTTTATGTTACTTAACTTTATGTGATTCATCCTATACCTAACTCTCAATAATCTCGAGATTCCACATAAGCTACATTCAGAAAAAAGTTGGGTATCTCTTCATTGAATGTAACTAAATAAATTGGCTAAAATGGTCACCATGTCGTACTGTCGAAAAGATTTGATGAGCATGTTTGTTGACTATGGTCTGGGTGTTGTGTTAACATTTATCAGCTGCGTAAACATCCATAACACGAGCTTAATCAATCGTTTATTATAGGGCTAACTAACCGTGTGAACAATCAATAGAATTTTATTTTCTAACCCCCCTAATCTTTATAAAAACATGTACCTAAATAACCTTTTCCCTATTACTCCTAACACACGGTCTAAGCTTTGTATGTGTGGTATATGGAGCACGTGGCCATTAGCAAACGGCTCACGTGTCCATGATCTATAGCCGGTAATCCTGGACCAGACGGCCTGGCATTAAGGTCTTACGCTGATGGAAAATAATCAGGCTTTTCCTTTTAACCCGATTCGTTTTATTGCTGGCGGCGAAGAAAAATTGTATTTCATGGGTTGATTGAGATGACATGATGGTTATAGGTTTTGATGTTGTAGTTTAAGATAATAAGGTACTTAATTATGTTCAGTACTAGTCCCCGCAGTAGAAGAGCTCGTGGCTAAGACAGCCGCGCGGATCGATCGATCATAAGGTTAAGCAACGCTTGGCGCGGTCGGTCCGTGGATAGGTGACCATCTTGTCATAACGAGTTCTTCCGTGTTTCGGAAGGCACGATAAACTGGTGGGTCCCGGCTGTCATTTAAACATCTTTGACAGTCGTTAACGGGTAGTCAGGAATGTCCAGAAAGTCTGAACAGCCAGTCTCGAGGGTGCCAGGTTGCCCGGGTAACTGGGTTGTGGAGGTCAGACAGGCAGTTGCTCCATGTAAAACACTGGTTCTCAGCTGCATCCGGTTAGACTGGAAGCCGACCTCAACATAGTTGGGAAAAGGCTAGGCAGATGATGAGTACTAGTCCCCGCAGTCTTATCTGTATCCCGAGAGGACTACTCCCCGCATCCGGACAAAACGTGACAAAGTTCAGACAGTAGATTTAGCGTGAAGGCGTGACTTACAGACAGTTACTATACCGTTAATATTATCTATACTAATATTATAAAGCTGAAGAGTTTGTTTGAACGCGCCAATCTCAGGAACTACTGGTCCGATTAGAAAAATTCTTGGTGTTAGATAGCCCGTTTATCGAGGAAGGCTATAGGGTACTTTTTATCCGGGTGCGCGCAGTAGTTCCCACGGGAAAGCGGGTGAAACCGCTGGCGAAAGCTAGTTCAGGATAAAAGGGTTTTACGTACTCTTATAAATTGATATTTATTAACATGTCACAGAAAAAGTTAAAGAACTTCGGATTTAGTTACAGCAGGTGATTCAATAAAATACAAAAGAAAAACCCAATTTAAAAGCAAAGTACTAGGTCAAAATCTATCTATCTACTTCAAACTCAAGCCAATCCGAATTCACCAGCGTGTTTCTTTTTCAACCTTACCGAGGTTCGTCCGAAAGCACTTTGATTGAACGAATGTGGCCTAGATTACCCCAAAATTGAGTTTCACACAAATCCCTTTTCATTTCCAGATGATGGATCGTTTTCAAATGATACTTCAACGTAAAATAAAACTTTGACGGGGTTTGCAATCTCGAAGCGGAGATTTCATATTGCATACAGTTTATTTCTTTTGCCCAATACAACTGGAACTTTATGAATGTTTGGACCGTTTCGGGTTAAAATATTGAAACCGAAATACTGACAGAATATGGCTCACTTGAACATTCTATAAAGTGGATAGACTATTCTAGTTATTTTATTGTTACTTTACTCGAAAACTGCTGTGGTACAAGGTATTGTATGTTTGGAAAGTTCACCTTCTTCATCGTGCTCTTATTACTGAACATCGTGCCTTTCTTGATGTTCTTTTACTTATTTCGAAGGATACTTTTCTATAAAGGCGCGGCCCCACCGCGGTGCACGGAGAGACTACGCACGTGTATTAAGCTTCGCTTTGGAAGAAAATGTATGTGGTTGTGTCCACTGCAACCCACGGAGAGGCTACGCACGAATTGACGTCATTGATACATGCGTGGCTTGCTCGAATAGGCGGTTACATAGCTCAACGCTGTCAACGTGGGTCTACGTTTCCACGTGGGTGTACTCCATACACGAATATGACCGTCGACTACGTACAGCTCACTTATCGCAGCGTAGCCTCTCCGTGCGCCGTGCCACGCTATACATAGTCGTGTGTCATATTCGTGTATTCCAGTGGAAACGTAGACCCACGTTGTCAAACAAATGAATACACGCAGCTAAAATGCGCCGCGTGCCCGTGCACAGCATGCACCGCCGTGGGGCCGCGCCTTAATTATTTTACTTTTTTATTAAATCATTTACGCATAACCTCACTATAGTAATATTGGGGAATATGGATATAACAATACTTTATGTTACAATCATAAATCCATTAGGTAAACGGCTAAATCACCAAAAAATTTTTTTTGGAAAACTGGTGTTGAGGATGGTGACACAAAGTAAAAAAAATCTTCTTTGGAGATTCACCCAGGCACGTGCTTGTTGATCTATAACTCTTTACTATTCGCAAATAGGTTCAGCTTTAAGTTATAAAATTAAGTACCTAACTTCTGCCCACGAAATGACAATTAAATTGGTTTTTGGAGTTGTGCATCGAAAGCGCGGTTGGAATTAATTCGGTGGTTGCCTCCGAGTGACAGCTTGTCAGTCTGTCTATCAAGTCTGAGCGTTCGCTATATGTCTCAGGAATTCAGTGTAGCGTTAACATACACATAACTATGTATACCTGGTGAGGTTGTTTAAGGTTAACGTGGAGTCTGCGTTAGATTAACTAATACTAAGATCAAATTGCTAAAGATAAAGGAAAATTCTAGCAAATTATACACATTTGACACACTATTATATAAAAAAGCTTTCGCTAGTGGTTTCACACGTTTCCCAAGGGGTCATCTTCCCGTCTTCGTCTTGGATAAAAAGTAGCCTTTATGTTACTCTGATAAATAAGTTTCATCAAACTGCGTCTAGTAATTTTGCGTGAAAGAGTAACAAAAACACACACCCATACATACTCACAAACATTGCACTTATAATATTAGTAATATCTGAAATCCACATCCAGCGTATAAACTTTGTCCTACAGTCAACAAAAACAAGGAAAAAGTAAAAACAAAATAATCACAGTCACGTCAAAAAGATAAGTTTCACATTTCGGAAACTTGATACTTATCGAAATGTTGATTTCCTGCGCAACTTTTTCTATTTACTCTAGAAAGAAAATTCATCATATTGTACACCACAATAAATCTTTAAAAATAAGCTAAACTAGCTCCTATCAGGAAAATGCAATATCCTTACCTTTCAATCAGAAAATTGATTATATAGTTAGAACATCGAGCCATTTCCTATAGAACCTCCTCCAATTCCTATTACCGTAATGAGCTTATTTTCTCGAAACTAAATGGAATTTTCTAGAAGCTTACCTGAAAGTTTTCCGTACATATTCCAAGCGTTGCAGTTTTACAGCTACGACTGGGTATTACAGACAATGCTTGCAACAAGGTCGTGGGTATTGTGAGAAAATTGAAACTTTCTACGTTGTTATGCCAGTGAAATGCTAAGGGTTAAGGGCTAGGAATCGGTCTAGACGTGGCGAATAACTGTAGCACGTTTAGGGTTAGTAGGGGTCTAACTTTTTACATCACATAAAACTGTGTAGCGGGATGCTTACGCTGACACGTTTCAAAATGATAGTTTTGCGCAATTTGCTGTTTAAATTTATTTTATATCGTGCCATAATTATCTATACTTCTATACTAATATAATGAATCGGAAACATTTTTTCGTTTCTTTGTACCTGAAATGCTCCAAAACTACTGAACCGTTTTGAAAAATTGTTTCACTATTAGGAAGCTCCATCATTCCCTGTTAACATGGGCTATATTTTAACCAGTTACGAGCAGTAGTTGCCATGTGATGTGAGAGAAACCATGGGAAAACGGCAAATATGACGAAACCTAATAATATATTTACCTCAAACAACATTAAAATATGAATTCCTTCAAATTGAAACTTGTTTGAGTTTTAAACAGAACAATGTTACCTACATCGGGTTCAACTGAAATGGAATTTCAATTGAAATGAGATTTCAATTGAAATGTCAGAAGCAGTAGGCGGAACTATTTATTTGGATAAACCTTCATATTGTTCGTCTAAACCTAGGCATCAGAGTTTTATCACGCGGTCAGATATTTTTAGATTAGTTGCAGTTATTTAATGCATTTTCGCAGAATGTAGAAAATCAATGAGAACTGTTCTTTGATTTTTCCTCATAACTTCTCCTTTTTTTTAATCTGTAGTTTTTATACGCATGGGTTTTTTTATAGGTATGTACCTACGTATCGTTCGACTAATATGAGAAATATATCCCTACTTACATTGAACAATGATTACATTGTACATGTATGTATGTAAGTGTTAAGTATGGTTGTTTCGAAAGTTGAAGTACGCCTAAAAGTTAACTGAACCTCATAATTATTTTAAACCTCCTTACAACCAGCCATGCGATTCTCTAACTGACACATCATAGATGACAACAACGACAACCAAACAAATGACAAGCTTTTCGGTTTGAAGTATGAAATTGAAGGCGAAGTCGTCGTTGTCGTCGAAGGCGAGGATGATTTTTCATACATTTGAAACCATATTTTAGTTCTATGTCGCGCCGTCATCATCGTTGAAGCGCTGCGATCGCGCACTTATAGATGTTGCAACGATGATTTCTTGGCTGTAAAGATGTTTTGCGTTAGAGAATCACCCCCCTGCACTACTGAACCAATCATCACACGACACTAAGGGCCCGTTACACAGGTTCTCGATAGCTATCTGTCAGATAGTATAATGCTAAGTATATGTTTTTACTATTTTTCGGATAGCTATGTAAAACTTTATTTAGAACCCGTGAAACGAGCCCTCCAGTTAATAGCGAAAATGATATACAGGTGAGTTATAATGTAAATTGGGCTATCCGCCAGTTATGAGACTGGCAGACCGCCCAACTGATGTCATCATCACGATAAAGCTTAACTGAACATGAAATGACGGATCACTGACGCAGTTTACTTAACTGATGACGCGGAAAATAAAGCTGTTGTATATTTTCATAATGGTGGCATAAAATATAATAACACTACAAAGACAGTCTTAATAGTATAGGTTTGCTATAGTGTGGATTTTGGGCGTAAACTTTCACGTTTAGCTCGATGGTTTAAAGATAATCATATGCTGCATTATAAGTGTAGGTATATCACAAGTATTTTCTAACATTTGGCTAAGAAACGATGATTTTCTAAAACTTTGAAATATAATCAACATTACATTTTAGTTGTGCTTGTTACTTAAATACAATTTCAGTTTAATTACCCCAAATCTTAACTGAAGATTGTACACAAATTACCCTATAATACAATAACGAGATAAGATAGTACAATCAAAATCAAATAAACATACACAACAATAGGATACAGTAGAAATCCACGGGAAACGAGTGCTTGACCTGAACGTGTCATGAATAATGTACAGACAACAGCACATCAAGTTACCACAATCTGTCAAATTTCTGTAATGGATTTTCAACCTTATCACAACAGTGGGTAGGTTAATATTTGATTGGTAAAATTTGACAGATTCGTATACGTTGACCTGCTGTTGTCTGTACAACACTGTGAAAGAGGTTGACGCACTACACTTGAGGACATATTTAGTGACCAAAATCTGCCGATTTGCTAATCTCAATATACTTACAACAGAATCATCATTAATAATAATTAACTAGTTTCCGCCCGCGGTTTCACCCACGTCCCGTGGGAACTACTACATGCACCCGGATAAAAAAGCTAGTAGCCTTCCTTTTTTTCAAATCGGTACCGTAGTTCCTTAGATTAATGCGTTGAAACAAACAAATACTTCTGCTTTATATTATTAAGTATAGGTATAGATTAGTACAGATTGTAAATAAAATAAAAAAGGGTGATTAAGGATTAAATGGATTATTATTATTTAACTGTAAAATACATAGGTAGGTAATACATTTTTACATAACTTAAAAGCAGAAAAAATTAACGTTACAAAAAATCTTTAGCTTTATTTACTTAACATTTCACTAAAATATGTTCATAGCTGGCCCGAATTCATTGCCTTTAAGTGTACAATAAATCATGCCAGACGTAGGTTTTAGGACATTTCCATGTTCACATTTGACTTGGCAAAGGAAATAGGAGCATGAAATAAATGGAGATATTTACTGTTTCAGGCGAATCTTTTCCTTTAGAGCTTCAAGAGAGTTTCATTTTTTTTTTACTTTTTTTGTATACAATCTTAGTGTGTGAGGATTTTAAATGTATGCTTTCAATTCATTTCAGCTTTTGATACTTTTCTATCACATGCATCAACCATGACATGCTGAGCTGTATAGATACCTTTTTTTTCATCGATGGGAAATCATCCCGCTGTGGGTGATAGCGTAAGGGAGTGTCAGACTTTTACTGAAACTGAAAACCCACTGTGTTCCTTCGGGAGCCCTTTGTGTACCAGGGCCGCGGTTACTCTTTCGAACAACCCACAGCCCCGACAGGCTCTGGCCCTATTGGCCCCGCTGGAGCTCTATAGATACCTCTAATGAATTTAATTTAGCTTTTCCATACATCCATTTCATTCCATTTTCCATAGTTATTAAAGTTGTTCCTTCTGTGAAAGACAAGTATACTAACTCAGGCCGAGTTCTGGAATGCTCTTTTTGCTGTTTTACGTAACTAATTCCTCAGTTTGAACCAAGTACCTACTTATATTCGGTTCAAACCTTAGATTTGTAGTATTGAAATAATAACAACACCCAAGTTTAAATTTTAGTATTTCCATTCTGATGAAACACGATACCTACATAATGATAATGTTTTCTTCCCATTGGCTAATTTTGTCCCTCAATGACACGACTCAATTTACCTACTCTAAATATTTATTTGCGATAAGCTCCGCGACGGAAAATTTCTTGTCCGAATAATCTACTACGACCTTAATTTAGGTCTAGATTTATTCTAAGCCTCAGACTAAGCATGAACTATCATTTCTAAAATTTCACCTAGGCTAAACTAATTATTATTTTAATTAATAAAAATTCAATCACCCAACTAATTAAATTTATTTCCATTGAACATGAACAGTGGGCTTGTAAGCAACTAGCGAGGAGGAAATTAATTTAAACTTAGTCTACCTTTGTGTAAGATTCAATCCCTTTTCTGTATTCGTCATATTAAAGTTGGAGGGTCTTCACAATGTACAGGAGTGTTCACTAATTTGCATTACGGTCCAAAAAGTTGGTACAGGATGGTCGTTAACGAGTAGTGGATATTTGACATTAGAAATTCGTGGATGCCAGATATTGTGTTAGGTAGGTAGTAAATTAATGAATCTGATTAGCTGGTGTGCTGAGTTATGGCACAGCGGTNTATGTTCATAGTTTACATACCTAGTAGTATTTCATTCTGTCTCATCAGAGGTATGTTCACCCAATTAGCGGCCGCCACTGCCACGAATGGGACGAAACGCTGGAAATAAATGTATATATGGAAAATTAGTATTTTTGTCTGTGTATCAAGACAAGAATCTATAATCTATACTAATATCATAAAGAGGTAAAATTTGTAAGTTTTTTTGTAGGAGCTAATCTCTGGAAGTAACGAACCGATTTAAAACATTCTTTCACCATTCGAAAGCTACATTATCCACGAGTGACATAGGCTATATTTTATCCCGGTACGGGCAGTAATTCCCACGGGACGCGAGTGAAACCGCGGGAAAACGGCTAGTACTAGATAAAGAGTGTTTTTCGCGTATGAATCTTTTAATTTGCTTTTTATCTGTTTTCGGACTTTAGTCGTAGTTTTTTTTTTTTAATTATAGAAAAACTAGCTTTCCGCCCGCGGCTTCGCCCGCGTGGAATTCGGTTCGACACACAGCGCCATCTACAATCCATCCATCAAGCAAACAATATTTTTGTTTTCCCTCGGGAATATCTATTTTTTTCGGGATAAAAAGTACCCTATTATTTAATCCGGACTTCTAACTTTACGTCTGCAAAATTTCAAAGCAATCGGTTCAGTAGTTACGGCGTGAAAGCGGAACAAACAAACAAACAAAC
>NWSH02000605.1:7174492-7194184 GCA_002382865.2 Heliothis virescens | reverse complement strand
AGGTAGGTATTTGTCTGGTATTTCTGTAAAAAGTCCTATCAAGATTAATTACCTTTATTTAAGTTCCTACTTAAATGGACTATAGGTATCGTTACTCAACTCACTATATTATTTTACAATTATTATTAAACCAAAACAATAATTAAGTTACGTTAATGTTATAATTCTAACTATCGATATTCTTGCTGCATCTTAAGAACAACACTATCAAAGCGTTTTACCACAGATAACACAACTGCTCCCGTTTGGCACAAGGGAATTAAGATGACATTATCACTCTATAGGTTACTAATGTATACTCTAAGAACTTACCCATGACGAAGGCAGCGATCACACAGCCTATGATACTGCCTAGGCTGAGTGTTTCATTTCCAGCCATAGTTACAAATGACGCCATCTCCACATTTTGGCTGTAAGCCGGCATCGCGTACAGTTCTGTTGAAAAAGGGATAATTATTGTTAAGTAAATTTAAATCTGTATAACTGTGAACGTAATCATGGACCTTCCAAAAAGCACATTTTTACTATAGTGATCTTCGGCATAAAGAAGCAATTTTTATAACTTGATGAGTTTAAAAAAAATACAAGACATTCTTCACTATGAGACTATCTTATTCAATATTTGTAAAGCTGACCCATTTTAACCATCTTGGATCTGAATTGCAACATTTATAATAGACTATAAAATAAAATGTCCAAATAAAAAATACCTAAAGTTGAACATTCAAATATTTTTTATATATAAAAATATAGTTTTTCGATTAATTAAATAGTTTCCTCACCATTATCGAGATCCTGTTCATCCCCCCCGCAGCGTGCGACCTGCAGCTGCGCGCCGAGGCAGGCGCCGGCCAGGCAGGCGCGCTTGCGCACGCGCTCGCCGCCCGCGCACGCGCCCCACGCGCCCCATGCACCCCAGCCTGCTTCCGAGTCTGGAGGGAACAAGTTTTTGTTTATTCATGGCTTCAAATTGTATTTTTGTTTATACAATGTTACACCTTTATGAAAATTAAATGTAAAAGCGAATGAATTAGGCTAACAAAAAATACTATGTGAATAATCATTCTCCGATCCCCTTAGTAATTTTCTAATGAAAGCCAGAAACCTAAAAAAATCTAAAAGAAGCCCGATATTGCTGTACAAAAGATTGCGTTTTCGACACAATACAACTTTTATTCAGATAAAAAAAATGTTTTCCACACTTTCGAATAAGTCTTTCTTACCAGCACAATTATTGACACAGACGCGTCTCTCGAGCGCGGCGCCTGCGTCGGCGCAGCCCTCCGGCGACAGGCACAGGCGCGTGCGCGTGCGGTGGCCGGCCGCCGTCACTATACCGTCCGTACACTCGCCGCTACACTCGCTCCACTCGCTCCAGCATGACCATTCGCCTGGAGGAAATGAGGTAGTTAGTAATGGGTGTGTATGGTGGGTAAAATGACATGATGAAAAAACAGAGAACCATCATGGAATTGTTCGAGGATAGCAACTGCGCTTCAACGTAATAGAATGTCAAATAACGTTCATGCTGCCTAGTGAAGTTGTATATTGTGTGCGATGTAAGTATAAATCTGTAGCTCTACTTTTAGTTACGTAATTTAAAACGTGTCGATTCGACAAAGAGCGGGTGCTTTGAGGACTGTTTTTTGTAAAGTTGATGGGCAACGGGCCTGGGCCGGAGCACGGCTGTCACGGGCCCACGCGCCCAGCCCCGCGTCCCGTATCTCGGTACGATAGACTCACCAGTACAAGCGTGCGTGTGACAGGCTCGCAGCATCTCACTGGGCCCCCGACAGGGGTGCCGCATACAGCGGCGGCGGCGCGCCTGCTGGCCGGAGCCGCAGGGCGCGGAGCACGGCTGCCACGGGCCCCACGCCTCCCAGCCCGCCTCGTCTTCAGGGGCCCGCTCGCTGCTGCAGCGGCCCCGTGCTGTACAGTAGCGCTCGTCCTCGCGTACCAGCGATAACTGTACAAAAGACATCAGAATATTAACATACACTCAACGCATTACCTAAAATTATAAATGTCTTGGGGGCCTCGCGCTTTTTTTTTGCGACGGGCCCCGCTCTTGCCTAATCCGGCCCTGACTCGAAATATTCAAAATCATTTATCTCGTAGTGTCCATTTTGTCCAAGGATTACCATTACACGGTAAAAAACCATTCCAACCAGTTCGCCCAAAATTATCATGTGCTATGAAACATAATTTTAAACTGCAAAAACTGCAAATCATAGCGGTCGGTCACATACCTTCAACTGCTCAGGTGACGGAGCTCTGCATTGGAACTTGAATCTCTTTTCAGTATAACTGCCATCCGATCCATTGCCTACATAAAAATAAAATAATTATCATCAATCATCCTCAAAAAGAAAAAATATTTTTTTTTCTCGATTTTTTAATTCTTACCAGGTATTTGCACCCAAGGCGTCCACGCCGTAGCTTTGCGGACCTCGCAAGGGGCCATGTCACAGGGGGTCTTCTCGACAGTGGAGCCGTCGCAGTCGGCGCCGCCGTTCTTAGGCGCGGGGTTGTTGCATTCGCGCCGCCGCTCCCTCCAGCCGCCCGCCGGCCCGCAGCCGGGGCCCCCGCTACTGCTGCACGGGGACCACGGGCCCCACTCCGACCAGCCCCCGTCAACCGCCGCGAGGGTTGGGTCTGGGATAGATAATATTTTATGAAAATTGCAAAAGTTCTAGTTCGAAATGAAAATGTTTTCTGTTCCATGCGCGCTGGTTCCTAAGCCACTTTTGCGCTGATTAATGAGTGCCGTGATATAAATCTAACGGCCAGTTCCACAGGTTACAAATAAAGTTGTAGATAGTTATCCGAGAGATAGTGCTAGAGAAATATTTTTATTTTGGACAACTTTTCTGTGGAATGATCTGTCAGACAGCTATCTAGCTAAACTGGCCGTAAGGATCTTATTTTTAAATCTTATGATCCTGACATTGCCATCACCAATTCAACATTTTCATCACATTATACATGGCCGGCTTTATAATTACAAAAATATCCGTAAATTACACTAACCAGGACAAGGCGGCAGATTACAGTAAACATCATCAATATCGAGTCCGACACACACTCGGCCGCCGAACTTGGGCTCTGGCGCGGAACACGTGCGGCGCCGCGACTTGATGGCGATGCCGCACGACGCCGAACACTTGGACCAGCCCGACCAGCTCGACCAGCCGCCGTGCACTGTGCAGTTCGTTACCGATATACTGGCTCCTGGGGACGAAACTTGGGTTTAGTCGAAAATATTGTAATCTATACTAATATTATAAAGAGGAAAACTTTGTTTGTTTGTTTGGTTGTAATGAATAGGCTCAAAAACTACTGGACCGATTTTAAAAATTCTTTCACCATTCGAAAACTACATTATCCACGAGTGACATAGGCTATATTTTATCCGGGTACGGGCAGTAATTCCCACGGGATACGAGTGAAACCGAGGGAAAACGGTTAGTATTTTGTATATTGGCTGATGCAATACGGCTTATGTAGCCTGAAGTATCTTATCTATTTTCATCAACAACTTAAACGTCCGTTTTTCGTAAAACAATTGTTAACTGTAACTTTGAAAAGTGAACGATAAAATTCATCGTAAACCATTGTTTAAAAAAAACATTTAATTATTTTATCAGTGCATCTGGGTCTTGGTCTGTTGAAGTTAGTAGGCAGTTAAATGTGTAAAACAGTGTTTTCCTATATCTATGGAACTTCTTCGCAAATACAGGTAGAAAGACAATATCCACCTAAGTTTATGAACGTATATACCGACTTCTCGTAGCATGCATATGCTAGACTCTCATGTACTACTTACCCTCACAAGGCTGTCCGCCGTAAGCCGGGCGCGGGTTATCGCAGCGGCGCGTGCGACACACACACATGTCGGGCTTGTTGTCTGCATATAGTGATTGTGATGTGCCATCCTGCATGCACGGCTCCCATTCCGACCAGTGCGACCAGCCACCGTCCACTGGAGAAACAATTTATATGAATAATTGTAGATGGTAGGAACAATTGATTTGTTGCTTAATTATGAGCATGAGCAAAAAATTACATAAAAAAAATGTGTGAGGGTTTTTATCCTAGCCTACACTGTTTTACTATTGGGTAAAGGCCTCCACACCTCTTGATCTTTCGAGTGTTACTAGTCACAGTTTTAAACAGCCAGATCGTCTCACTATCGGCCCAGAAAGAGAGATTATGAAGGAATTATTATCACAAAAAATTTGATCAATTTAGGCGATTCACACACGAAACCCTGCACCACTGCGGATCCGAGGTGGCGCTAAAGCGGATTTCAAAAGTGTTCTATGCTCCTAGTATACTTCATACCTGGAGAATCAACAGCAGCACAGGCCCCCGTAGACTGCTTGAACTGCGGGTCCCCCAGTCTCCCGGTGGCGGGCACGCACTGCTCCCGCGCGTCGTCCCACCCGCAGTGCGGGTCCCCGGCCAGCACGCAGCCCGACCGCCCCGTGTAGCGGGAACACCGGGCCCCAGATATACGGAACACGCCGGCCCTGCCCCCTATGTATATTGACATCTGGGAAGGAATTAGAAAAATTTGGTAAATATGATCTGGGAAAAATTATGAAATGACTTCATCTGACAAAACAGGTATGAGAAACTATAATAGAACTCAGTGCAATTAGTGAACAAGATCACTGTTTGAAACAGAATTGAGAAATAGAACAACTGGAGTTGTCAACATAGTATTTCCCTGGCCATCAAGGCATTTTAAATCTACCCTAAACAATATTAATTCCGATACGAGTTTGTCTGGGTTCCGTTATTAACTTAAATAAAAAATACGTTCTCCCTTCCCCCGGACCTCTGACACGAGCAAATGTGATGTTCATAACACCCATTTTATCAGAAGAAAGATGTGGTTTAAATTCGGAATGATGATGATGGCGTCCTAGCCGATTATCGGCCACGGTGGCTGTTCTAATATAAGGAGATCAGCCAGCTGCGCAGGACATATTTTATAGTGCACAAGCACTTGCGCAGACACAGGACTCCCTATTCCCTCCCATAAATTCGGAATACAAATAGGCCAGCATGCTCATCTATAGTTGCAAAATACTCACAGTATCCTTAACAAACTGCATGGTTAGCACATCAAAGCTGCTATTGGCATTAAGTTTCCACCTTTCCACTAAACAGGCGCCGTCTAGCTTCGGCAGTACTGCCAACTTCAAGACATTGCCAGCCTGTGTTGCCACGTAAAGCACAAGTTGTTTGTCAATGTTTTTAGCGCTGGTAACATCTACTGTGACGTGGGTAAAGCGTTCCGATGTCACTTTGTAAGCGGGCTCGCCAGAGACCGGTTGTACGGACTCGTACATCAAGTGGTAGCGGTGGTACTCTATTGCTTCGTTCAATCTGTGGAAGATTTGTTTAGTAATTACAGAAGTGCAATAAGAAAACTGCTTATAGTATAAGCCAGCTGCGCAGGACATATTATAGCGCACAAGCATTTGCGCAGACACAAGTGCACTCCCTATTCCCTCACTCTCATAACCCGATTGGACGGCAATCCGACACGACCGGAGAGAGATCAGGCGCAGGACCGACATTAAAGTGCTCTCCGATGCACGGGTGTATCAATCACCAACTTCCAACTCCGGGCTGCTTTGTGAAAGTCTCTAAAACCGACAAAGCGATTTCGGCCCGTCCCGGGAATCGAACCCGAGACCTCGTGCTCAGCAGTCGGCTATGCGACCACTAGACCAACGAGGCAGTTCTCGTGAAAAGTACACAATACACAGCTGTCGTGTTATGATTACTAGAAATCAAAATTTTGAGAACTGACCTGGAGTCAGGAACACATTTGAAGTGGTCTCTAGCTTGCTTAGACGGCGACCGTGGTTCCCAAGTGGACGTTGGTCTGTCTTGCACCTTGTAGGGCCCTTCGAACGCCGCGTGGATATCCGACATGCTGTAGATACATACTGCACTTCCAACTATACTGTTCCTGTGGGAAAAAGTTTTTATTTTTATAGTATATTCTGAGTAGAATTTGTTTTGGCCTATTGGTGGTCTGTGACTAAGCATAGATAAGATTCCAACTGACTAATAAAATCATCATTCTCTCTTTGGGCAATATAAACTTCAGCCAAAATATGTAGAATGATGGGTATCACATCTGATTATAACAGGCATACATGGTAGTTATGCAGTGGCAACATAGTGAATTTCCATATACCACTACTACTACAATATCCCCATTCTGTTTTTGTCACCTGACATAATTGAAAAAAAACAGATATACAATTTTGAAGATATGACCATTGACCACAGAGAACTCCCATTCAGACACCTTTAACAAAATATACTTACACAGGTGTAGTGAACGTAGCAACCAGTATCTTCTCCTGGGGCAGATACTCCACGCTCTGGACCTCATCATAGTGGAAGGGCACGTCTCCTGGCACTGAACATTTCAGCCGTGCCTTGAGGAATGTACTCCAACTCTCCTTCATTACTAAGTAGCCACCAGGATCGTTCTTGCAGACGCGAGCAATTCGGGAGTAGATTATCTGGAGGGTAAGTGTTGGTTTAAAAATTGGAGTTTTGTGGTGAACTAGAAGATCGTTTTCGCGAACATGTATGTTTTAGGGGTAGCCTAGAAATTAAACTATCTATCTGCCAAGTTTAATCAACATCTTGTGGTCGAACAACTGTCACAAACATCCACTTCTCAATAATAATATTAAGTTTTTAGGATATCAGGAAGTACCTATTTCAGCAAAGACATTAAACATTTACCAAGTTATTACAGAAGTAACTTAATTGATAAGCCAGATCACATTCATTTTCGTATGCTGCTTTATTAAGCTGGACCACTTAAGAATAAAAGAAACCCGGCAATCACCAACGACGTAATTCAATTTCAAAAAACAATAACAGTCTTATACATCAAACATATTATTACGAAGACAATTGGCAAATTGTCAGTGGCGACATGATAGGGTCACAAGTCAACCTGTTCCGGCGTAAGATGTATGGCACTATCATTAGGGCACTTTTCTTGTTAGAAAACCCCCTCTAAGGAACGAATTAACCTACTATCTTCGATAAGATACTTTGGACCTCTGCATAGGGAATTGGTACTTAGAACCCTCAACGACAAACAAAATTGCTGATTTCAAAAGAGGAAACTGTCAGCCTAATGCTCCACTACTTCATTTGGAAGCTAGAAAACCGAGCCATTTAGTTAACGTTATATTTTCAATAGCATTGCATTATCGGTGTAGTCTAAACTAATTTCATATAGAGCTTTTGTAAGTACGGCACTGTGTTGAAAACTTATTTCCCTGATGGGAAACTACACTATCCTCGGGTGCCATAATGCTATATTTTATCCGGGTACAGATAGAAGTTCCCAGGGACGTGGGTTAAACCGCGAAAAACACCTACCTAGTAGTAGAAATAGACAGACCATCAAGCATATTGTGCACGAAGAAATCTTCCTCTTCAAAAAACAGATTATGCCATCAAAACATCCTGTAAAAAACCCAAGTCTCGCAGCTCAATCTTTCTATCGTAAAAAGTTGTGAGATCCATGTAATACCAAGTCAGTTAATCTTTTTAGTCTGTACTTAAAGGACCTTCTGTCTTAAGTTATTACATAAGTTATTATCATGCCAATATTAAAAATATGTTACGTTTTTATCAAATAGATCGACTCAGCCATCGCATGATTTGGTTATTAGTATGTATCACACTACACAGCACGACGGGCACGCAACCTAATTCCTCACCAGAGTCCTTCCGGATATGATGATTGAGGTGAGTATCTTAAAGAAGTTAATGCTCCTGAAACTTCAATGGCGAACAAGAGAACAAGAGTTCAATCGCGTGAGGCGCGATAGACTAAAGAATCTAATATAATTGTAATATTCATTGTGTTTTCATGCGATGGCCAAGTCGATCTATTTGTTAAAAACGTAACATATTTTTAATATTGGCATGATAATAACTTATGTAATAACTTAAGACAGAAAAAGTCCTTTAAGTACAGACTAAAAGATTAACTGACTTGGTATTACATGGATCTCACAACTTTTTACGATAGAAAGATTGAGCTGCGAGACTTGGGTTTTTTACAGGATGTTTTGATGGCATCTCACTTCTTTTTGTAGAGTTTATCTTTACATAATACAAGAGACACGTAAAGGGTGTGTTCAGCCCAGGAAACTGAACAACTTTTCACTTGGAGCATAAGTAGAATTGTAAGTTAAGGAAAGACTTTTCATAATTCAACATATTTTCCCACGGGTATGTTGTTCAGTTTCATGGGCTAAACACACCCTTATCCACTTTATACCCCCTCCCGTTATGCCTCATATAGTAGGTATCTATCTATACCTATTATTTTCTGTTGTACAGTAATAATTCATTAACTGCAAATGTAACCTTGTAATCCTATACATTTATATAGGATTACAAAGTTATTCATGCAGTTAGTGTATTTAGAAAACTGGACCGAAATTACAAAATTTTTGAATTTTCCCATAATAAGGACACTAAACTCTATATATATTCTAAATTTGAAGCTTCTATGTCTGCTAGAAGTGCCTTATACTTTTGATGATCGGTGAGTCAGTCAGTGAGTGACAAAATTCAGAAACTTTACCAAGTTGTCATTCTTAAACTACTGGTTCAAATTGTCTGAAATTTTAAATACACCGTATTTATACAATGCCTGATTAGTTGCTGAAAATTCAGGCTTCTAGTTTTATTCACAACGAAATTATAGGGAGTCGAAAATGGCCTGAATTGCTTCGAGAAAAGTATGGTGCGGCCGTGCCGCTTTTTTTCTGCTTGACTTGGCGGGGGCACTGCCGTGCCCCCTGATTCCAAAGACACATTCGCTTAACGCGAAATGACGTCACAGACGTACTCTGTTATGTAAACACCATGTACAATACGTGTAACAAGTACGCCCTGTAGATGTTAACAAGCATGGCCAAGTACAATGCTTGTACGAAATGAGTCATTGCACTCAATGCCTTGTTTGAATGGAAGATAAATAACTGTAACTATGGAATACAAGAAATGTTCTATGCTGAGATGCTGCGTTGTTCGCCAATCTAGCTTAGATACTAAACAATGGGGTATTTGACATCCTGTGTATAGACCGTGTCTCCTGTAAGCAATCATGCTCGGGATAAGCTGCCAACTTATAAGTGAACATGTTTGGGTCCCATAAAATAACTAAATTTTTACTGTCTTGAAAAGAAGCAGCTCAATGTGTAGGCCAGATACTCTAAAATAACTCAGACGATTTACTTTTAACCGACTTCCCAAAAAGGAGGAGGTTCTCAATTCGACCGTATGACTTTTTTTTTTAAGAGAACAGCTGTTGTCTGTAACCTTCGCCCCGATGTAAGTAACCCTGTATATAGATAAAAAGTAGCCTATAACCGTCACGAGGATACTTCCTATATCAATCCCAAATTACATCTCAATCGGCAAACCAAGAGAGCGTAACAAACAAACTCACGTACTTTACGACTAAGTCAGAATTATCTCTAACTTACCTTCCCGCAATTCATGAACTCCACAGCCACTTCCCTGAAGACAAAGTAGACGAAGTTGTCATCTTCGAAGCTGCCCACAAACTGGGGTTCGTTCAGCCAGTTCAGGTCGTACTGTGTGGTGCGGAGCATGCCAGAGTCATGGGCCGCTGCACCTTGGCTCCTGTGTAAAAAGTTCATTTTGATGAGAGCTTGTTGAGGGAAGTTATCAATTGAATAATGGCGACTAAAGGCCGATTGTCAGCCATTGCGGCTGTTTTCATATAAGGAGATCAGTAAGCTGCGCAAGACATGTGCACAAACATTTGCGCAGATACAGGTGCACTCTCAATTCCGTCACTCTCATAGCCTGATTTATTTATTTATTTGATTTACACGGCTTCACAAACCAATTACATAAATCAGAGAACTTATTTAAGACTAACAAAGAGGTACAAATAAAAGTTAAAAAAAATAGAGTAAAAGTATGTAGCTAAAACAACAGTAAAAACAGTTTCTGATGGACGGCAATCAGACACGGCCGTAAAGAGATCAGATCGTGGGTATATTTTACGCAGGTATCATCAAATAGTGAGACGGATTGCCCCAGTACCTACTCAAGCACATAACTTGTGAGAAACGTAAGTTTAATATGTAATTTGATTGCTTCTGATTTTAGGTCGAGATCTTTGAGTACCTGGTGGTAGTCAATAACTGACTATCCAAATAACATGGAAATTGAATGATTTTTAAGTGGTATTCGCCACTATTGAAATGTTGCGTGGCATTTAGGCGCCACTCGTGTTTGAGTGTTTTTAGGCTAAGTAGGTTCTCTCTGGTCCTATTGTTCTGAAGCCTTCTAGAACGCTCTATGTTCCTAAAAGGGCCCTCTTTACAGATTTTAACTCCAAACATAAGAGTAGTTAGTGAACAGGTGCCGTAATTATTCACTGTCATTCGTTAAATCTTTGACGTTTCAGATTTATTTTAGTAGTGTTTTGTTTGATCAAATTATCGACATAAAAATCTTTCAAAATAAAGACCAAAGTACTTAGTGCAATTCAATAAATAACACCGAAAATAAAGTTAATCTAATCACCGCTACTACATAGCGAAAATAGATAATAGCAAGGCACTTCACGATACACAAGGGCGACTATCGATAACAACTAATAATTTACTGACCTGTTAATCGATATCAAATTAGAGCGGTGACACTAGTCGTTAAATAACCTAACCTCTTGTACTTAGTAGGTGGAGTAAGTCTATAGTATTTGAATTTATTTGATATTAATTGTTGGTTGTAAAATTCACATGGCAACTGATAGCAATAGTAGCTTTAGTTTAGGAGTAAGTACGGAAAACTTAGTTCACATCAGGGAAAACTCTTGGGCTTGTTAGGTGATTAAACCTGCAACGCACACGATAATGAGAACGACGAACGACGCAAATCCTACAATTTAATGTTGGGACAAAATATGTAAATTTTAGATTTTATTAAGGATCGTCTAATTTGCATTATGATAGTTTGTGATAGACGCACTTCAGATATAGAACAAAACCTAACTTAATTTACAATACAGACACTTAATATTATCTAATTCCTAACTCGATAAAAATCTACTTTCGTCTTATCTGTAATCATAACTAATTCTCAATCAATATTAAAATTTAATTCATGTATGTTACCTGCATATAGCCGTGTCGGAGCTGGCGAAGTCAGTGGGGGTGCCAGCGTAGTACTCTCCATTGCTGGCCAGGATAGCAGTCACGTTGGAGTGAGGGTTGTATGGGCAGTTCGCGACCCCCGTCACCCATTCCGTTACTGTTCTTATTGACTCGATCTGGAGGAAAAAAAATAGATAAAGTGAAGAAAATCACGTATGTATATTTATATTACTTAGTCTATACTTTTATTACTAAGTCTAAGTAACCGTAACTAGTGATATGTGGCTTAATAAGAAATGGTTTGGAGATTAAAAAAAAATTACATTGAAAAAGCTAATGGGCCGAAAATTTTATTGACATTAGAACGGAGACATTTGGTAACTTGAACTAGTGCGGCATGTTTAAATACTCAACCGACTTGTTAAACACACGTTTCAAATAGCAAAAACAACAATATAAAATTGCACGCGTCCTCAGTTTCATACTTCATTTACTAGAAACCAGACAAACTAGATTGAACACCGAAAGTGTTTTATAAACATTTTACGTGTACATACAAATTCGATTTCAATATTCAAATATTCTGTGCACACACACTTAACGGCAGCTAGGCAGTAAAAACAACAAACAAGGTTTTAGCGCAATGGCTTCCAGTTAACTAGCTTCTTTTCCTATACCGGTTGCGGATTCCAAGAAAATAATTTTTGAAGAGAACCAAATTATGTAAAGTAATCAAAACTATCGTTCCAAAGGCGTAATACTCGTAAGTATTTCCACGACTAACAAATTTCTGTCCCACAGGGTAGGACATGTTGCAATTCACCAATTTTCGGGATACTACTTAAAGTCGAATGGAAAAACTAAAGACATCTCGAAGACTTAATTTGGATTTCTATACTGAATTCTGTATCTATCCGTTGTTTTGCGATAAGAGACTGAATTTTAGTCATTAGAGCCATAGTTATCCACCATAAAAGGAAACAGTTGAATCAACATACCTCTCTCCAACTGCAAACGGGACTAAACGCGTGTGTTCCACAAGCGAACAGCTTATGTCCATGGAGCAGTAGGACTTTGATGTAATTCCTGCAGTCGTCTTCAGTCTGACCCTTCACTTGGCACAACTTCACCTTCTCCGAAGATGCCAGCCAGTCAGCGCGTTCTAGAACACCTAGGCCCCGCAGTGATAGTCGGTAGAGAGCGTCCCTGAGAACAAATTAATCATTTTTAATCAACAAAGTTTAGAGAGAAAAATATGGATGAGACGGTCCGAGGAGTTCGTTGTTTTATATTCCAAAATATTTTTAGTTAAGTAATAGAAATTAATTAAATTAAATAATTAATAGAAAATTCAAGATATGTATTGAGTCCTCATAAAGTGACATTATTAAGGTCATGGCACATATAAATAACACTACGCATTTCCAGCCCCTAATTAATTAACTTGTCATTTGATTTTGAACTAAATTGTATATCATGAAAATATTTTATAGCGTCAATATAAAACAATCCATCTAACAGCCGTTCAAGCAAAACTTCAGTGGAAATTCAATCCTCAAAATTCTAATTTGGTTTTGTATGTAGTGCAGTAGCAATTTTGTGGTTCAAGATAAACCGCAAGCTAGGTTGTGGTGGATCGACCATGATATGCAAAATAATACAGTTTAACGTAGTAAGTAATTAAAGTCAGGCCTATCCTTGAAACAAAAATGGAAGAACCACATCCCTCATCATATCACTAATGACATCACGTACTCCATACTATGTAACAATCCTTGCTAGTTGGAAGACCTGAATGCCAATACTTGGTTGAAACTGACTGACTTCATACATGACATAATGTTAGTATGTACTTTCGTGTCAGCAGTGCAGACCTTAATCACTTTAATCCAAGACTTAATGATGTCAACATGATAAAACTCTACTTGCGTACGTCATATCCTTGAGAAAAGTAGTGACCAATAAATTATAATACTAATCCATTCAAATATACACCTGATATCGAAATATCACGACATTGAACGTTTTTATCAAAAGCACGTAGACTGCGGGGCGTCGTATAATGGGTAGATAAAAATGCAACTTTGCATGCATTTTTCAATGTTATTGATCTCCATCCAACCTCGTAATCTAATCACCTAGATCCAATTTTAAAGATCTAGGAACTAAATCATTACACAAGCAGTAGTTGGAATAAATCCGAACACATGTAAGTAACTGTATGCGAGTCGATTGCCGCAGGATCGAATATCAATGCTACGCCGTTGTAATCGATATGGTTACCGATAGGAACGGTATCGAAATTATTTATGTATCGATATCGAGTGTGGTCGCGTGTACTTAATATACAACATTGTAGACTTAGTGAATTAGAAACGAAATTAATTACTTAGCCGCACCTTTGTCACACTGACTTTCAGTTTAGTCTAATTAGCTAAAAAGCGGTCGGAATCACCCAAATTGGTACATATGTTAGTTTATCTAAGTACTATAAGCGTACTTACACACATGTTGTACTCACATAATTAGATCCAGGAAAAAAACGAGTCTGTAATGAAAAAATCCCGGCAAAATATAATGTCAATTTAGTACCCAGCCAGTAACCCAGCCATAAACGTGTGTTTACATAATAAACTTCACACATACCATGTACTATGGCTGAACGCGTGCCTTGATACGTGTTCAAAAAGCACATGAACAAACAAAAAGGTTTAATAGCTGAGCCAAATGTTACGGCACACATATTGACACACTATGTGGCAAACACTGGCACTTCCTGGCGTTTGATCTATGCCGCTCTGTTAATGTAACGCTTAGGGTTACGAGAAACTGGGAATCGTAGGTAAAATATTATATGTACAGGCAGGTGAACCTTGCAAAATCTGTCATTTTTGATCAATTGACCATTAACTTTCCACTATTTGTGATAAGGTCGAAAATCTATTAAAGAAACAGATTGTGGTAAGTTAAAATGCCAGTCTAAGACGCCAGTCTATACTTTAAAATACAGCATTTCGTTTTGAGAGGTTTTGAGGGTAACCAATTGGTAACACAACTTTCGGAACAAAAAACCTAGATTTGCTTTTTAAGTACCAACTTTCTTTATTTGATGTGCCAAAAAGCATTCTAGCATCCTCTCTGGAAATGGATTTTTTTTATTTTCAAAAATCTTTCCATTATATTTCCGATACGTTGGCAACCCTAGCCATAAACCGAATCCATAGATTATAACTGTACTGTTAATAGACAATCGTAATAACACTTAACTGGCGTTAGTCTCAATATTAACGAAATTCCGAGATCTGAACTTTCATTTCTCACCACACGAAGTAATTAGGAGTATTGGGTCATGACGATACGCGAAAGAATTCCTTCCGTATTTATTACTACGTACTTTATAATGTAACCAATCAATTAAATACATTTATTGATAGCTATCATGACTGTTTCTTAGTAAAGAAAGTTAGTCATAAAATCTACCTTTATGATTGAGAAAATTAGTTTTGCGTCTATTATTATTTTTTTAATTAAATTATACTTTCTCGCTGGCCAACAATCTATGCGACGTCGTCTAGCAATAATTGCCTTTAAAAGAAATATTCAACGTGTATTTAAGGTATTAAAGATCTTACTGCATAGTAACAGCCAATAAGCCAAGACTATATTAAGAAATTCTCATTTAGACCAAGAATCTTAAAGAAGGCCTAGAATCTCCCTTTCCCTATATGGAAAACTAGTTACTATGTTCACTATAACTTTGCAATGTAAAATAAGTACTTATGCTATTGCAATTTTAAGATCGAGTTATAGATAATAACTGTACATGACTTGAGCAGGATCAATGAATCTCTGGTCGGCCTTGATTCGGTTTAACGCGGGCGGATTTACTGTTCAGGAGTTAGGTGGAACTGGATTTAGGGTTAGTAGAGGATTATTAGCACCTTTGAATGGAACTGTCTCTTTGAAGCCCTGTCGTGGTCTTAAGTCTAGATTAAAGTATAAAGCAGTCAGTTTCTATAAGGGTTTCTTAAATCTTTAGAATTTTTCGTGAATTTTTGGCATATTATTTCGGTAAGCATCCTGTCGTGTAACCATATAGCAAGGAGCTGTGAATTTTAAAACCGACTGCTTTTTTTTCATGGCAAAATCTATCTATGGTTACAAACGAAACCTAATTTTTTTTTTTTATTTTAGGACACTTCAAAGTCTACTATGAATGGAAGATAGGTATCAAAGTGGAGAAATTTTCATGATAGAACCTTTGTTTATACAAATATACAAGCATAAAAACACGGAGTAGACCTTGTAATAATTGAATAACAAAAGACCTTTCTAATTAAAAATATTATTATGTAAATTAAATTAAATATTTTATATTTAATGATGACTTATTAATTCAACTAATTAGCACTCCGAGGCTAACGTAAATATAGCAATAATATTATAATGTTTATTGGTCAGTATCGTTTCAGTATTGAACATAATGATGCAGCATCGCTAATGTCGCTTTAATTACTGTTTACCACATTTAATTATATAAAACTGACACTTTTGACCCACTCATTACTAACGTGTTTTACTCCTTTCTGCTATATTATTATAATATATAGAAATTGCAATAAACACGGCCACCGTTTCGCGTTTATAGAATATCTAAGTAACTATCGTGTCTTTGCAATTATGTAATACAAGCTAGTTCCCACGGCTTCACCCGCATCCTGGGCATTCCCGGGAGAACTTCTTCCCGTAACTTGCCAACAGTGAAAGACTTTTTTGAATCTGTTCAGTAGTTTCGGAACCTTTAGGTTACAAACACACAAAAACCAATCCTCTCGTATAACATTTGTACTTATAGAAGAAATATTTAATAATGATTTAATTATTTCGAAATAGATGTTTATTCCAAAAACGTGTGCTACATATAAACTTCAATTATATAGCACCTCACAGAGCAATAAAGGCATTAAGATGTGTTTTAAATTAACCAGTTCCCAATAATTTATTGAGCCATTCGCGGCCAAAAAACCTTATAAAAACCACGTACTCATTGCCGATCGGATATTGAAAAGCTCTCACGGTAAATTGACCACTTTTAGGCCCAAGTTAACCGACAACAAACGTAAGTTTTCTTAAAACGACTATTTGGACATTCAATTTGCAAAGTAAACTGTCGTTTTGAGAGGAACGGACGTTTTTGCTGTCGGTTAAGTTGGGCTTTAAGTAAAAAATAAACAATAATTGTTAATTAAATCGACTGGTTCGGGCTAACAAGCTGTCTCACTGATAACGTTATCTTATATCATAAGTACAGGTGAATGACTGCATGTTTGAACAACTCGTTAGAACGACTGATAGCACATTAAAATGCTGTTATGTCTTACGCTGATGATATTATGGTTTTATCATTTATAGACTTGGCTTTTAAATTAATGTTGCCAGTGATTTTATTATCTTGTGAATTATAATCGTGGTTCGTTAAATTTAGATTCAATTATGATAAGCTAGGCATCACTCAATTTTTAAGTCTTAATGAGTAACCAATTTGATGGTACAACTTTTACATTATTTACTTACGACTTTAATTCTAACCTAAGATTAAGAAAATTTTGTATTAAGCTTTAAATATAAAGCTGATTATCACTTTATTCGTCTCTGAGAATCGCTTCAGAATAAGTCAAAGTATACCGAGTTTTTTTTTTGTAAAATTAGTTAATGTCTTCCTCGACAGCTAATGATAAGTCATTGATATTCTATGAAACTATCTACCAGTGTATAAACTGCAGCATAAACTCAGCTTACTGTATAATAAATTCTACATTATTCCACTCGTCTATACCGAGACAGCTATATCAATCGATTTAAGATTACAACGCCCCCTCAGTTTATTAACCAGGTATTATCGTAACATTTGAGAACTGCATACATTTCCATTACAAAAATATGTATTTTTTTATTATCTTTATAGGTGCTATTGAATTATCGTTAAAATTTTATTGAGTTAACTATGAGAACAGCTTCTCATATTGTTACTTGCAGTAGTACATATTGAAATAAATATGTACATATTTATTTATATACCCTAATAAGTTGTATAATGTATAATGCACTAGCTTCCGCCAGTGGTTTCACCCGCGTCCCGTGGGTACTGCTCTGCGCACCCAGATAAAACTTAGCCTTCCTCGATAAATGAGCTACCAAACACTGAAAAATTTTTTCAAATCGGACCTGTAGTTTCTGAGATTGACGAGTTTAAGAAACTCTTCAGCTTTATATGTCAATATTAGTATACATAGATAATGATACTAGCTGTTCTCCGCAAACCGGACTATTTCCCGCACACGGATAAAAGTAGGCTAAGCCCCTTCTCAGGAGCTATCAGTGAACTATTTAAATCGATTAAGTAGCTTTGGCTTTAAGCCGGATAGACAGACAGTCTAGAGCTACTTTCGCGTTTATAATATCAGTAATGAAATAAGGATTAAACATTGTAACTTTCATCAACTTGCCAATTAGTTTACGATAGCTGCGTATATCAGCATTTTATGAAGTTCGTGCCGAGCTTAAATCAAAAAGTTATAAAGCGCCATCAACATTCTATAAAATTTACACCGTAGATCATTATATGATAATTATGAGGCTATTAAATATTTATTATAGTATTAATTAAAGCAGAATATAGCGATATTTATGAAAGTTTTAGAAGTATCTACACAACAACTTTGTTCTAGAACTCCTCTCAAGAGCGATGTACGTATGATCCACGCGTTCCTCAAAGAGAGTCAGCAAACTCCAGCGGGGCCCATTAAGGCCAGAGCCTGCCCGGGCTGCGAGATGGTTCGAAAGAGTTACCGCGGCCCTGACACTCCCTCACGCTGTCACCCACAACGGCAGTCATCTGATGATTTCCCATCGACAAAAAAAAGAGTGATGTATGATACTGAAGCGCTGACATTTCATATTGACTTCGATTATTATCTACTATCGAACAAAGTAAGTAGGTAAGCAGAATTATCATAAACTAATAGGTAGAACCATAAAGTTCACAAGGCTAGCAATAAGTAGGAACAGGTACGTCAATGCATTAGTAAAGTAGTCGTAATATGGAAGCTGTAAAACACGGCCAAGCTATGACAAGTCTGAAGATAGTCGAATAGCTGCGCAGTCAACAATGTTCTTAACAGAGTCGTTCCAAAAGGTCTATTGCGCAGCCAATCAACTAACTTCAGACTTGTCGAGTAGTCTGCCGTAAAGTATGTACAGTCATGACTAAATAATAGTTAGAACGTGAAAATTTCGAATATGTAACTTTTACCTTTCAAATTGTTTTAAAATCTAGCTGTACTAAAACTGTTGCCAGCACTTGAATTTTAAGTGAGTTTCTATTAGGTATACCTGTTGCTCTTGGTTGTTCACGCTTGACGAAACACAACTAGTCAGGATGCGTTTTTGAAAATAAAACCCCGTTGAAGCATTTCGAATTACAAAAATACGACGGCCGTCGTGTCCTTCCAAATAATCAATGATATCTATCATCGTATTTTTTAACTAATTTTACTTCAATACTAAAATCAAATCACCGAAACCATGTTCAAGCTCTAAATCAGGTATTTTAGAACAGGTTCGATTGCAGTTAGTCTAGACATTAATAGATTTAGGCAGTCACCTTGCGCCCACGATAACCTGGTCCCTTGCTACATCGAACAGCAGTTGCGAAAACGATCCGGTACTACTGTCTTCGAATACGTCGCTGTGGTCTGCAGTCAGCAAATCTGGAAAAATAAAATAAATTTTAGATAAATATTATAAAGCTGAAGAGTTTGTCTGTTTGTTTGAACGGGCTAATCTCAGGATCTACCGGTCCGATTTGAAAAATTCTTTCAGTGTTAGATAGATTGTTTATCGAGGAAGGTTATAGGCTACTTTTTATCCGGGTGCGCGCAGTAGTTCCCACGGGAAAGCGGGTGAAACCGCTGGCGGAAGCTAGTTTTCGATAAAGTATTATTTTAGCACATAATTGGAACATATTTCCTTCATTGAACATAATTATTATTTCCTTCATTCCGAGTCATGGCTATTCGTTCGTCTTTTGCATTCGTTGACTACCCATCAGAAGCCAGAAAGCCAGATTAAATTAAGACTTTACTTACAGGTATCACTTCTGGGCAATAATTTCTACAGTAGCATGCAAGTTCTAGTGTGGTTCTAGGCTTATGGCCACTATGTACCTCACATTACTCTAGTTCCGTACAAACTGCAGGGTTCTGTCTACGCCATTTGGAACTAAAACTATGTTAGTCCTCATAAAGTTAATGAAATCTGAGCTCGTTAAACAGCTACTGTCATCGCAATACAATATATTGGTCAAAGCCATTCTGTATGCGCCCGTTTTATGCAACTAGGCAAGCAAATATTATCTTTCCGTGGAAAGCTGCTAACTAACTGGACTCAGTATAAATTAAAAAGATAACTATCGCAGTAGAACGGCAGG
>NWSH02000605.1:7153781-7168496 GCA_002382865.2 Heliothis virescens | reverse complement strand
CCATTGCTCACAAGCATTCGATCCATATCATCACCGATCACGGCAGATGGGTGCATTTAAAAAAAACAAAATAGTCTTCAAAAATATCCTTGACACGTATTTTACTGATCACGCAGTCCAAGAGTGTCCAAAATCATAAAAGTGCCATTAATTTAAGAGATAGCACAATAATGCAAATTGTTCGGCGATGACGCGATTCATTACCGCGTGTTGCATACAAATACAATGTGGCCAACATATTGATCCATGCTTGATTGTAATCAATTACACGTACGCTATTGTCTAGCTGCGTGTAGGAAGGAAACCATCAAAACCGTTAGCTTTCAAAGAATATGTGGGCTTGAATTAAAGATGTCTAGCTCGATGTCAGAGGCCAGTGAGCGCGTTGATATACATAAGGTATAGATTCAGGGTATGTCGGGTGGTCGTTCGTATAAAAGTGTAATAACTAACGAGTTGTGACTCAAGACGGAAAATACTATCTAACTAACAAATGTTTTTTTTCTCAAGTATACTTATTACACTCCAGAAATAGCAACACCAGTCGGTAATTACCGTAATGATGATTGTAGTTATTATATTCCATGACGATTTTAATTTTTACGACAGCAGAATAATAATAAAAAAAAACTCCCACAATTTTAGTTTATGAAGAAGGAGAAAATTGAAGAAAGGAAACTGCGATAAACCTACGTTTAATTTCCCAACAAACATTCATTTTACGGTCCCAGCTCTACGTCCAGTCTAACCAGTTGCGACTGAATTTTAAGTAGTATGGACTTCTATTTTGGACTACAAGAGTTGCTGCAGTTTCAGCTTAGTTACTTTTTTATTGTTCTGGCCACTTGCATAAAAGATGACCACATAAGAGCTATTTTTATTAAACAGTCAAATACAGGTTTTTAGAACACAAAAGTTGCTGAGGAAAATAGGTCGGCGTTTATTCGTTTATTCGTGTTATGGGGACTACTAAGATTATGTTACCTATCAATGTGGAGGAAAACGAGAAGGATTGATTGCCGAAAGAGGACAGAATAAGAAGGGAGTCGAGTTTAAGTATGATGTTTGACAGGAGAATGGCATTGCCGACAACATTTGCCGACTCAAATATTTGGAAACAGGTCAGGAAGAAGACAAAATGTAGCTGCAAAAAAGTGATGGCAGAGGTGAATTAATATGTACTACTAACAGAGCTATCAATGAAGATTTACGTGAAAAGGAATCAGATTTTTACTGACTAATTGAGAAAAATGCCAAAAGCGCTGATTAGTCAAAGCCAAGACACATACAGGCAAACCTTTGTTAGGTTTGTCACCGTAAGGTAATTACCATGCCATAACACGCATGTTTTGTGCAATTTAACTGGAAACTCTCTAAAACACGTGTGTCATTTGTATTGCATGAGTTGTGATTTATATTTTGTATGCACAAGCACGACAGCGTTTATTTGCTGTTGTTGTAATGTATTTGTCAACAAGTCATAATGAACGGTCTTAAAAGATGGTCTTTATAATGATATGTTCAAACGCGAGTTTATACAACAGAAATAAGGTAATATAATTGTCTTAAAAAAGATTACTTCTAGAAACTAGGCAATTTTAGAATCTGCTACTAATATAAATAAATACCAACTTGCCTATCATATACCACATAGCTAACATATAAAAAGCTGATTAGTTTTCTTCACTAAAATAATGAATTAGGCACTACCTATTTACAAGTAACTGGTATATTGGTATTTTGTTGTTATTAAGATAAAAACGATAGAAATTCTCATCCACCTGTTGTGCAATGTCTGATAAAATCATAGTGCGAAAACCAGGTTCGTTTATGGGCTGCAAAGGTCAGAATGCCACTACTTGCCGCATAAAACCTGAAATTCCGTATCTGATGATGGAACTTGCTCAGAAATACCCCAATCATCCTACAACCAGTCGAAACAAAGACTGACCTTCCGTGGAATATCTCAAAGAGGTAGAGTTACATCCGTCAATATTAATCTACCTGTACTGCCTGTGATGATATGTTTTAGAAAAACAACGAATCGCTACTTCCTCATTACCTTAAAAAACCACGAACAATGAAAATATAACTCTGAACTACAGTTTCGATGACCTTAAAAATGGAAGGCTATTCAGCTTCCAGTTACTGAGAAAACAATTTATTTCAAGCCAAATCAATAACAAAAGCCTTATAATTGATCGTTTAAAAATCGGGCTACACATAACCAATTTCCGCCAACAAACAGCAGTTAAGGGCCGTATAAGTAAGGTCCTTTGCCTTACGTAAATTATTTTTTTATTGCAAGTGCGTGGTGCGCGTGATTTCCACTCGGGCACTGATATGGTGGGTAGTGATGGGACGTGCTTTTATTTTTAGTCGAGTACTTCATTAAAACGTCAAGCTGAACTAAGTGCCTGTTCCGATTATACGGAACGGTTATACAGGATGGCACAAAGGAATTTATGGGTTGTTTATGGACCTCAAACCATGAATTAGGTACTTTCAAAGGACTGTTATTTCATTAACGCCGTATACTAATGGTAAAATATAAACAAGCTTTGCATGAAGAACATCTTAATAAGAGCTACATACATTGACACGTAACTAAACTAAGCTATGTAAAATGTAATTACGCGCAGACACTAATTGGCTGTAGTTACAGTAATTAATTATCGCACCTTTTCCCTTGTCGTATTTAATTCTTAATTAATTTCACATAGTATTTGCTTCTTCTTATAATTAATCACCAGCAGCGTGTAAAAGCCAATAAATCTTACTTAAGTCTTGGTTAGCTTCAACTCGCATCTCTAGCGGGTTCAACGGTTGTGCGTACGTATTCTGAGAAACAGTAGCTTTCTTGTTTGCGCTGGCAACCCAACGCTACCCTCAGAGGAACCATTGTTCCTCCGAACACTTATGTACTCAAGCGTCAAGTAACATATGTTTATGTGAGATACGGCCACTGCTAACATGCTGGGCAGCACGTAGCACGTTCTTCAAGTTTATCTATTGTTTAAACAATCGATACCTATTAAAAACGTAATCGATAAAGCGTGCGGTTTTTACAATGGTGTAGGTGGTGAGATAATTCTAAATCTCGATGTTTTACGCAAATGGAGATAAGATTTTGAATGAAAATCGCTGTTGATAAGATGACAGGATGCAGTTCAATCGATGCGGATAATCTATAAAGCTGCATTTATCTTGATAGCTATGTATAAATGAGTGCTACTCAAACTGAAAATAATCATAAAAAGTTTAAAGGGTAACAGAGAGGACATATTTCGTCGATACCGTGTAATTTGAATCTCACATGACATGCCGCGACGAAGTAAAAAGTTGACGCTCGCTTAAAACACACAGTTCAATCAACCTGTAGAAGTATTTTTTTTTATTATTTAACCAACTATCTAAACTTTCCTTAACAGTAGGTAGGTACGTACGTTACTTATTTAGATAACACCGTACCCTTATCTGTTAAGGAGTTTTACGCCTACTATATAATAAACTGAGTACTTGACGTATCAATCTAGGTCGATTTCGGTACACAACTTTTTATCATATAATCTTAAACGTTTTAGAATTTATTAATATTTGTTGAGTCAACAACTTACACTTGATACGAGGCGTTCCATAAAACAAGTGGATAACAAAGTTCACTATATTTAAATGTGGGTTCTGTAGAAAGCGTTTTATAATAATTTTATCGATACAGGTGTGGATAGACAGGTAACATCCCTACTTCCTACCGAACTGTTTTGCTGTAGAATGATTCAACAAGGATTCTGTGCCTTCAAAACTTTATATTGACTAAAGCATTCTATCTAGTTATAGTAATAATCACATTCTTGGTCATTGTTTTTATAACAGGCTATTCTTGTACTGAGGTGTTCCTTAATACGTGCAATGTCTCGCGGTCTTTATTTGACGATTCTATCATGTTTTACTCCATGTTTTCTCTGTTTGTATTGTAGCAACAATACCCGCGTTGAAGATTATAGTATGAGAGGTCATTTCATATCAGAGTAACAGTATTTTGGGCATCTCTATAAATATTAGTCATCAGGCCACTAAAGCAAAAACTGTCTAACAAAATGTGACCGGACCACATAGATACAATTATTTTTGAATACATTATGATATTTAAATCGTTTGCTTGTTGTCAAACAAACAAATTAAAATAAATAACCGGTCAAAAATACATTAATATTTAATGTGAAACCTCATTTTAATACAACCTCTAGCAGTTAAATTACATACTACATTTACGATTGGATGGGACATTTTTGTGGTTTTATTATACTAACGCAGATACAGATGTGACGTAACCTATTTTCTATTTTTAGTAAAAGTTCCAAACTTGTGTATTTTTCCATTTCATGCAGTTTCACTGCTGTGCAAAGGCCTCTTCCAAAGTGTCCAGGTCTTGTTGCCAGCGCTTCCTTGGTCTGCCTCTTGGCCCCTTCCATCAACCTCCCATCCAACTAGTGATAAAGTAATTAAAATTCATATGTTTACTTGTTAGCATCTTCATGGCACGGAGTTTGACTTCTATCCAAGCCCAAATTCAACTTTCTAAGTTATTTGATACTGTAGCGAGTAATTCCCTAAATCGTAAAGTGATGAATCCTGGTTCCTCGTATTACTTTAGCAGCCTTTGCCCGCTTGTAGAAACAAAATAATTCACAGTTATCAGTACTAGAAAGTTGGAAAGCACAAATACTTTGAAACGATTATTAGAACCCGTCCATTTTAAATATGGCGGTATACTAGTATATTATTGTGCGGGGGCTTTGTTATTTCATTGTTTGTAGACCTATAAACATGAAGCACTGTTGATTAGATAGTACAAAGAGGACTTGTATTGTACATGGAATTTTGATGAATGTTGCAATTGTGTGACCGGTTTTGTATTGATAATTAAATTTATTGTGGCTGTACCAATTTTGTGAGATTGCCAAAACCTTAAGTATTTATTGAAGCTTCATAACGACTGTATATAATTTAGATGACGTCATTTTGTTGACCTGCATGCATCTTTATTGCATACACAAAACTATTTTTAACAGCATGTTTTAACTGCAAGCACCGCGATGGATTAGAAAAAATAATAACGAAACAACAAAAGTACAATGTCATAACTTTTTGTAGAACCTTCTAGACTACTTTTTCAAAAGTGCACCAACCCAATTCTAGACAAAAGTGTTTGAATTTACAACAAACCTAGATAGTCTATCGGGCGGCAAAGCTACTGTATTTATTTAGCACCATCAAGATATGAAATCGCCATATCTCCTAATATTTGCGCATTTGCCGCTAATATTTGTTAAAGGCCGCGTCCATCGCTCGAATTAAAACTAAAATACGGAAGCTGATATGAAAATAAACACGTATCTTAGATACGAAATAAATGAGCACTCAATATTTAGGTCGAAGTAGTTGAACCTTCTTGAGATACGAGTATTTTAAACGTTACGTTATCTCAAACGGTTTGATGTTTAAAAATGTTTTATAGGACGGCCTGTGTAACTTTAATAAATCAATTAGGTAATTGCGCACGCGTCTCGTCTGGACCAAGTTCATGTGGCTTCAACAATGTCGTTGGTGTTAAGATTGCTATTAGTTTTATTGAAGTTACTGGTTTTATTACTGAAGTTTGAATGATTATATTATTCTTTAACGCACGACTGAGTGAACTTAATTTTGTAGCAGCTATATTTTCCTATAATTGCTTGCCTTGTAATGGTGTCTGCTAAAAAATGGAGTCACTGATTCGATTCTTCGCTGGATAAAACGCTATGTGGTTTTTCCGTCTCGAATTTCTGAGTATCAGGCTTTGTAATAGGTTCGTCCTGTTACACTGGACTTAAACCTAATTGGAATGAACCGAGGGCTACGAGATTACATCAACGTCCAATATGTTTGTACAGACGACAGCAGATCAACTACCCGAAGCTGACAATTTTACCAATCGAACAAACCTTCACTATATTGTTATAAGTTGAAAATCTATTGAAGAAATTTGACAGATTTTGGTAGGTTGGTGTGTTGACGTCTGTAAATATGCAAAATCATTAGTTTTCGAATTATATTATCCGTTGATTTTGTATGCATAACATTCGAGTTACTGGGTAGGTAAGGTACTTGTGACGCTGATGTGTTTCCCTCCATCTCGTTACGTTACCACTTCACATTTTATTGTCTACTTTTACTTTAATGTCTAGAACGTTTCTATTACATACTTTCTATAATCTATGTCTTCAGGCTGCTTTTCGCTTCGAATGCTTTCGCTTGGAATTTCAAATGGAACAGATGTTACGTTGTTGAGTGCCTATTACGAGTTTGATGTAACAAAAAATGCTAAGTTGAAAGTTGTATAGTACAGTCAGCTTCAAAAGTATCTAAATTTTCAAAACTGATAACCACCTTGTCGTCAATAACTTACTGACTACTCATCTACTTTTTATGTTAAGGTGAATGCGACGACTAAAGCGGGAAATTCAAATAAAAAGGTTTTTTAGTTTTACATAAGTTAACATTCAATATGAGGCGTGATCTTATGATTGGCGGTTATAATATCACCCAAAGTAATTTTGATGTCCTTGTTTAACTCCGAAACTTCTCTTAAATCAAATAACTTTGTAAAAACGTTTTTTGCGCAATAAAACGTTTTTACAAAGTTTTTTTTTGAGTAAGTTTCGGAGTTAAACAAGGACATCAAAATTACTTTGGGTGATATTATAACCGCCAATCATAAGATCACGCCTCATATTGAATGTTAACTTATGTAAAACATAAAAAAACCATTTTTTATTTGAATTTCCCGCTTCTAGTCGTCGCATTCACCTTAACATAAAAAGTAGATGAGTAGTCAGTAAGTTATTGACGACAAGGTGGTTATCAGTTTTGAAAATTTAGATACTTTTGAAGCTGACTGTACTATACAACTTTCAACTTAGCATTTTTTGTTACATCAAACTCGTAATAGGCACTCAACAACGTAACATCTGTTCCATTTGAAATTCCAAGCGAAAGCATTCGAAGCGAAAAGCAGCCTGAAGACATAGATTATAGAAAGTATGTAATAGAAACGTTCTAGACATTAAAGTAAAAGTAGACAATAAAATGTGAAGTGGTAACGTAACGAGATGGAGGGAAACACATCAGCGTCACAAGTACCTTACCTACCCAGTAACTCGAAATGTTATGCATACAAAATCAACGGATAATATAATTCGAAAACTAATGATTTTGCATATTTACAGACGTCAACACACCAACCTACCAAAATCTGTCAAATTTCTTCAATAGATTTTCAACTTTATAACAATATAGTGGAAGGTTTGTTCGATTGGTAAAATTTGTCAGCTTCGGGTAGTTGATCTGCTGTCGTCTGTACAAACATATTGGACGTTGATGTAATCTCGTAGCCCTCGGTTCATTCCAATTAGGTTTAAGTCCAGTGTAACAGGACGAACCTATTACAAAGCCTGATACTCAGAAATTCGAGACGGAAAAACCCAATAGCGTTTTATCCAGCCGAGAGATCGAATCAGTGACTCCATTTTTTAGCAGACACCATTACAAGGCAAGCAATTATAGGAAAAATATAGCTGCTACAAAATTAAGTTCACTCAGTCGTGCGTTAAAGAATAATATAATCATTCAAACTTCAGTAATAAAACCAGTAACTTCAATAAAACTAATAGCAATCTTAACACCAACGACATTGTTGAAGCCACATGAACTTGGTCCAGACGAGACGCGTGCGCAATTACCTAATTGATTTATTAAAGTTACACAGGCCGTCCTATAAAACATTTTTTAAACATCAAACCGTTTGAGATAACGTAACGTTTAAAATACTCGTATCTCAAGAAGGTTCAACTACTTCGACCTAAATATTGAGTGCTCATTTATTTCGTATCTAAGATACGTGTTTATTTTCATATCAGCTTCCGTATTTTAGTTTTAATTCGAGCGATGGACGCGGCCTTTAACAAATATTAGCGGCAAATGCGCAAATATTAGGAGATATGGCGATTTCATATCTTGATGGTGCTAAATAAATACAGTAGCTTTGCCGCCCGATAGACTATCTAGGTTTGTTGTAAATTCAAACACTTTTGTCTAGAATTGGGTTGGTGCACTTTTGAAAAAGTAGTCTAGAAGGTTCTACAAAAAGTTATGACATTGTACTTTTGTTGTTTCGTTATTATTTTTTCTAATCCATCGCGGTGCTTGCAGTTAAAACATGCTGTTAAAAATAGTTTTGTGTATGCAATAAAGATGCATGCAGGTCAACAAAATGACGTCATCTAAATTATATACAGTCGTTATGAAGCTTCAATAAATACTTAAGGTTTCTGGCAATCTCACAAAATTGGTACAGCCACAATAAATTTTAATTATCAATACAAAACCGGTCACACAATTGCAACATTCATCAAAATTCCATGTACAATACAAGTCCTCTTTGTACTATCTAATCAACAGTGCTTCATGTTTATAGGTCTACAAACAATGAAATAACAAAGCCCCCGCACAATAATATACTAGTATACCGCCATATTTAAAATGGACGGGTTCTAATAATCGTTTCAAAGTATTTGTGCTTTCCAACTTTCTAGTACTGATAACTGTGAATTATTTTTGTTTCTACAAGCGGGCAAAGGCTGCTAAAGTAATACGAGGAACCAGGATTCATCACTTTACGATTTAGGGAATTACTCGCTACAGTATCAAATAACTTAGAAAGTTGAATTTGGGCTTGGATAGAAGTCAAAACTCGTGCCATGAAGATGCTAACAAGTAAACATATGAATTTTAATTACTTTATCACTAGTTGGATGGGAGGTTGATGGAAGGCGGCCAAGAGGCAGACCAAGGAAGCGCTGGCAACAAGACCTGGACACTTTGGAAGAGGCCTTTGCACAGCAGTGAAACTGCATGAAATGGAAAAATACACAAGTTTGGAACTTTTACTTAAAAATAGAAAATAGGGTTTACGTCACATCTGTATCTGCGTTAGTATAATAAAACCACAAAAATGTCCCCATCCAATCGTAAATGTAGTATGTAATTTAACTGCTATAGAGGTTGTATTAAAATGAGGTTTCACATTAAATATTAATGTATTTTTGACCGGTTATTTATTTTAATGTGTTGTTTGACAACAAGCAAACGATTTAAATATCATAATGTATTCAAAAATAATTGTATCTATGTGGTCCGGTCACATTTTGTTAGACAGTTTTTGCTTTAGTGGCCTGATGACTAATATTTATAGAGATGCCCAAAATACTGTTACTCTGATATGAAATGACCTCTCATACTATAATCTTCAACGCGGGTATTGTTGCTACAATACAAACAGAGAAAACATGGAGTAAAACATGATAGAATCGTCAAATAAAGACCGCGAGACATTGCACGTATTAAGGAACACCTCAGTACAAGAATAGCCTGTTATAAAAACAATGACCAAGAATGTGATTATTACTATAACTAGATAGAATGCTTTAGTTCAATATAAAGTTTTGAAGGCACAGAATCCTTGTTGAATCATTCTACAGCAAAACAGTTCGGTAGGAAGTAGGGATGTTACCTGTCTATCCACACCTGTATCGATAAAATTATTATAAAACGCTTTCTACAGAACCCACATTTAAATATAGTGAACTTTGTTATCCACTTGTTTTTATGGAACGCCTCGTATCAAGTGTAAGTTGTTGACTCAACAAATATTAATAAATTCTAAAACGTTTAAGATTAATATGATAAAAAGTTGTGTACCGAAATCGACCTAGATTGATACGTCAAGTACTCAGTTTATTTATATAGTAGGCGTAAAACTCCTTAACAGATAAGGGTACGGTGTTATCTAAATAAGTAACGTACGTACCTACCTACTGTTAAGGAAAGTTTAGATAGTTGGTTAAATAATAAAAAAAAATACTTCTACAGGTTGATTGAACTGTGTGTTTTAAGCGAGCGTCAACTTTTTACTTCGTCGCGGCATGGTCATGTGAGATTCAAATTACACGGTATCGACGAAATATGTCCTCTCTGTTACCCTTTAAACTTTTTATGATTATTTTCAGTTTGAGTAGCACTCATTTATACATAGCTATCAAGATAAATGCAGCTTTATAGATTATCCCGCATCGATTGAACTTGCATCCTGTCATCTTATCAACAGCGATTTTCATTCAAAATCTTATCTCCATTTGCGTAAAACATCGAGATTTAGAATTATCTCACCACCTACACCATTGTAAAAACCGCACGCTTTATCGATTACGTTTTTAATAGGTATCGATTGTTTAAACAATAGATAAACTTTGAAGAACGTGCTACGTGCTGCCCAGCATGTTAGCAGTGGCCGTATCTCACATAAACATATGTTACTTGACGCTTGAGTACATAAGTGTTCGGAGGAACAATGGTTCCTCTGAGGGTAGCGTTGGGTTGCCAGCGCAAACAAGAAAGCTACTGTTTCTCAGAATACGTACGCACAACCGTTGAACCCGCTAGAGATGCGAGTTGAAGCTAACCAAGACTTAAGTAAGATTTATTGGCTTTTACACGCTGCTGGTGATTAATTATAAGAAGAAGCAAATACTATGTGAAATTAATTAAGAATTAAATACGACAAGGGAAAAGGTGCGATAATTAATTACTGTAACTACAGCCAATTAGTGTCTGCGCGTAATTACATTTTACATAGCTTAGTTTAGTTACGTGTCAATGTATGTAGCTCTTATTAAGATGTTCTTCATGCAAAGCTTGTTTATATTTTACCATTAGTATACGGCGTTAATGAAATAACAGTCCTTTGAAAGTACCTAATTCATGGTTTGAGGTCCATAAACAACCCATAAATTCCTTTGTGTCCATCCTGTATAACCCGTTCCGTATAATCGGAACAGGCACTTAGTTCAGCTTGACGTTTTAATGAAGTACTCGACTAAAAATAAAAGCACGTCCCATCACTACCCACCATATCAGTGCTCGAGTGGAAATCACGCGCACCACGCACTTGCAATAAAAAAAATATAATTACGTAAGGCAAAGGACCTTACTTATACGGCCTTAACTGCTGTTTGTTGGCGGAAATTGGTTATGTGTAGCCCGATTTTTAAACGATCAATTATAAGGCTTTTGTTATTGATTTGGCTTGAAATAAATTGTTTTCTCAGTAACTGGAAGCTGAATAGCCTTCCATTTTTAAGGTCATCGAAACTGTAGTTCAGGTTACTTATATTTTCATTGTTCGTGGTTTTTTTAAGGGTAATGAGGAAGTAGCGATTCGTTGTTTTTCTAAACATATCATCACAGGCAGTACAGGTAGATTATAATTTGACGGATGTAACTCTACCTCTTTGAGATATTCCACGGAAGGTCAGTCTTTGTTTCGACTGGTTGTAGGATGATTGGGGTATTTCTGAGCAAGTTCCATCATCAGATACGGAATTTCAGGTTTTATGCGGCAAGTAGTGGCATTCTGACCTTTGCAGCCCATAAACGAACCTGGTTTTCGCACTATGATTTTATCAGACATTGCACAACAGGTGGATGAGATTTCTATCGTTTTCATCTTAATAACAACATAAATACCAAATACCAGTTACTTGTAAATAGGTAGTGCCTAATTCATTATTTTTAGTGAAAGAAAACTAATCAGCTTTTATATGTTAGACTATGTGGTATATGTTAGGCAAGTTGGTATTTATTTATATTTAGTAGCAGATTCTAAAATTGCCTAGTTTCTAGAAGTAATCTTTTTTAAGACAATTATATTACCTATTTCTTGTGTATAAACTCGCGTTTGAACATATCATTATAAAGACCATCTGTTTAAGACCGTTCATTATGACTTGTTGACAAATACATTACAAACAGAATAAACCTGTCGTCTGTGCATACAAAATAATAAATCACAACTCATGCAATGACAATGCACACGTGTTTTAGAGAGTTTCCAGTTAAATATGCACAAAACATGCGGTGTTATGGCATGGTAATTACCTTACGGTGACAAACCTAACAAAGGTTTGCCTGTATGTGGTCTTGGCTTTGACTAATCAGCGCTTTTGGCATTTTTCTCAATATTTGTCATGAAAAATCTGATTCCTTTTCACGTAAATCTTCATTGTATAGCTCTGTTAGTAGGTACATAATTAATTCACCTTCTGCCATCACTTTTTTCGCAGCTACATTTTGTCTTCTTCCTGACCTGTTCTCCAAATATTTGATGTCGGCAATGTTGTCGGCAATGCCATTCCTCTCTGTCAAACATCATACTAACATCGACTCCCTTCTTATTCTGTCCTCTTTCAGGCAATCAATCCTTCTTTTCCTCCACATTGATAGGTAACATAATCTTAGTAGTCCCATAACACGAATTAACACGATAAACGCCGACCTATTTCCTCAGCTACCTTTTGTGTTCTAAAAACCTTTATTTGACTGTTTAAAAAATAGCTCTTATGTGGTCATCTTTTATGCAAGTGGCCAGAACAATAAAAAAGTAAACTAAGCTGAAAACTGCAGCAACTCTTGTAGTCCAAAAAGAAGTCATACTACTTAAAATTCAGTCGCAACTGGTTAGACTGGACGTAGAACTGGGACCTAACAATAATGTTGGTTGGGAACATTAAACGTAGGTTTATCGAGTTTCTTTCTTCAATTTTCCCTTCTCATAAAACTAAATTGTGGGAGTTTTTTTTTATATTATTCTGCTGTCGTAAAAATTAAATCGTCATGGAATAATAATAACTACAATCATCATTACGGAATTCCGATGGGTTTTTTTCTGAGATGATAACAATAAAAAAAAACATTTGTTATGTAGGTATTTCGTCCTTGAGTCACAACTCGTTTAGTTATACACATTTTAACGACGACCACCCGACATTACCCCTGAATTCTAACCTTATGTTATCAACGCGTCTCACTGGCCTCTGACATCGAGCTAGACATCTTTAATTACAAGCCCACATATTCTTGAAGCTAACGGTTTGATGGTTTCCTTCCTACACGCAGCTAGACAATAGCGTACGTTAATTGATTACAATCAAAGCATGGTATCAATATGTTTGGCCCACATTGTATTTGTATTGCAACACGGCGGTAATGAATCAGCGTCATCGCCGAGACAATTTGCATTTATTGGTGCTATCTCTTAAATTAATGGCACTTTATGATTTTGGACACTCTTGGACTGCGTGATCAGTAAAATACGTGTCAAGGATATATTTGAAGACTATTTTGTTTTTTTTTAATGCACCCATCTGCCGTGATCGGTGATAGATATGGATCAATGCTTTGTTGAGCATGGGTGTATCGCGCCTTGAAAATAATTTCTGGAACCAAGGCCCTTTGTCATTCAGCAGCATCTCCCATAGTTACGATAATCGTATCATTTTTGTCATGCGATAAATTGGGAGGCATTTTCATCGTAGTTTTAATTTCATGTCTCTATTTTTTACTGTTTACTTTTTTATTCATATGCTTGGTGAAGTAATATACACAATTGAGATCAAAATGATACGCTAAAAAATTACATCCTTGGTGTCATCTGTGGTGTGATTTTTACTTACTTTAATTGTTGGATTAATACCTACCTATGCCTATTTTACATTTAAACAAATACTTATGAATACAACACGGAACTTTATCATAATAGCCTCTTTAATCCATATGGCCGACGAAGATTTGCATTTTCGTGACATAACTAGTTGATTGTGGCGCCAATGGCTCCTATAAAGCCAGTTTTTAAGAGGTGAATCAGTCTAGAGTTCTCTCGGTTTCTTTTCTCGTAAAATTTTAAGTCACTCGAAGGTCATAGAAGAATTATACATTCATTTTCTAAAAAAAGAGGCCGAAAAGTTTTACCGATTTTTTTCTTTGACAGTAAGAAATGAAACCACTGTGCATCTTTGTAGTTCGTAGTGTGAAGGCACACTGGAATGGATACCTATGGCTATTTTTAGATAAAGTTAAACACAAACAACCTAAAAACTTTTTTGATTAACTTTTACCGACTTAATAGCTATCTACCTGGCATTTTAATCCTGTTATGAAGAAAATAACTTACAAACTTAATAATTTTTTTGCTCATCAACTTTTGACCCAGAAATTAACAGCCGCTAAAATATAGCCTGAGGTAATCTTCTATGCTTAAATTATTGCTATGATAAATAAATTGTTTTGACGACACAGGTGTGTTAACCTGAGAGCTAGTGAACCCTCCGACTAACGGTCGGCCTGTAAGGCTAGAAATTTGTGAAGTGATGAGTCATAGTACACCAAGGCCAACAGCAAAGACCTGGCAGGCCTCAGCCCTGCACATCATCATGCATTTTATTTTTCAAAATGTAAAATTATTACGAAAAAAAAACTTCCTTCTGTAAGCTTCAAAATTTAATAGAATATAGTTTATTTATTGGTAATCATGGAAAAAAATTGCCAGGCGATTTGAGTAAGCAGAAGTATCTGCCAGGCGACTCGAAAGGTGCATAGAAATAGCTAGACATGAAATAATTGTATACTAGTAGCGCCATCTATTAGAAATAATAAGAAAAAAAAAATAAGAAAAAAAAAAACTTACTTCTGTAAGCTTCAAAATTTAATATAATATAGTTTATTTATTGGTAATCATGGAAAAAAATTGCCAGGCGATTTGAGTAAGCAGAAGTATCTGCCAGG
>NWSH02000605.1:7106703-7150548 GCA_002382865.2 Heliothis virescens | reverse complement strand
TTTTTTTCCATGATTACCAATAAATAAACTATATTCTATTAAATTTTGAAGCTTACAGAAGGAAGTTTTTTTTTCGTAATAATTTTACATTTTGAAAAATAAAATGCATGATGATGTGCAGGGCTGAGGCCTGCCAGGTCTTTGCTGTTGGCCTTGGTGTACTATGACTCATCACTTCACAAATTTCTAGCCTTACAGGCCGACCGTTAGTCGGAGGGTTCACTACCTCTCGGGCTATGTAGGTAAGTAATGGTAGTCAATTTAAATGCCCAGGGGGAATAGGTATCTCTAATAATGTATGTTTCCGTTTAGTTATAGGTAGATAATTAAACCTTAATTTCAGGAGCAGATAGGTAACCAATGATGCAGTTCTGGTCCTTTATGGCTGAAATAGGTAACTAATGAGATTATCAATATTTGAATAATTATGTGTAAATTGAATAATCGCACGGGAAAATTAATGTTATCATGTTTAAAGGGTGTAGGCCCTTAACAAAAAAGAACAGCAGCCACTTTATTTAAATCTTAGTACCTAATTGAGATGGGAAATTGGGAAATAAATATCGATATATATCGATATTTTTCGCCCATCCCTAGTACCTAATGTTCACAATGATCACTATGAACTACCTAGGTATGTTAAGCAATCACGAAAAGGTATTATTACATAAATATGCGTAGGCTAAGCACCTTTTAGCACGTAGGCTTATTACCGCCAATTTCACAACCCAACACGCACCACCTTTGCACGGGGCAATACTCAATTAAAAAAAAAACTTGTCCAACTTTCTTCGCAATGTACAAGCATAAGTAAAAAAAAGTGCATCACATCATCACCGAAACTGACTCGACGACCAAAAAAATAAAGTTGCAAGTTACGAAACAAGAAGTAAAACTTTTTTCTTACCATAAATGTTATGTAGGTGAGGTCGTAACAATATTCACGTTCCAATACAGGCAAACGAAACCCATTCTCGTCCAGGCTTTCCAGTTTAGAACATCTTTTAATTCATCACTTTTTGTTCGGAACGCACAGTGTTAGTTGTCCCGATCACTGTTTATTATTATTTGTTGACACAAAACGAGGTTATTGCCGTTTGCTCTAACATCTGGACCTCACTCGACAGAGATTTCACTAGACGTTAAAACTAACAAGTTTTCTTCTACTTAAAACGAATATTTTGTAGTTTAACAAATAAGATCACAGTTAAAAACCAAAGTTATAACTCTTGCAGGTAGACGGAGGGCAAAGAAGCAAGTCCGTATACGAAAAAAAAAACAAAAGTTTACAACATCGCACACAACTTCCACGTTCAGCGCGGCGTCACAGTGTGAGTGAATGGAGATACAAACAATATGCATCGCACGCGTGCGCGCGCTCTGTCTCAGGTAAGTATTGCCAGTATAAGAAAAATAATTATCCCCACTTTTTCACATATCAGTCATGATTTACTGTAATAACATGGAATAAATTTATTAATATCGAGTATGTATGTGTCTGTAACGGAAAATATGCGTATTGTAAGCGTATTGACGACATTGCAAAAGTAAAAATATTATAAAACTTCCGATTTTATAATTACACAATATTATATTTTCTATAAATTAATATTTTATTACATAGCAATGGATCCTTTTTTAACCGTATTTCTTATAAATTAAACAGAATTTAAATTCTATAAGTCATACTGCATTTTATTTATCGCAAAGAATTATAACAATTTCTGTTACGTCTTTAATACGTAATACGTAACAACCTTAAAATAATAATAAATATTCTGTAATACAGTAACATACCCCCAATTTGAGTAAAACCTCACTTTCTGGCAACACTACAAACATCGTACGAAGCAACCCACTCACACTACGAACCGCGCTCGCTGATTGGCCAAGAAGTTGTTGAACATTTGCCTCCGCCCGCGCACCAACGTCCTTGCGAGCACGGGCCACCGACCGCGACTGCCTGCTCTAAGCTATGGTTACTTGAAACTTAACAGGTAGATACAGCCTCTGACTATACTTATATTGTTCCTTATTCCTCTGATCTTTACCACAATATCTGCCTTGTTTCAAGTAATCGGCCTATTTTGCAACTGGAAATATATCAAGGAATATATGAAGTGTGTTTATGAGAATATTTATTACAGACGAGAACATGAGACATTTTTATCATAAAAGTTCTGAGAAATGAGCTTTAATAAAAAGCGCTAAGTAGGTAGTCCAAACGAGTCTGTGGGTAGGTACTACTTACTCTTACCTACCTATTTGTGCTGGAGCTTGTTGCTTTTGGCCAAAGTCAAAGTTTTATATGCAAATTGGGTATTACTTACACAAAAGTAGTTCTTAAATAAATAATACAACAGATCAGCCATATTTTACCGTTCGGCATGCAAAAGTTATAATTATTGAGTAAAACTACTTACCTTAATATCAATATTTGTTACACATTTTCAAAAAAAAATATGAAAAAAAATATTGGCTTATTTATATTTTTTTTTATCAAACCATACCTACATGACACAGTCGCGAGGGCGAGACGAGTTTAGCTAAACCTAGTTAGGAAGCAACATAAATAAACTAAACAAAAATCTTTCTGTGCCTCGGCAATCCCCGTTCCTCTTTTTGTTTTGAATTGTCACGGGTAGTCGGAGCCAGGCTGACTACCAGTATTGTGGTTTTGATGGTATCGAGTTACCCAGTTAAATTACTGGATTGTGGAAGTCACAAGGTTTTAGAAAAAATATAATTCTAAAGCATAGGTACTGCATCACAAAACAATGAAAGATAGGTACAGACGACAGCACATCAAGTTACCACAATCTGTCAAATTTCTGCAATCGATTTTCAACCTTATCACAATGGAGGTAGGTTAATGTTTGATTGGTAAAATTTGACAGATTCGTATACGTTGACCTGCTGTTGTCTGTACAGTTGGTAAATAAGGCGTATTTTTTTGTAAATATACTGGTCTATAATAAATCTTTCTTTAAAGTAACAAGACTCAACGGGTAAGTAACAGATGACAGTCAAAATTTATTACTGAATCATAACTTCATATTTCTAGATGAAATTGTGCAGCAAACAATACATGGCTACCCAGAATCCAGCCTATCTATATGTATATAGAAACCCACCATGTTCCTAAATATTTAAAAGAACGACCAGTTTACGAATGTCAACAAGAAATTATTCTAAAGGTGGGTGGCAAGTACTCGCATCTCATATAGGGTCACTTAAAAACATATTTAGGGGCCATATTATAACCAAGTTTAACAGTAAATATGTAAATTATCATCACATTGGACTCAAGTACGGCCCTTATTCGATATGTTAATATAGTTTATATTATTGTACTACATGCGTACGACTACGTAGGACGTAGTAACCTTATTCGAAAATGTATGTATAAACAATTTTAAAAATAAATTGACCGAATTGGTTACTTAAATAAGATGTGAGTCGTTGAGTTTCGTAGTCTTTAATAAGAAAATATAACAGAAGTGCTTATAAGTTTGAAAAGTTTATTACTAACCCATAGTCTCATAATAAGCTTCGCGAATCTAAATCTAAAAAAATGTTATAGAATAAAATTAACCTGACATCTGTACTGTACAAATGACTTAGTCACTACTAACTTTCAAGATAAAGATGCTGAATAACGAATTGATAAACAATGTTCTGCGTAGGAGACTTCGCTTGCAGACTTGCATATCGTGCACATGTGTGCAACACAGATAACACTATTATTTATGTGATACCTTATATAGATACCTACCTTTTAAGATACAAACATATGAATATTGTCAGACAGCCTGGAGCGTTTATTTTGCCTTGACCCTATATTTTATCTCAAACTTTTAATAATAATAAAAAAGTTAACGAGATAGCTTTTACAGTTAAGAGTCAGAAGTACATTTGGTCTGTCATCGGATTTTATTTACACCCTGAGAAGTCTTGGCAATCATTGATGGGGTGATGATAGATATGGGTTGGTTTGTTCAGGAACCGGTGCCAAAATTTAGGAGGGTAACGTGTTGTATGTTTTGACATTATATCTGTGCTTCCCGTCGTAGTATAGATAGACATCTATACGTGCATATATTTATGCATATTTTAAATTAATTTAAAAACATTTATCTTCTTATGCGTTTGATAAATACATAATAATATTAACCATGTGTTGTTGTTGTAATGAAACTATTCCAAAAAATGTGTTAGTTGTGAGGAAATAGAGATGTGCTATTTGGCTGTTTTTAGGGTTCCGTAGTAGACTAGGAACCCTTATAGTTTCGCCATGTCTGTCTGTCCGTCCGTCCGTCTGTCCGTCCGCGGATAATCTCAGAGACTGTTAGCGCTAGAAAGCTGAAATTTGGTACCAATATGTAAATCAACCACGCCGACAAAGTGCAAAAATAAAAAGTGGAAAAAAATGTTTTATTAGGGTGCCTCCCCTAAACGTAAAGTGGGGCGTGATTTTTTTTTTCATTTCAACCCTAACGTGTGATATGTCGTTGGATAGGTATTTTAAAATGAATAGGGGTTTACTGACATCATTTTTTGATTATGTTAATACTTTCGGAAATAATTGCTCCAAAAGCCGAAAAATAGGCGTCCCCCCCCCTCTAACTTTTGAACCGCAAGTTTAGAAAATATGAAAAAAATCTCAAAAGTAGAACTCTACATAAACTTTCTAGGAAAATTATTTTGAACGTGGTACAGACAGCAGTCTATGAGATATAGCAATTTTTGGAAACCGCAAATTATAACTTTGTTATTCATATATTTGTATGAAAAACAAAGTTATTTTTTGTTGCCGAAAAGTGTTTGTATTTTGGCTAGTTGTAGGTAATAGATGCGTTCAGTTTTCATAGAAAATGGTACGGAACCCTTCGTGCGCGAGTCCGACTCGCACTTGGCCGGTTTTTTTATTACTTACTTTATTTCCTGTGTTCGTCCTTTGTTACAAAGCATTTTTGTAATATTCTTGTGTTCTGGAAACGCTTTAATTGTACGTCCTACTTAGATCAGGGGGCACGGCAGTGCCCCCGCCAAGTACTTATCTACCGATACAAAAATCAATAAGCACCAAAGATACGAAGCAAGACTGCTTGGCTCCAAAACCTGCAAGGCCGTAGCCTTCCAACAGTGCTATCAGTCAGGCTCCGTTATCAGTAGGTACCTATATCCAAAACTACAAAATACAAAACCAAGGTTCCTCAAGAAGATAAGATAACAAATTGATAACAATCGGTGATGCCATCGTCATATATTTTAGCTCCAACCTTGCCTGTGATTTAGTGCTTGACATAGGTACAGACGACAACACATCACGTTACCAGAATCTGTCTTTCTGCAGTAGATTTTCAACCTTATCACAATAGTGGAAGGTTAATGTTCGATTGGTTAATTTTGACTGATTCGGGTAGGTTGACCTCTGTCGTCTGTATCTACGAAAATTTACATTTTTAGTTTGTTTGTATATAAAATCATGTTCGGTCTATAGTTAACTAACTTAACTGGTTATGTTGTATTATGTAGTTCAAATGGGGAGTATCTAAACTCGGTCTAGCCAGTCACATTAGGGCTCACGCTAGGAGGTGAATTGTCATGGGTCGCCGTTATCGAAATCGATAAGGAGGACTATTATATATATATATATATCGGAATAGTCATGAGTACGGGATGTCAACTGACTACGAAACGGAAGTGTGTGTAGATGGCGCGCTTCGACAGAGTCTAGTGTGACGTTCGCTACGGTTGAAGAGGGGAGGGGCGACGGTTGTTGTTGTACGGTGCAACGCAACGTTCACTTCCCTTGGAGACCCCGGGCGGACAACAAGTGCCTAGAAACTGTCACTCGTTTCGTGTTCAGTAATCTAAAATAATTATAGTCTTATTTGTTAATTTGATTTGGTATGAAATTATAACAGTGATTTAATCTTAGACTTTATTTTAATTATTACTGCTACCTACATCTACCTCTACCGTGATGTGCGACGAGGAAGGCTCTGGCTCAAATCGGCCTCTTGATCCGTCATCAGAAGTGAGATCTGAACAAGAAAACCAGAAGACACCACGTGGCGAAGAAAATGGCGGTAACGATCAGAATTGGCGCCTACTGTTCGAGATGCAGAATACAAATATGAAGACACTGATCGAAGCCCTATCTAAGCCACAGCGCTCTAACCAGCAAGTAAGTCTCCCAGAGTTTGATCCTGATAAGACTGACACAGATGCAAGGTCGTGGTGCGCTACGGCAGACATGTGCTTTGCAGACAACCCCTTAGAAGGCGGGCAGTTGATAGTAACTATCAGCAAGGCCCTCAAAGGCTCAGCATCGTCGTGGCTAGCCCAAATATCCTACCCGGGCATCACGTGGCTACAGTTCAAAGACTTGTTCATGGCTCGCTTTGTAACCACAGAAACTGCAGCTGGTACCCTGATTAGTTTGAATACGGACAAGCCAAAAGAAGCGGAAACTCTAGCAGCATATGGTAATCGTATCATGACGTCACTTTTCAATCGGTGGAAAAATGCAACCGTTGAACAAATCGTCGTGTCTACAACGCTTGCACATCTAGCGCAATTCGACAAAAGACTACAACGATTGGCTTTCACAACTGAGATCAACACTCGACAGCGGCTACAACAGGAGTTGCAGGCGTTTACATACCTAAAACGCAAGGCTGCTATTGATCAAACGGCACCCGAAAGCAAGCGTATGAAGACTACAATGAAATGTTTCCTTTGCGGAAAAATCGGGCACAAGAAATCTGATTGTTATCACCTGGAAAGAAATGCAGGGAAGCAACCGAGCAGTACTCCAGTGGTACCCGCAAGATCCAACCCTCAGCAGCAGTCTACATCGAGGTCCATTGTCTGCTTCAAATGCGGACAAACGGGGCACATCTCAACGCGTTGTACGAGCGGAGACGGTGCGGCAGCAGACACTCGCAGGGAACAACGTGTGGACGTCTGCATCATAGACCCTCCGGCAGGGACATTGAAACATCAAGGTCAGTGTTTTACTTACCATTTTGATTCCGGTGCTGAGTGTTCCTTGGTTAAAGAGAGTGCTTCATCACTATTTCACGGAAAACGTGATCACAAAGTAGTTACACTGAAAGGCATTAGTCAGTCAAATGTTTATAGCACCATACAAATTTCATGTGTTGTAGAAATTGATAATCACTCGATCGAGATTTTATTGCACGTTCTGCCTGATAATTATTTACGTAGTCCGATTATGTTGGGACGTGAAATTTTGCAATTAGGATTCTGTATTAATATGACCGCCACGAAATTCACTATTTCTAAAATCAACACCGTAAATAACATTTCACTTGCCACAATAGATTCCATAGGTACCCTCAATACCGATTTTGATTCTGTTGAAACTGACGTTCCTTTAGAACGTAAAGCCGAACTTTTTAATGTGTTAAATCGCTATTCTAATTATTTTATAACCGGTATGCCTAGAACTCGCGTCACTACAGGTGAACTGGAAATAAAACTAATTAATCCTAATTTAACTGTACAAAGACGACCTTATCGATTTAGTTCCGAGGAAAGGAAAATAGTGCGTGAAAGAGTAGATGAGTTACTACGGGCTAACATCATACGACCTAGTAGTTCGCCATTTGCCAGCCCTGCCCTGTTAGTGAAGAAACGTGACGGTTCAGATAGGATGTGTATCGATTATAGGGAGTTAAATAATAATACTGTACCTGATCGATATCCTTTGCCACTCATTTCCGATTTAATATCGCGGTTACATGGTGCGCGGTACCATTCTAAGCTAGATTGTGCATCCGGATTTCATTTAATTCCAATAAAGTCTGAAGAATCCATTCAGCGTACAGCTTTTATAACACCTGATGGTCAGTACGAATACTTAGCTATGCCGTTTGGTCTTAAAAATGCGATATCTGTTTTCCAGAGAGCTATAGTAAAAGCGCTAGGTGAGTTGGCGCATACTTACGTCATTATTTACGTCGATGATATCCTTATTACGTCACAATCTATTGATGAAGGTATTGAGCGACTTGAGATAGTACTAGATAGGTTAAGCAAAGCTGGTTTTTCTTTAAACTTGAAAAAGTGCTCCTTTTTAAAAACCCAGATCGAATTCTTAGGTTATGAAGTTAGCTTTGGACAGATTAGGCCAAATCGTCGAAAGGTAGAGGCATTGTCTGCTCTGCCTCCACCCACAACAGTAACTCAATTAAGGCAATTTATAGGGTTAGCTACTTATTTCCGCCAGTTTATCCCCAATTTCTCCCGTGTCATGGGACCACTTTACAACCTAACTGCTGAAAAGATTCCCTTTGTCTGGCAGCAGCGTCATGAAATCATCCGTCAGGAGATCATTTCAGTTCTAACGAAAGAACCAGTTTTGATGATTTATGATCCTCAATATCCGGTTGAACTCCATACTGATGCTAGCTCGGAGGGATATGGCGCAATATTATTTCAAGTAGTTGGAGGCAAACGTAGAGTAGTCGGATATTTTAGCAAGAGGACCACATCTGCGGAATCGCGGTATACGAGTTACGAACTTGAGACTTTAGCCGTCGTAAATGCTATTAAACATTTCCGTCAATATTTGCATGGACGTCAGTTCACTGTAGTCACAGACTGTAACTCATTAAAGGCATCGCGAAAGAAAATTGATTTAACTCCACGAGTTCACAGATGGTGGGCCTATTTGCAGTGTTTTGATTTTGACATAAATTATAACAAAGGTAAAGATATGGCACATGCTGATTTCTTATCTCGTAATCATCTACCAGTTGATGAGAGTTCCGTGTCCCTGATTGTAGAGTCATCAAGTGTAAACACCCCTAGTACAGAGATAGCTAAGGTAGAGGAGCGATCTATTAATCTTACCGAAGTTTCTAGCACTTGGCTTCTCGCTGAGCAGAAACGGGATAGCGAAATCTCCAAGATTGTCTCTGACTTGAAAGCCGGTCAGTTAGGGAATGACGTCTCTAAGACTTATGAGATTCGTGCAGGTATCCTTAATCGCAAAATTCAACGAAATGGACGAACCAAGTGCTTACCTATACTTCCTAGAGCTTTAAAGCGATCTGTAGTCAGTAATATTCACGATTCGCTTATTCATCTTGGCTATGATAAAACCCTGGAAAAACTTTATGACTTTTACTGGTTCGATGGCATGGCGCGGTACGTTAAAAAGTTTGTAGAAAATTGTGTGACTTGTAAAGTTTCCAAATCTCACTCTGGTAGAATACAGGCGGAATTACATCCTATTCCCAAAGTTAGCATTCCCTGGCACACTATACACATTGATGCTACGGGTAAATTAAGCGGAAAAAATGATTCAAAAGAGTACGTCTTTGTAATTATTGACGCGTTTACTAAGTACATTTTATTGTTTCATACAGTTAACATAGACACTAGAAGTAGTATTAAAGCTGTAAAAGATAGTGTAGCTCTATTTGGTGCTCCAACGCGAATAATCGCCGATCAAGGTCGTTGTTTCGCAAGTAAAGAATTTAAAGATTTTTGCGATTCCAGTAACATCAACTTGCATTTGATCGCTACAGGCTCATCACGAGCTAACGGACAAGTGGAGCGCGTTATGTCTGTTCTAAGGTCTATGTTGACAGCAGTTGAAAATAGTGATAACCGTTCATGGCAAGATTCCCTAGGTGATATTCAATTAGCAATTAACTGTACAGTAAATCGCACTACTAAAGCAAGTCCATTAGAACTTTTAATTGGCAAAGTAGCTCGCCCGTTGTCATTGATGGCGTGTGACAATGTAGAGACTGAGGTAGACTTACCGACTATTAGATGTGAGGCGACTCTTAACATAGAAAATGCAGCGTCATATGAAAAGCAACGGTTTGATCGTACAAAGGCAAGAGTCAATAAATTTTCGATCGGTGACTTTGTGTTACTCCAAAATGAGGAACGCAACCAGACAAAGCTGGACCCGAAGTATCGTGGTCCATTTCAAATTACAGAGGTTTTAGAGGGAGATCGTTATACCCTAAAGGCATTGAACTCTAAGCGCACATACAAATACGCTCACGATAGGTTGAGAAAAATGCCAGAGGATCAGAGCATAACTGACGATCTTTAAGTGTGAACCTTAATACTGACGAGATAGTAGAAAANAGTAAGGAATTCCGTGATTTTTGTGATAGTAAAAATATCCACCTCCATCTTATTGCTGATTATCGCGTTAGAAAAAAATGCCGGAAAATCAAAGTATAACTGACGATCTTGAAGTAAAGCAAAGTGTGAACCTTAATACTGACGAGACGGTAGAAATTTAGGCTTACATGTTGATTGGTTGTGTGATTCAATGCCAGGATGATTTGTAGCCGTAGCTCAGTAGAAAGCGGTATCGACTGTGTAAACAGTAGTCCGTGAGTAGGCGGTAGTGCAGACAACTCTGGTGTTGGGGTTTCGTAGGAAACCATAAAGTCCAGGAGGGACTTGGCGATCCTTGTGTGGATGCGCAGATAAAAGGGGTTTCGTTGAAAACCATAAAGTCCAGGAGGGGCTTGGCGGTCCTTGTGAGGATGCGCAGATAACTGGTTGTGGACCAGGTTGAGTAACTGGAGGTTACTGGGCTAAGTGTAGCCATGATCACATGTAGAGCTTTAGTTATTTGATTTGATTGTAACGAGAGTCTATGGTAATTGGGTGTATTGTCAGTGATGCTCTGAATCCAGCTCCAATAATGGTTAAAAATGTAATGAAGGAGGTAATTTTGTAATAAATTTGATTGGAATTGGTAACACTATGATTTAATTTGATTCAACCCTTGCCTGAGTTAAGTCAGGAGTGACCGAGCAATGTGATACTGTGTGTAAAATTTTGTTACAGATTAACACACAGGGACGTGTGTCCTGTAGGATGGCCGTATCGGAATAGTCATGAGTACGGGATGTCAACTGACTACGAAACGGAAGTGTGTGTAGATGGCGCGCTTCGACAGAGTCTAGTGTGACGTTCGCTACGGTTGAAGAGGGGAGGGGCGACGGTTGTTGTTGTACGGTGCAACGCAACGTTCACTTCCCTTGGAGACCCCGGGCGGACAACAAGTGCCTAGAAACTGTCACTCGTTTCGTGTTCAGTAATCTAAAATAATTATAGTCTTATTTGTTAATTTGATTTGGTATGAAATTATAACAGTGATTTAATCTTAGACTTTATTTTAATTATTACTGCTACCTACATCTACCTCTACCGTGATGTGCGACGAGGAAGGCTCTGGCTCAAATCGGCCTCTTGATCCGTCATATATATATATAGTTCAAATGGAAGCCATATTTGAGTATGAGAGATATCTCTATAGATTTGATAAGAACAGATTTACCGTAATCTCTGCCAGTTGGTAATCTACTGTGTACCTGGCACCTGGCAACATTGATTTAATAGAACATCTCTTGAAAAAAAAAAACGTTTCTGTTGGATTTTTTTAAGCTTTTAACAACACTTCAAACCGATACCCAAGGCATATTAATAAATCATTAACTAATCAGCCTTCCACATAATATCTAATGCGAGTAATAAATCGCTAATTGTTTCAGTTCACGCGAGCGGAAACCATCACCGTGTCGAAATTCCTAAGCGACAGTACGGAGTATAACGGAATGGTGCGCGTGGGCAGCTTGAGGTACGAAGTAGTACGAACGTCGAACATGCCACTGCGACGAAATGCACGCGGGAAAAGTGCAGATGACATGTTTTTTTTAGTGGTTGCAGAAAAATATATTTGGCGATTTAGATATAAAAGCCTGTACTTAAGCTTGCATCTAATCTCGACTGAAGTTATTAGTCTTCGATTCTGACCTTTAATTATTATTATTGCAAGCAACAAGGCTAACTAACTAAGGCTAAGAATCTCCAGTCACTCTATCCAATAGTTGCATAAGACCACGAGCTCGTGGGCAAGTCAAAACTGTACGGATCGATCGATAATAAGGTTTGGCTTGGCGCGGTCAGACCATGCATGGGTGACCATCTTATCATGACGAGTTCTTCCGTGTTTCGGAAGGCTCGATAAACTGGTGGGTCCCAGCTGTCATTTGAACATCTTTGGCATGGGTACTCAGAAGCCAAGTCTGACAACCAGACTTATCAAGGGGCTCTGGCTAACTGGGTTGTGGGGTTCAGATCAAAGTCGCTCCATGTAAAACACTGGTTCTCAGCTGCATCCGGTTACACTGGAAGCCGACCCCAACATATTGGAAAACGGCCAGGCAGATGATGACGTTTGGTATCACGATGACGGCGACGGAACCTTGGGAGGCAAAGTAGACACAGTTCTAAGCAACCATACCTGCCAAGTTACTCCTCATAAACTATTCAAGGTCTAATGTTGAAAAAAAACTTCCTTTAAACAGTTATACGGAACTGCATCGCTTCCTCAAGTTTGCAGCGTTACGTTGTAAATCACAGCGTTGACAATTTAATTCTTATATTGCGCTCACGCATGAAAACAATAGGAAATAAAACCTTATGCATTGCTTTTATGCCTATGTTAGAAAATTTCTTCGTTGAAGTGATATGAAAGCTATGGCTATACCTATTCTATATTTGTTGCCGAGAAAAACTTGAATAAGCAATGAGCATGTACCTACCTATCGACATCTGAGCAAAATTAGTAGTTTACGATGAAGACATGTAAAGACAATAAGACAAAGGTAGAGCTACTAATCTGAAAGTAAACAGTGAGGCTATAATTGCACCTAACGATGAAGATTTATTAAATGTAGGTATCAGAGATAAATTAATTACAAAAGAGAATAATTTAACATAAGCCTGCAGCCGGGTGATATTGTGGAAAACTTACGCCATCTATTATTTAACTATCAAAACTAAAAATTAAGGGCAGATATGTAAAGTGAAGATTAATCCACGTTACAAAATGTAGAATCCTCAAGAACAACGGGTAAGAAACTCCATGGTTGCGTTTCCAACGCCAAGCTTACAGTGCAACAAACTCATTACTTATCGCAGTCGCAGCGTGCTACTTTAAAAACAAAGCCAACTTTCATACGAACTTATTTTCTCAAGGACTAAGCCGCGGTGTGGTCCGATTAAAAAAATCTGTCGTCCTACGTAAACCGCGATCAAGTTGACATAACATTTAATACTGTATTTTATGATTCAAGGGACGTTGGCGATTGTTACGTACCAGAACTTTATGAGCTTAATTTTCTCCAGTTTATGTCATTATTACTCTAAATTGTTCTTTTATTTATATTAAAAGCGGTGAACTTTAAGTGAAATGTTTATGCAATTTACTTTCTTGCAGTTNAAACCATAAAGTCCAGGAGGGACTTGGCGATCCTTGTGTGGATGCGCAGATAAAAGGGGTTTCGTTGAAAACCATAAAGTCCAGGAGGGACTTGGCGGTCCTTGTGAGGATGCGCAGATAACTGGTTGTGGACCAGGTTGAGTAACTGGAGGTTACTGGGCTAAGTGTAGCCATGATCACATGTAGAGCTTTAGTTATTTGATTTGATTGTAACGAGAGTCTATGGTAATTGGGTGTATTGTCAGTGATGCTCTGAATCCAGCTCCAATAATGGTTAAAAATGTAATGAAGGAGGTAATTTTGTAATAAATTTGATTGGAATTGGTAACACTATGATTTAATTTGATTCAACCCTTGCCTGAGTTAAGTCAGGAGTGACCGAGCAATGTGATACTGTGTGTAAAATTTTGTTACAGATTAACACACAGGGACGTGTGTCCTGTAGGATGGCCGTATCGGAATAGTCATGAGTACGGGATGTCAACTGACTACGAAACGGAAGTGTGTGTAGATGGCGCGCTTCGACAGAGTCTAGTGTGACGTTCGCTACGGTTGAAGAGGGGAGGGGCGACGGTTGTTGTTGTACGGTGCAACGCAACGTTCACTTCCCTTGGAGACCCCGGGCGGACAACAAGTGCCTAGAAACTGTCACTCGTTTCGTGTTCAGTAATCTAAAATAATTATAGTCTTATTTGTTAATTTGATTTGGTATGAAATTATAACAGTGATTTAATCTTAGACTTTATTTTAATTATTACTGCTACCTACATCTACCTCTACCGTGATGTGCGACGAGGAAGGCTCTGGCTCAAATCGGCCTCTTGATCCGTCATATATATATATAGTTCAAATGGAAGCCATATTTGAGTATGAGAGATATCTCTATAGATTTGATAAGAACAGATTTACCGTAATCTCTGCCAGTTGGTAATCTACTGTGTACCTGGCACCTGGCAACATTGATTTAATAGAACATCTCTTGAAAAAAAAAAACGTTTCTGTTGGATTTTTTTAAGCTTTTAACAACACTTCAAACCGATACCCAAGGCATATTAATAAATCATTAACTAATCAGCCTTCCACATAATATCTAATGCGAGTAATAAATCGCTAATTGTTTCAGTTCACGCGAGCGGAAACCATCACCGTGTCGAAATTCCTAAGCGACAGTACGGAGTATAACGGAATGGTGCGCGTGGGCAGCTTGAGGTACGAAGTAGTACGAACGTCGAACATGCCACTGCGACGAAATGCACGCGGGAAAAGTGCAGATGACATGTTTTTTTTAGTGGTTGCAGAAAAATATATTTGGCGATTTAGATATAAAAGCCTGTACTTAAGCTTGCATCTAATCTCGACTGAAGTTATTAGTCTTCGATTCTGACCTTTAATTATTATTATTGCAAGCAACAAGGCTAACTAACTAAGGCTAAGAATCTCCAGTCACTCTATCCAATAGTTGCATAAGACCACGAGCTCGTGGGCAAGTCAAAACTGTACGGATCGATCGATAATAAGGTTTGGCTTGGCGCGGTCAGACCATGCATGGGTGACCATCTTATCATGACGAGTTCTTCCGTGTTTCGGAAGGCTCGATAAACTGGTGGGTCCCAGCTGTCATTTGAACATCTTTGGCATGGGTACTCAGAAGCCAAGTCTGACAACCAGACTTATCAAGGGGCTCTGGCTAACTGGGTTGTGGGGTTCAGATCAAAGTCGCTCCATGTAAAACACTGGTTCTCAGCTGCATCCAGTTCCACTGGAAGCCGACCCCAACATATTGGAAAACGGCCAGGCAGATGATGACGTTTGGTATCACGATGACGGCGACGGAACCTTGGGAGGCAAAGTAGACACAGTTCTAAGCAACCATACCTGCCAAGTTACTCCTCATAAACTATTCAAGGTCTAATGTTGAAAAAAAACTTCCTTTAAACAGTTATACGGAACTGCATCGCTTCCTCAAGTTTGCAGCGTTACGTTGTAAATCACAGCGTTGACAATTTAATTCTTATATTGCGCTCACGCATGAAAACAATAGGAAATAAAACCTTATGCATTGCTTTTATGCCTATGTTAGAAAATTTCTTCGTTGAAGTGATATGAAAGCTATGGCTATACCTATTCTATATTTGTTGCCGAGAAAAACTTGAATAAGCAATGAGCATGTACCTACCTATCGACATCTGAGCAAAATTAGTAGTTTACGATGAAGACATGTAAAGACAATAAGACAAAGGTAGAGCTACTAATCTGAAAGTAAACAGTGAGGCTATAATTGCACCTAACGATGAAGATTTATTAAATGTAGGTATCAGAGATAAATTAATTACAAAAGAGAATAATTTAACATAAGCCTGCAGCCGGGTGATATTGTGGAAAACTTACGCCATCTATTATTTAACTATCAAAACTAAAAATTAAGGGCAGATATGTAAAGTGAAGATTAATCCACGTTACAAAATGTAGAATCCTCAAGAACAACGGGTAAGAAACTCCATGGTTGCGTTTCCAACGCCAAGCTTACAGTGCAACAAACTCATTACTTATCGCAGTCGCAGCGTGCTACTTTAAAAACAAAGCCAACTTTCATACGAACTTATTTTCTCAAGGACTAAGCCGCGGTGTGGTCCGATTAAAAAAATCTGTCGTCCTACGTAAACCGCGATCAAGTTGACATAACATTTAATACTGTATTTTATGATTCAAGGGACGTTGGCGATTGTTACGTACCAGAACTTTATGAGCTTAATTTTCTCCAGTTTATGTCATTATTACTCTAAATTGTTCTTTTATTTATATTAAAAGCGGTGAACTTTAAGTGAAATGTTTATGCAATTTACTTTCTTGCAGTTGCAGGGTTACATTGTCATTGTGCAAAATAATACCCCCGATCACTTTCAATTGATTATTTCGCCACATGCAATGAGTAAATTGGCCTGTCGCTCTGAAAGCGTGATCACTCATAAAAAGCTAAAAGCAATAAAAAAGAAAGAAAGTTGATTGTTCATCTCTTTTATATTGAACATTTATGTTTCACCTACGTGCTTCGGTCCGAACATAAAATGGCGCTAGTCAAGTAAAATAAAGCAACAATAAATTCACAATGGCCGACCTTGATACGAGGTGGGAACCGATTCCGATGCTGACCTACCTGAAACATTTGAATTTGGAATAAAAGAACGTACACCCACGGGGCCATAAAATGTCACAGAAAAATTAGAGGCTGAGGAAGTTGCAAAACGTATTGTATTTCTGTTTCGCGTCTATGCGTTACCTATTTTATTGCCTTTTCATCAAAAAGATATTAAATATAAAATGTATTGGTCTTACCATTTTTGAATACTCGTGCTGTCTTATTTTGAGCATTCTGTGAAAAGGTTTGTATCTATTTAGGTAAGTCGATTTGGCAAGTTCTTAGAAGTCCACCTAATTCTGGCTCTAAAACAAAAATAGGAGGATTAATATCAGGATCTGCTAATAAAACTTGTTAGATAACCTTTTTAACATTTATAAAAAACTTCATAGTTAATCTACGAATGCACTCGGAATCGTTAAAATGATTTGAAGGAGGTAAATAAATTCTAGGGATTATTTAGAATAATTAAACGAAGCTGCTCAAGCTATGAACTACAGCTGAATACTTACGAATTTTAAATTATAACACCTACTTTCTTTATCTACCCACACATAGGCATACATCCGCTACCAGGAACTGGCTGCAAACATCATAATACAACATAAACAATGATCTCACCTACAGCCTGCACATTTATCATGCGCTGACGCAGATGCGCACACCGAGCACTCTTGCGCTTATCTCGACAACCGGTAGGCTGCGAATATATCGGTAGAACCACCCGTAAGATGAAATGGGCAAAAGCAGCATTTTACGGCCCACGATTTGATGTAAAGACCTCACGGAGAGGTTCATTCTTTTAAGTCTTTTCCATGTTTGAGTTCTGTGATCTCTGAAAAAGGCATTAAGTTAAATTTGATTAGTATGAATAATTAGTCATACTAAACTAATTTTCATTTGATATTCATTCAAGTAAAGCATCGATCTCTAAAGACATTCCAATAAAGATGCTAAATACACTTTTCGCTGTTACCATTGAGTCAAATAGAGATGTCCATATCCATGTTGTCTCCACAAAATTTAAATAGCAAATAATAAAATCAAACATGAAACACTGTTTCAAATCTATTGTGACTGATTTCGTATAACAATCAATACGCAGACGAGTATTTCTCACAATTCACGGTCTACAAATTGCATTCATTCTTCTACATCCCACTTACCAAAATATTTGTGTTGATACATGACTGCGATATTTCTTAGTATGAGTTCATTACACCTTAACCGTCATCATCATAAGCCGTATAATCAGCCTTTTGTAAACAGCATTCCATAGCAAAAGAATTTCGTACAAATACAAATTGTAAGCGTTAATAATGGTCGAAAAATTTCATAGTCACGCTTTACGGTTTGTTTGTGTGATGCACGATTTAGTAGCGGCTTTAAGTTTGCATATCTAAAGTTCTCGTCGAGGCAGCCTTGCTTCGTGCTTCAACTGACATTGAGAAGGCCGAGTACTTTTCTGATGCATTCGTTACATCATCTTGCCATGGCTTTATACTTTGAAGGAATGGATAATCTTCAAAAGGAATACTTAGCGGATTGAACTGATTTCATGGCATATAAAGTAGAGCTTTCGGTTATCCGACGATGCATTAGGTATTTGGGTTTCTAAATTGACTATAGAACCGAAAACGTCAAACATGGGAGAATACAGGTCAGATAAACTATTGTTTAGCGATCAAGACTTTCAGAGAGACTTTCTTTGGAATGACTTTTGACATGTAAAAGGTTATAGCAGCTATAGTAACCAGTGTACAGGAGCCCATCAAAGCAAAGATCAATGAATTAGAAGATTTTGTATATTTGCTAACTGTCTGGAAATCCGTAAAGACATAAAAAACAAGCAAAATAAAGAAAACAAATACATAATTGAAATATAACCGTAAACTTAGTTAGTTGAGTGATTATTACAGCAGATTAGCAACCTGTTAGTCGCTTACAGGTTAACTGCCCACCTACTTATCGATATAGCGTGATTAAACCTCATTAACCTTTGCTTAAGGACTTAAACCATATTATTTCGACCACCATTTTAGGTGTGACCTGCTCGTTATGGTACAACGTTGCAATTGATTTTCATGGCTGCCTTATCGATTCCGATGGATGCGTTTTAGTATCGTGTTAAATTAGTTTTAGGTTTTTTGAATCTTATTCGGTTGGTCTGACTGACATTTATTTAGATTCGGAACGAATGGAGTTTAAGAAAATAATTTGATTTAATATTTGCATCGTGATCTTTGCACCCGTTTTTTAAACTTTACCTGACAAATTATTGATAAGGCAACCTCGTCAAAGGTAACTAGCTAATTGTAGGTACCCAGGGTTAAAGTTTATCTTCAACCTTCTAATAAACCAACTCAGACTATAATTACCTAAGTACTTAAAATTAAAAGCCACACCAATAGGTTAAAAGTATCTTATTAAATGTATGCCCAAGCGCCGATATGAAAACCAAAGCCATACGAAGCTTGTGTGAGAGGTCGTCTCTACTAAATAAGTAACACAAGTCGCAAACAGTTGCAAACAAACACATGGATGTGTTCCAAAAAACGCCCACGGAAATGCATCGTGTGCTCATGAAATTTGCGTCTAATAAGGAATCTAGCGCGCCCGGTTAGGACCAACGTCATAATTAAATTAATGGAGACTCGCCATCAAGCCGCGTAATGAGCGCCGGGCAAATACACTGCGTGTCGTAACTGAATACCTTAAATAACTTGCCTGCAGCTCATGCCTCATCATTAACCCTTCATAATCTCCCAATTAAAGCCAAGATTTCTCGACCCCACCCAAATTGTAAATGAATACTTCTCATCACATTTAAATTAAGCTTATTTCATCAATGAAGTCCGTACATCCTTAATTAAAATTAAAATTATGCACACTCTTCACCGTACAGAATATTTCGATAATTGCCATCACAACGTACTTTATCAACGCAATGATTATAATCAAGTTTGCTTATCCCCCATAAAATGATTATTAAATATGATATTTAATATGGAACTGGCGTCAGAACAGCTCGCTTGATATGGTAAGCTCACAACTTTCTACGTGGCTGTACCAGTGTATCTTGGCCTGGAGAATAAATCACTATGAAGGAGTACTGGAGTAAGTGAACCAGTCCGTTCAGCGGTTAGGGCTCTGCGTACAGTGGTCGGGCTTTAGTTTCACTTCGCTTCTGTGAGCCCGAGGCATAGGTTTTATTACTCGTAGGTGTTTTGACGACGTTTATCCGCTTTGTTATGTCGATGTGCTAACGTCTTTATGGCGGCATAAATCATTTTCTGTTACAAATATTCTGTTGTTAGAAAATGATTAAAAATATTTTCAAGACAATAAAATTTAATAAAAGAACTGTTATTTAAGACATTGAAGTCCTAAAATTTGGGTGTGATTGATGGATTGAGGGCGTTGAACAATCAAGAAGATTTACAATTTATTAATGCATAAGGCTGCGCTTTCACGGCTCAAGTCTTATATGGAAAACATCAGTTGATCATAATCTGTTCGTAATTTTCCGCTCCAATACCAACAGTTTCCAAGATTCCGAGTTATAACAAGTTGGGAGTTTGCGAGATCAGGTAAAAGCGAGACCAGTTACTGCTGGGGTAAAATCTGGTTAAATGCGTGACAATGCCGTAAGCTCCTAAGAAAGTACAACACCTACTTTCATATACTTGTATAGCATTTATTAGATGCCATATTATCTAGCTCTTCTTCGAAAAGTGGTGTAATAAAAACTTATAAAACCGGTGCTTGTTCATTTACAATCTAGACTTAGGTACTATTTTGAAATACCATGGATATTTGCAAATAGTTGCTCTCTGACACGAGTTAAAACCGCATTATTTAATATTGACTATTGTACCTAGGTAGAAGTACACACTTGCATCGTTAATTATTATATTTTGCGGCTTATGAGAGACTCTATGTTGGTGGTCTAAGGTCATTCAAATAACTATTGACTGAAGAAGATTGAAGCGATATGATGCAAAGCTTATAAAAGGCATCATATACGTAAAGCAGTTGCTTTGTCAGAGGATTGCATTCGTGAAACAGCCTTTTTGACGGATACATAACTTTGCATCTTATCGAAGAAGGATAGGTAACCAGACAAGAGATGGACTTCCTGTCGCAAATCCTCAATTCCAGCTTCGGAAGTACCCATTGTCTTAGAATAAAGGACAGATGCTTAAAGATTGTTTAAACGCAGATAAGCTGCTAGGCGTGGACTGGTCAGTGCGCCATAATGTGACCATTCTCTGTTAGCCTACCACACAAAGAAATAACCGTAGATATTATAATATAAACAATATTAAGTATAAATGAGCCTGTGTTTGTAATATCGGCATGTAACACAACGCCGGTGGTGCAGGTCGTGCGAGGTGCGATTAGGTCAAGGCACTTGGATAATTCCGAGCTAAAGCGCTGTATGATTGTTTTAAATGAGTTTTGCCATAACGGATAACATAATTGATAGCGTTTTACCTTTACGTCTGACTAAAAATAGGACCCATTCTCTTAGTGGCAGCTAAAATGCTTGAGTTTCAGATGGAAATAATGTTGGAATTGCAATCTTCCAGCATGCCTCAACCTAGTTTTATGCACATTGCAGATAAGAGTTTTAATTAAATTTTCATTTATACATACAATTAGATTTCTATGATTATTTTTTTTTTTCTGTGTGCAAGTTGTTGAAAAACCATAGCACATGGTTCAGTTGCGACCTGGAGTTTTCATAGCCTTATAGCGCATACGTCCCATCCCCATGCCACATCCCACACGCTCTTCAACATGCATGCCCATTATGTACTCACACAGGCAAATCCTCCCTGCTTCCTGCTTGAAGGATACCTTTGTCCAGTAGTACACGTTTTTCGGCTGTGACGACGATGCATATACCTGCCTACCTGGACCTTGATAAGTAGGCTGACAATACTATACTTCTTTGCCGAGGAAAAGTTGTTAAGGGAAAACTTAGCTGATGATGCAGTTCTTAACAAGACTCCAAACTTACTTTCTACTAAGCACATAATCAAATATTGTTCCTACTTTATGGCTTTTGAATATTCATAATTTATTTAAGCTTGCTCAGAATGTATTTGCTTATTGTTTAACAGAGTTTGAAACATGTTTGTTTAAAACGATTTACAGGTTTCGTGGAACTCCACGTAGGTAACACGTGTTTTGGTTAAAAGAACCTATTAGTCATTTTGTTTAACTTGTTTTAGGTTTAGCGAGGAATAACATTAAGGATCATGTTGCTGTTTAAGGGGAAAATGTAACAATTATCCACCTATTAAGCCCCACAACACCTATTGGCAATTGAGAGGGTGACGGCATTCTGGGGTACCTTTTTTGCTTTCATGTTCAGGTTGCTTACGGCAGCAGTTATATAAGTTCTTATGGTTAAAAAGTGCCATAAGGATTCCTAAGTCTCACCCAGCAGCCTCGACTATTAGACATACACAAAAGGTATGCGTGATGTGAGCTACGGTACACAAAGGGCTGAAGGAACAAAGATGGGTTTTAGTCACATGATGATTTACCACCTCGTAAAAAGGTGATATTAAATACAATTTAGGTAGCCCTTGGTCCATAAATGACCCTTCAATTATTTTAAACCGTATCATTACATGTAGGTACTATTCAGAGTACACGACACGACCAAGGACCTTTCCACCAGTTCACTACTTATTTAATGAATATGATGTAATTATCCGTGATATCATGATGTGATGATGTGCTGTTAAAGCCATTAGGTGTGTTTGTAAAATAATTGTTCCTTATTTACTCACGAGAGGGAAGTTGGATTGTAATGTGTTTGACCATGATGGTGGTAAGGTTACTTTGAACGTTTTAATTTTTTTGGAAACTCATAGAAAATACTAATGTTCTAGCAGATAGCTGTTTCCCGCGATTTCATTTGCGTCCCAGGGAAACTTCTTCCCGTACCCGAACAAAATATAGCATATATCTCTACCCGGGGATAGCATAGTTTCGCAACAGTGAAACAATTTACAAATCAGTTTAGTGGTTTCGGAGCTTTTAGGATGCAAACAAATAAACCAAAAAAATGATGCCTCTTTATTATGTTAGTATAGATGTCTGTGTTATTCAGTAACTACGAACTTGTATTTAACATTTAATAAATGTTAGTATTTATTTGTGCATTTTCTAACAAGTTAGTTCTAGCGCATGTGATTACTGATTACGTTTATGATATCAAGCTAAACTTAGAGCTATTAAAGGTCTCATTGAGACCTTCACAGATAGTGAATGCAACGCTTCGATTGATTACAGCGGATGCCAATAAACAAAATAAAATGTAGAAATATTAGTAGGAATTATTTAAATTATTAAGCAGACATTTATTTATTTAAGACAATTCAAGTTTAAATTAATTCTCTACTAATTTAATAAATGTGAAAGTTTCGAGGATGTATTTTTTTATTAGCCTTTTATGCCAAAACTGCTGCATACATTTTTATGAATTTTGACAGTAATATAGCTTAATATATCAGAATAAGATCTATCCTACTTTTCATCCAGATATGGTCAGAAGTTTCATGGCAAGCGGGTGAAACCGCTGGTGGAAGTTAGTATACCATATATCACAACAACACTATGTATGAAGGTAAAACCACTAAAATAAGCAACAGTTTCAAAGATATTTGAAGAAGCAATATCGTACCACCAGTCACTGGCCTCTAAGATCCAAAGAAAAACTTTTTTAAAGTCATTCTACAACTTCCCAAAAAAGCATAAAACTGGAAAGACCTCAAGTCAAAAGCCTAAAAAGTTAAACCCTTTTATTGCTCGCGGTCACAAAAGGAAGTAAATCACACCGTGTCTGGTAAGACCTGTCAGGATTTTATGTAACCAACCGAACCATGTTTTTAACCCTTTTTTGGAAATCCAGAAGCCACTGTTATAACTAATTTATTTAATACCCCATTCATCGCTTCTTGATTTTTAGAGTTCCATACCCAAGGGGTAACCCTTACGGGACTCTGTTACGTAGAAACGTTGAAGTAATCTATACTAATATTATAAAGCTGAAGAGTTTGTTTGAACGCGCTAATCTCAGGAACCACTGGTCCGATTTGAAAAATTATTTCAGTGTTCGATAGCCCATTTATCGAGGAAGGCTATAGGCTACTTTTTATCCGGNTTTTTTTTTTCTGTGTGCAAGTTGTTGAAAAACCATAGCACATGGTTCAGTTGCGACCTGGAGTTTTCATAGCCTTATAGCGCATACGTCCCATCCCCATGCCACATCCCACACGCTCTTCAACATGCATGCCCATTATGTACTCACACAGGCAAATCCTCCCTGCTTCCTGCTTGAAGGATACCTTTGTCCAGTAGTACACGTTTTTCGGCTGTGACGACGATGCATATACCTGCCTACCTGGACCTTGATAAGTAGGCTGACAATACTATACTTCTTTGCCGAGGAAAAGTTGTTAAGGGAAAACTTAGCTGATGATGCAGTTCTTAACAAGACTCCAAACTTACTTTCTACTAAGCACATAATCAAATATTGTTCCTACTTTATGGCTTTTGAATATTCATAATTTATTTAAGCTTGCTCAGAATGTATTTGCTTATTGTTTAACAGAGTTTGAAACATGTTTGTTTAAAACGATTTACAGGTTTCGTGGAACTCCACGTAGGTAACACGTGTTTTGGTTAAAAGAACCTATTAGTCATTTTGTTTAACTTGTTTTAGGTTTAGCGAGGAATAACATTAAGGATCATGTTGCTGTTTAAGGGGAAAATGTAACAATTATCCACCTATTAAGCCCCACAACACCTATTGGCAATTGAGAGGGTGACGGCATTCTGGGGTACCTTTTTTGCTTTCATGTTCAGGTTGCTTACGGCAGCAGTTATATAAGTTCTTATGGTTAAAAAGTGCCATAAGGATTCCTAAGTCTCACCCAGCAGCCTCGACTATTAGACATACACAAAAGGTATGCGTGATGTGAGCTACGGTACACAAAGGGCTGAAGGAACAAAGATGGGTTTTAGTCACATGATGATTTACCACCTCGTAAAAAGGTGATATTAAATACAATTTAGGTAGCCCTTGGTCCATAAATGACCCTTCAATTATTTTAAACCGTATCATTACATGTAGGTACTATTCAGAGTACACGACACGACCAAGGACCTTTCCACCAGTTCACTACTTATTTAATGAATATGATGTAATTATCCGTGATATCATGATGTGATGATGTGCTGTTAAAGCCATTAGGTGTGTTTGTAAAATAATTGTTCCTTATTTACTCACGAGAGGGAAGTTGGATTGTAATGTGTTTGACCATGATGGTGGTAAGGTTACTTTGAACGTTTTAATTTTTTTGGAAACTCATAGAAAATACTAATGTTCTAGCAGATAGCTGTTTCCCGCGATTTCATTTGCGTCCCAGGGAAACTTCTTCCCGTACCCGAACAAAATATAGCATATATCTCTACCCGGGGATAGCATAGTTTCGCAACAGTGAAACAATTTACAAATCAGTTTAGTGGTTTCGGAGCTTTTAGGATGCAAACAAATAAACCAAAAAAATGATGCCTCTTTATTATGTTAGTATAGATGTCTGTGTTATTCAGTAACTACGAACTTGTATTTAACATTTAATAAATGTTAGTATTTATTTGTGCATTTTCTAACAAGTTAGTTCTAGCGCATGTGATTACTGATTACGTTTATGATATCAAGCTAAACTTAGAGCTATTAAAGGTCTCATTGAGACCTTCACAGATAGTGAATGCAACGCTTCGATTGATTACAGCGGATGCCAATAAACAAAATAAAATGTAGAAATATTAGTAGGAATTATTTAAATTATTAAGCAGACATTTATTTATTTAAGACAATTCAAGTTTAAATTAATTCTCTACTAATTTAATAAATGTGAAAGTTTCGAGGATGTATTTTTTTATTAGCCTTTTATGCCAAAACTGCTGCATACATTTTTATGAATTTTGACAGTAATATAGCTTAATATATCAGAATAAGATCTATCCTACTTTTCATCCAGATATGGTCAGAAGTTTCATGGCAAGCGGGTGAAACCGCTGGTGGAAGTTAGTATACCATATATCACAACAACACTATGTATGAAGGTAAAACCACTAAAATAAGCAACAGTTTCAAAGATATTTGAAGAAGCAATATCGTACCACCAGTCACTGGCCTCTAAGATCCAAAGAAAAACTTTTTTAAAGTCATTCTACAACTTCCCAAAAAAGCATAAAACTGGAAAGACCTCAAGTCAAAAGCCTAAAAAGTTAAACCCTTTTATTGCTCGCGGTCACAAAAGGAAGTAAATCACACCGTGTCTGGTAAGACCTGTCAGGATTTTATGTAACCAACCGAACCATGTTTTTAACCCTTTTTTGGAAATCCAGAAGCCACTGTTATAACTAATTTATTTAATACCCCATTCATCGCTTCTTGATTTTTAGAGTTCCATACCCAAGGGGTAACCCTTACGGGACTCTGTTACGTAGAAACGTTGAATTCATCTATACTAATATTATAAAGCTGAAGAGTTTGTTTGAACGCGCTAATCTCAGGAACCACTGGTCCGATTTGAAAAATTATTTCAATGTTAGATAGCCCATTTATCGAGGAAGGCTATAGGCTACTTTTTATCCGGATGCGCCGAGTAGTTCCCACGGGACACGGGTGAAACCGCTGGCAGAAGCTAGTCTGTGCTATTACTAAGACTTCGCAGTCCGTCTGTCCGACTCCGACCATTCGTCTGACGACATGGGCTTAATTTTACATTTTACTCGGTTGTGGTTCTCCCGGGACATGAGTAGAACCGCGGGGAAGAGCTATAATGCATTATATTGCAGTTGAGTTCAAAAAGCTCGTACTGCAAAATTCTCACAACATGGCCCAAGTCTTACAACACTACTGTCGACGACTGCGTAGGAAGGGAACGCCGGCTTGTGCCGCTCAGCTGTTTACTTACTTATTCACTAATCGGTTCCCTTTACCCGTGAAGTGCTCTTAAACGATACATTAACTACTTCAGAGTGTTTGTTAACCTTAATTGTTGTATAAACACCTCAAATAATTAAGTTATCAATAACGTTTAAAAGTAACCTGTTAAAAATCTAGTTGCCTTTATTGGGCATGTGGATTGTTGACACAGCGCAGTCGTTTACTTTGTAATATCTGGTTTTAAAGGCGGTAAAGTTTTTAAGGGTTATGATAAATCCAAACATTATATCGAAAAAAAACATAAATTACTTCAATCAAATTAAAAATTGGGACACGGTAAAGGAACCCTTTCTTTATGTTGTATTACTCTTTTCGTTCGTTCCCAGAATCACACAACACAATATAACAATGACGACTGTCAACTAACTAGAACTAGCCATTTAGCTTATTTCATTCATAGTTCTCTTCTTGTATAAATGAATACAAAAAAAAACGGGCAGCCCACAGATTGTAATTATAGCACCAAACGGATACAGATTACGTCTTATGTGAATGTTAATGTGCAACCTAGAAGGCCTTGTAGAGCCTAATAGGCAAAAAATATCAAACAAATCTCCTTTTAGAGTAAACCTAATACCATCTGTTTCAACGAATTCGCAATAAAAGATGATTTCACCTCTCCGTTAACCTAAGTAGTGTCGCCGAGCACATAATTCTATTTCAGCTGTCAAGATAGGCAGATCACAAATCTTAGGATTACCAGCGACTCAGGCGCCACAGCCGGCGCAGCGTTCGCTGGTTCGTCTGCGCGCCATTTTAGATTTTACGACCACTAGGTTTCACCACATTCAATTTGTCACGAATTAAGTACAAATGATTAACTATTTCTGATTCCGGTAACTTTCGTAATCGTAATCTCTATATGGATGCTAATATGATATTAGACTCATAAGTCGTAGTTACGTTTGCATTAAATCAATATGTGGATTTTCTTGGCTTTTAATAAATTAAGTGTATTATTTATTGAATTTTGTTAATAAGAAGTTCTCATAAGACCTACTTCTTAGTATGGATGCCATAGTACCTACCATAGATAATATCACAGCCAACGATCGACACACCTTCTTCACTTTAAGAAATTTTATTGACTAACGTCCACGAATATGCATCTGTGCAGCAAAGTACAGCTGTAACCTCATTATCCGTTCAATTTAAAGCTTTGGCATATAAGTATGATAACCCGATACTTTACTTCAATGAACGATCGAAATTTTCCGATTTGAAACCAAAACGCAGAAGGAATATTACGTGGTACGTGAGAATGCATCCAAATACATGTATAATGTAGGTTCGTCTGTCCTGTGATTAGAATTTATTAGACCCCTATTTATAATCTCGACAGACGGTAAAGAGGATTTGGAAACAATCAAACATCTACATAATGTGCGCAAGCGAATTTTTTTTGGGTTCCTCAATGTGACCCTTTTCTACTACCAGATTTATACAGAATTAGCAACCATTTATCTTCAAAAGAAAATTCTGAAGGTTTGGTTTAAAATTACAATCCATGTTGTTGTGTAGTTGTGCTTTTATCTTCATTACTTATTTCCACAAAGAGTTATTTGTATAGATGTTTCTCAGGTGTAGCATCAGCATTCAAGGTTCCCTATGGGCTACATTGTTGGCCCACTCATGTAATCTCATGTCTCCTATTTATGTTACAGAGAATAATGTGATAGGTACCTTACCAGCAGTTTGTAAAATGTATCGAGTCTATGCTACCTACTAAAGTCATTGGAATAAAGACAGTTATTACCTAGAGTTGACATTTACGACCTGCACCTTAAAGCCAACGCCTATACATGCCTTTTGTTCAGTTTACAACACTGCGTAAATTTTCGAAATTTATACTCTGATCTTATTCATTCTCCATAAATTGTTGGGAAGAAAGAAATAAGTTTATTTTTTATAGCATTCTGGCAGCGAGTAAGCTATTTTATCTAATGGGACTGCACCAAATGTGTCTCATAAACAATTTTAAATATATTTGTCATGTGCGGAACCTAGTAAGACTGTGCGGATCGTGCTTGACGGATAATTTTAATCTATAGCAGTTGCGTAGTTATTCTGCCAACGCTAAAATAAAGAACGTCTTCGGAATACAAAACGGAATGTCCAGAATATCTAAGTAATGAAGGAGTGTAACGCGTAAATCTGTTACGCACACAAACTAACAACAACAACACCTCACACAAATTTAAACCCTAATCCTTAAGGATTAAAGTTCAAATTACAAAGTTTCTCATATGTGGTATACACGCAAGTATATCTACGAACAGAATCCATTCATGACCCATTGTTTTAATCCGTTAGCAATAAATATGTAAACTGAATAAATATAGCCCTAGCAGAGTTTAACATACGATAAATTAATATTACATGATGGACTATAAATAACTTAAAGTTTCCGTATTTCGTACAAGAAACCGTGGTTTAACTGTACTGTTGGAAGCTATTGTCTTCAGTATTTTAGGTGTGGCTTACGCTTTAACTTCCTAAACAAAAACTGTGAACTGTAAAAAATAAAAGCGTTGATGCCAAAAATGCTTATTTGCCTACTGGCTAATTCTATAGGTGGATCTACTGTCTCTGTCTCCAAGAAAGTACAGGTACAGACGCCAGCAGGTCGACCTATCGCCGAATCTGTCCAATTTTAACAATCGAATCGAATTAACCTTCCACCAATGTGATAATGTCGAAAATCTATTAAAGAAATTTGACAGATTGAGCTCGGTTGAGGTGCTAGCGTCTATACTTGTTCCAAGTTCACGATATGTTCTTATACTATCGATCAGGTTCAATTCACAATATTTGCTACGAAAACCTTTTGCAGAAATACTTCTGAATTCCTCTCACACTTTTGAAACCGTAAATCCAAGTTCACTGATTACAGGACAAGTGAAAGATGAATGTATTCCTACATATTTACCGGTGAGATATTGCTTAAAAGCCGTGGGAAGAGCTGGTGGTTACCCAATGGGTTCAGGGAATACTCTGTGGGGTCGTATAATGATGGTTCTAGGAACTGTTGCAGTCTGTCAGGTGTCACAGCCGATAGGCTCGCGGATGCTACATGCACTCCTCATTTTGTAATTGAGTAATAAGAACCTACCGGTTCACATTGGTTAACTTAAAAGATAATACTTCAAATAAGGAAACATTAATCAGTACTTTTGTTTTAAATTAGTTGATGAGACAATACTAAAATCACGGTGGAACTATAAGATCTTCCATATATCGATGATGCTCTACAAGAAATGTGTATTTGTGTCAAACAGGATAAGCTTGACATAAGCTTTTATTTAAATTAGGTATATCATATTCCGAGGTACCAATTTAAATGTAAATACTAACTTAATGCTACGTAGGTGTCCGTCGTTTAGTTAATTTTATTTCAAAATCAAATCAAACAAAATTGGAATTAGAGAGCAAAGTTATGTGCATCAATCCCGATACGAGTTTTCGGAATGTATCTCCCAAGATGTCACTGCATTTAATATTTCTACGCACCTCGAAGGACATAGCATTATATCGCAAGCTATGTGTAAGCTACAAAACACAATTCCTCATTTCATATGTACCAGCTCAACTTGACTTATTGAGAAAGGTTATCGCTTTGAAGTTCCTGTTCTGAATTAATTGCTCTGATTCATTGTTTGTCGCAAAAAACTACTAATTAAGTACTCAGGGTTCAAGTTAAGCTGTAGTGCAATTAAGTTTTTTACACCGGTACTTAATTTTGCATATGAGTACCGAGCGTGTGGCTTGCGTAAACAACGACTTTTAAGGAAGAGTAAATAAGCAAAGATTTTTTTTAGACAAAAAAGAGAATTGTTTATTTGCAGTATAAATAATATTTACAAAAAACTTACCTATTTTATAATATTTACACACTCAAAATTACCTAAAACTAAAAAATAGCGTCAAAAAATTCCTCCTGATCGCTGCCAACCGGGAGTGTACCCAAAAGGCTGGCGGCATTGCCTCGTTGTATAGCAATGCTTATTTAATGCAAAGAAATACGATAAACATTAAAATGGAGAACAACAAATTACGAGTCACTATCATCATCGTCGTCAGCCCTTTTCACTCCACTGTTGAGCATTATAATGGGTCTTTTGGCACGCCACGTAGGGATCTTTCACCAATCCCTGCTAATGACATCGTGCCACCAAGGAACATGGCTTCACTCTCTTTTGTTTTAGAAAATCTTACACCTGATTCTAACGGGCAGCTCTCTTAGAATATCACGTAGTTTCCTAACATATTGCAATGATTAATAGTACCTACAACAAGAGAGAGAAGAGAGGCCTGAAGGTGAAAGAGGTCGACTTCAACTTATTTAGGTAGAGGTATGTTACCTACCATTTACCACAGATCACCTAGAATCTCACGCTTGTTAGAACGTTAATTAAGACCTAACTTAGGTTGAGAAACGAAAGTTATTGCCCAGCCTTAATTAATCAGGTGAAAATAAATTCGCGTTACATTAATGTTGTTTCAATAAAACCAGCGGCTAATAAGCGTAAAATCTAAAGGAACTTAAATGGAAACTAGCATGTTTATGTATTGTGGAAACTGGGTCGAGTTTCTAGTAATTCAGCGTGTGTGGAGATTATTGGCACTTCAACTTGTCAATACAGGCACACGACCGATTGATTGATTTGTGATTGCAATTATTCGTACCAGTTTCAATTACTTTCTAATCGCAAACTTAATACCGCACATGTATGAATGATTTGATTAATTTTGTATACGCTTACTATACGTACGATTCCTTCTGATATTGAGGAACTTGGGTCTAACCACTCTATTAGATAAAGATCTAGCCAAAATTTTTTCTTTTAGACTTTTTTAAGTACCTATAATCATTCTCATCCTCGCTTCTATTTTAGCTCTATATATTTTTAAATCACTGTTCTAGAAGACGAGCAAAACTTTTTTAAACCCGATGTACTGACATGGAGCAAAAAGAGAACTGCGCACACTTTAAAATTACAAGCTTACAGTATAATTTAGATCAGATACAAATCAAGTTGTCGAAAACTTTTTGCGCACAAAAAGTTAAGTTGTACAAGAATGTTGTGTAGCTTATATAATGTACAATAACGTAGATATATAGAATACTTTCAAATGAGAGAAATGCCGTCTCCTCTGGCGCACAAGTGGATACAATTGCCGTAATGTCGGTTTCTCGGCGTGTAATAGCCTGCGTCCGCGCAGCGCACCTATCATTCATACGTGACGACGCTCTCAATGACTTACGTTGCACATCATTACCGCTTACATGGAGACAAGTCGCTCGTTTAGATCAGGAAGTGCCCCTTTTTGTGGACATTTATGGGCATTTTGCTTTTATAAAGGGAGAGAAATACTTACCACTCTATCAGCTCATTATCCTTGTTGAGAGTTTGATTTATATCGGACACATTTTTGCACAAAAAGTTCGAAGTTTAATTAATGTAATCCAAAATCACTGGAGATAAACTGAACAAATTCGGATTATCCATTGCCACAGGTTTCGCTAATGATCATCTTAACAACTTGATTCAACACCACAAAACCCCAAGATTCACAAATCCGAACACAACAGGTTTTTGCGACCATAAATCCAATACCGGTAATCTTCTTCTTGCGTATACATGCAGTTATATGTATCCCACCAAAAACATAAATGTAAAAAAGGAAAGCCAAGTTCAATACAAAACCTATGCTTGGTTGTGGGATTCGCCGCAAAAAGAATGGAGATCTAAATGAGTACCAAGTTCTGTACAAAATCCAAATATGTATCTATAGGAACAAGATTTGACTTGGCCAGTTTTCATTACCTCAGTTATTAATAGAATATATATAAAACATTTTTTTTATCCTGATAAAAACTGGCCAAGTCAGTCTTTGCTTGAACTTGGCTTGATACGCTGCCGCGTGTCTAGATCTAAATACCCTGAACAGGTTAACTTCACAAAAAAATGCCAAAACCGGTAAACATTTGTCCGCATGAATGGAAGCTGGTGCGCTCTGGTCGCGGTGCCGCTAAGTTGACCGGGGCCCGGCGCAGGCGACGGAACGCGGCACAATATTGACGCATTCCGCCGGGACGGGACCAGTCTCCTTCTAAGGAAGACGACCTGGACACACTAACTGTACAACGGCCCAGCAAAAACGTTCCCTCTAATTGCTGACAACTTTGAAACGAGAACTATTGGACGTTTGACGATTTACGCCGCGGACCGGCGCACGCGGTTTTTACGATGATGCTAATGGTATTTGATTGAACATTTAAGTGTCTTCCTTTAAAATAACCTCACGAATCCGTTAGATGTTTAAGTATTTCATTTGTTCAATTTCTTGTCTCAAAAGCTTAATCAGCAAAACAATTAAATACTTTCAAAACGCGTTTCAAATCTCACATCCGCTTAAAAACTAATAAAAACACCCATTGTAAACAGAACGTTAGCAACAATTAATTATGGTAAAAACTTTGGTGCAGTCTATAATTACGCTTTCAATTGAACCACATACGCATAGGTTTATTAGTTAGCTGATGAAAAGGCCCGTTATAGCGTATGTGTTCCAAATATGTACAAAGAAAGTATAGACCTATTTATTTTGGTATTTGAGAGTGGAGGTATGTCTATGGACACACGTCAAAAATGTGTCAAACTCCGTAGATTGTCCCATTGACTACGAGAGCGCAATTTATAATGGCTTTGGTATTTCAATTTCATTACAAGGCAGGAAATACCACATTAAAGTTTAATCAATCGAAACAGCGTTTGATAATGCAAATTATGTCTCCGCCGATGTGAAAAGGATGTAACGATGTCTATCATTGAGACAAACTGGCTTATAAATCAATGTTCCCACGATAAAGACATAAATCAGATTAACTATGGTTACTTTAATTAATTCCACTTTCTATTACGTGCATTGTTTATTTGCGAATAACTTGCGTGGTAGTCACATTAGGTTAAACTTCTTGGATATAAGAACTTACGAACATTACATATCAATTATTGCTAGCTTTCAAGTCGATTCGATTAGGTTCGGATGACTCAAAGACTTTCAAATCTGGTTTTGAATATAAAAATATTGTTTTTCACAATTTTTTGCTCAAAATCGTAAACTAGAAATAACTATTTTAAGATTCAAAAGAAATCATAGTCTACGTCTAAAAGCCGGTTCTTTGACGTAGATGCTATAGGTAGATACATAATTATGAATTGGTTTAATGATTTTTAAATTAAATAAGTTTTTTATATAAAGAAGAAAATACCAGCAGCAATTGTTTCCGTACAAATAATCAAGAAAAACATGTAGATAAATCTAAACTATCAATAGATACTCGGAGCGCATCCAATGACCGCAAAAGTATGATCGCAACTCGCATCCTACGGGCATGCGGTTATGCAACACTTTTTACTATTAAACCTTGGTTTAGCAATTTTGTACGTGCTGAGCAGACTAATGGCTTAGAGTAGACGTCCGCCTTCTTAATGAATCAACAGACTAATGAGCCATTGAAGAAATTCAGCCTGATCGTTTTTTGTTTAAGCCCGCACTGAAAATCGTTGCATTGTTTTTTGAAACCGAGAATTTTAGTTGACTTTTATTTTTGTTTGGTACGACCACATCCTGCGTTTGTTTGTGGTTTGTACAGACAACAGCAGGTCGAATATTAACCTTCCGCTATAGTGATAAGGCTGAAAACCCATTGCAGAAATTTGACAGATTGTGGTATTAATGTGCTGATGTACTGTCGCCTGTACTTGTATTATAATATTATGTTTTTATTAGTTAGGTACCTATGTAACAGCTAAAAATGATTTGTTCGTGTTATTATAATCAATTAAAAGCATCTATTTAGGTTATATGCCGCCATAAAACTAAAATTAAACTTTAATAGCTAAATTATCTAGGAATTCTCTAGTTGCAGACCCACATTATTTACATAGGTATTTTCGCACGATTTTGTATGTACAGATGGTTCTTGTCCATTAAAACAAGGCCAAGAATTTGGAAACAATTTTTAGATATTAGACACTACAGGTATTAACCGTATTAAGATAAATGCCGTTCAAAGCCTAAATAGTTATGCAAATAATATTAACACTAGCATATATCAATGTAATAAAATAAATGTAAGCCTTAAAAACGGATGTCATTATTGAAATTAACTTTTTAAGGAATTATTGGACGAAGATAAGTTTACTTTACATATGTTTAAGAGCCATCAAATATATTTAACACTCACGCACATTTTAAATATTCTTCATAATTTAGAGTTGTATGGAAAATGTGTCCACATTCAATAAATAAAGCCATAAATTCAGTAACTAAAGCAGTATTTTTTCCACATAACTAACATTATTTTTTACTTGACACGCACATAATAGAATAATAATAAATATTAAATCCACAGCGTACACTTGACGACTCTTTAATACCTATGTTTATAGGTAGATAATTATTTTAATTGATCATAACATCTTTAGAACCATAGTAGGATCGAATACTAAATAAGTTACATAACTAAGCACATAAATGCTTAGGTAATTTCAATGGGTACTTAATGTCTAATGTGTATTATGTGATTGGAAAATTTTAATAGTCAGATACCTATGTATGTCATCATTTAAATGTGCAAACATTCCAAAAAAAAAATACACGTTATTACGTATTGTCATAAATATAATCTTAAACTTGACGTTCCATTTTGATTTTGAACCGCTGCAACTCAAAATGGGTGCGTATAATAAACAGCTCAGTTCCTAGAAAATCAAAAACGCCTTAAAAGTCAACCGTCTCTACAAATAAACTAACAAAACATACATACATATAAAAATTCCGACTAGCCGCAACATCAATCGTCTATCCGTCTGTCAGGCTGTCCATCAAAACTAAGGGTCTTCTCCAAAGAGGTATACTTGACCTTGTGTTAAACGGTGGATAATAAGCGGTTCCGCGTCAAAAGGCTTGTTATACATCATTTTCCCGTATTCGTCAAAATGCGCGAAAGTAGGACATCGCTGCGTATACGCACTAAACGAATGTACCTAACCGTCTTTGTCACACGTATGTAATGTGAGAGAGAATACGTGTGTATATCGGTCAGTTGTGAACCAATGTAATGCCTAGGTGGTTCCGTACTTCCGTGGGTACGAATATTTTTTAACTTATTTTTTTTTTAATACAACATAAATATTAGGCAAGTAATTCGACCGAGAAATAGCTAATACAATAAAAAATAAAATACCTATGTAACTAATACCTAGTTATTGAAAGGTAACCAAAATATACCTATATGCATGCATGATGCATAAATAATACATATTTACTTACTTACTGCGAAAATCAATATTCTGTCTATCTCTGGATTTGCGTACTAATGATAGAATTTTGACATACGCCCCATACAATNTAGCAATGCTTATTTAATGCAAAGAAATACGATAAACATTAAAATGGAGAACAACAAATTACGAGTCACTATCATCATCGTCGTCAGCCCTTTTCACTCCACTGTTGAGCATTATAATGGGTCTTTTGGCACGCCACGTAGGGATCTTTCACCAATCCCTGCTAATGACATCGTGCCACCAAGGAACATGGCTTCACTCTCTTTTGTTTTAGAAAATCTTACACCTGATTCTAACGGGCAGCTCTCTTAGAATATCACGTAGTTTCCTAACATATTGCAATGATTAATAGTACCTACAACAAGAGAGAGAAGAGAGGCCTGAAGGTGAAAGAGGTCGACTTCAACTTATTTAGGTAGAGGTATGTTACCTACCATTTACCACAGATCACCTAGAATCTCACGCTTGTTAGAACGTTAATTAAGACCTAACTTAGGTTGAGAAACGAAAGTTATTGCCCAGCCTTAATTAATCAGGTGAAAATAAATTCGCGTTACATTAATGTTGTTTCAATAAAACCAGCGGCTAATAAGCGTAAAATCTAAAGGAACTTAAATGGAAACTAGCATGTTTATGTATTGTGGAAACTGGGTCGAGTTTCTAGTAATTCAGCGTGTGTGGAGATTATTGGCACTTCAACTTGTCAATACAGGCACACGACCGATTGATTGATTTGTGATTGCAATTATTCGTACCAGTTTCAATTACTTTCTAATCGCAAACTTAATACCGCACATGTATGAATGATTTGATTAATTTTGTATACGCTTACTATACGTACGATTCCTTCTGATATTGAGGAACTTGGGTCTAACCACTCTATTAGATAAAGATCTAGCCAAAATTTTTTCTTTTAGACTTTTTTAAGTACCTATAATCATTCTCATCCTCGCTTCTATTTTAGCTCTATATATTTTTAAATCACTGTTCTAGAAGACGAGCAAAACTTTTTTAAACCCGATGTACTGACATGGAGCAAAAAGAGAACTGCGCACACTTTAAAATTACAAGCTTACAGTATAATTTAGATCAGATACAAATCAAGTTGTCGAAAACTTTTTGCGCACAAAAAGTTAAGTTGTACAAGAATGTTGTGTAGCTTATATAATGTACAATAACGTAGATATATAGAATACTTTCAAATGAGAGAAATGCCGTCTCCTCTGGCGCACAAGTGGATACAATTGCCGTAATGTCGGTTTCTCGGCGTGTAATAGCCTGCGTCCGCGCAGCGCACCTATCATTCATACGTGACGACGCTCTCAATGACTTACGTTGCACATCATTACCGCTTACATGGAGACAAGTCGCTCGTTTAGATCAGGAAGTGCCCCTTTTTGTGGACATTTATGGGCATTTTGCTTTTATAAAGGGAGAGAAATACTTACCACTCTATCAGCTCATTATCCTTGTTGAGAGTTTGATTTATATCGGACACATTTTTGCACAAAAAGTTCGAAGTTTAATTAATGTAATCCAAAATCACTGGAGATAAACTGAACAAATTCGGATTATCCATTGCCACAGGTTTCGCTAATGATCATCTTAACAACTTGATTCAACACCACAAAACCCCAAGATTCACAAATCCGAACACAACAGGTTTTTGCGACCATAAATCCAATACCGGTAATCTTCTTCTTGCGTATACATGCAGTTATATGTATCCCACCAAAAACATAAATGTAAAAAAGGAAAGCCAAGTTCAATACAAAACCTATGCTTGGTTGTGGGATTCGCCGCAAAAAGAATGGAGATCTAAATGAGTACCAAGTTCTGTACAAAATCCAAATATGTATCTATAGGAACAAGATTTGACTTGGCCAGTTTTCATTACCTCAGTTATTAATAGAATATATATAAAACATTTTTTTTATCCTGATAAAAACTGGCCAAGTCAGTCTTTGCTTGAACTTGGCTTGATACGCTGCCGCGTGTCTAGATCTAAATACCCTGAACAGGTTAACTTCACAAAAAAATGCCAAAACCGGTAAACATTTGTCCGCATGAATGGAAGCTGGTGCGCTCTGGTCGCGGTGCCGCTAAGTTGACCGGGGCCCGGCGCAGGCGACGGAACGCGGCACAATATTGACGCATTCCGCCGGGACGGGACCAGTCTCCTTCTAAGGAAGACGACCTGGACACACTAACTGTACAACGGCCCAGCAAAAACGTTCCCTCTAATTGCTGACAACTTTGAAACGAGAACTATTGGACGTTTGACGATTTACGCCGCGGACCGGCGCACGCGGTTTTTACGATGATGCTAATGGTATTTGATTGAACATTTAAGTGTCTTCCTTTAAAATAACCTCACGAATCCGTTAGATGTTTAAGTATTTCATTTGTTCAATTTCTTGTCTCAAAAGCTTAATCAGCAAAACAATTAAATACTTTCAAAACGCGTTTCAAATCTCACATCCGCTTAAAAACTAATAAAAACACCCATTGTAAACAGAACGTTAGCAACAATTAATTATGGTAAAAACTTTGGTGCAGTCTATAATTACGCTTTCAATTGAACCACATACGCATAGGTTTATTAGTTAGCTGATGAAAAGGCCCGTTATAGCGTATGTGTTCCAAATATGTACAAAGAAAGTATAGACCTATTTATTTTGGTATTTGAGAGTGGAGGTATGTCTATGGACACACGTCAAAAATGTGTCAAACTCCGTAGATTGTCCCATTGACTACGAGAGCGCAATTTATAATGGCTTTGGTATTTCAATTTCATTACAAGGCAGGAAATACCACATTAAAGTTTAATCAATCGAAACAGCGTTTGATAATGCAAATTATGTCTCCGCCGATGTGAAAAGGATGTAACGATGTCTATCATTGAGACAAACTGGCTTATAAATCAATGTTCCCACGATAAAGACATAAATCAGATTAACTATGGTTACTTTAATTAATTCCACTTTCTATTACGTGCATTGTTTATTTGCGAATAACTTGCGTGGTAGTCACATTAGGTTAAACTTCTTGGATATAAGAACTTACGAACATTACATATCAATTATTGCTAGCTTTCAAGTCGATTCGATTAGGTTCGGATGACTCAAAGACTTTCAAATCTGGTTTTGAATATAAAAATATTGTTTTTCACAATTTTTTGCTCAAAATCGTAAACTAGAAATAACTATTTTAAGATTCAAAAGAAATCATAGTCTACGTCTAAAAGCCGGTTCTTTGACGTAGATGCTATAGGTAGATACATAATTATGAATTGGTTTAATGATTTTTAAATTAAATAAGTTTTTTATATAAAGAAGAAAATACCAGCAGCAATTGTTTCCGTACAAATAATCAAGAAAAACATGTAGATAAATCTAAACTATCAATAGATACTCGGAGCGCATCCAATGACCGCAAAAGTATGATCGCAACTCGCATCCTACGGGCATGCGGTTATGCAACACTTTTTACTATTAAACCTTGGTTTAGCAATTTTGTACGTGCTGAGCAGACTAATGGCTTAGAGTAGACGTCCGCCTTCTTAATGAATCAACAGACTAATGAGCCATTGAAGAAATTCAGCCTGATCGTTTTTTGTTTAAGCCCGCACTGAAAATCGTTGCATTGTTTTTTGAAACCGAGAATTTTAGTTGACTTTTATTTTTGTTTGGTACGACCACATCCTGCGTTTGTTTGTGGTTTGTACAGACAACAGCAGGTCGAATATTAACCTTCCGCTATAGTGATAAGGCTGAAAACCCATTGCAGAAATTTGACAGATTGTGGTATTAATGTGCTGATGTACTGTCGCCTGTACTTGTATTATAATATTATGTTTTTATTAGTTAGGTACCTATGTAACAGCTAAAAATGATTTGTTCGTGTTATTATAATCAATTAAAAGCATCTATTTAGGTTATATGCCGCCATAAAACTAAAATTAAACTTTAATAGCTAAATTATCTAGGAATTCTCTAGTTGCAGACCCACATTATTTACATAGGTATTTTCGCACGATTTTGTATGTACAGATGGTTCTTGTCCATTAAAACAAGGCCAAGAATTTGGAAACAATTTTTAGATATTAGACACTACAGGTATTAACCGTATTAAGATAAATGCCGTTCAAAGCCTAAATAGTTATGCAAATAATATTAACACTAGCATATATCAATGTAATAAAATAAATGTAAGCCTTAAAAACGGATGTCATTATTGAAATTAACTTTTTAAGGAATTATTGGACGAAGATAAGTTTACTTTACATATGTTTAAGAGCCATCAAATATATTTAACACTCACGCACATTTTAAATATTCTTCATAATTTAGAGTTGTATGGAAAATGTGTCCACATTCAATAAATAAAGCCATAAATTCAGTAACTAAAGCAGTATTTTTTCCACATAACTAACATTATTTTTTACTTGACACGCACATAATAGAATAATAATAAATATTAAATCCACAGCGTACACTTGACGACTCTTTAATACCTATGTTTATAGGTAGATAATTATTTTAATTGATCATAACATCTTTAGAACCATAGTAGGATCGAATACTAAATAAGTTACATAACTAAGCACATAAATGCTTAGGTAATTTCAATGGGTACTTAATGTCTAATGTGTATTATGTGATTGGAAAATTTTAATAGTCAGATACCTATGTATGTCATCATTTAAATGTGCAAACATTCCAAAAAAAAAATACACGTTATTACGTATTGTCATAAATATAATCTTAAACTTGACGTTCCATTTTGATTTTGAACCGCTGCAACTCAAAATGGGTGCGTATAATAAACAGCTCAGTTCCTAGAAAATCAAAAACGCCTTAAAAGTCAACCGTCTCTACAAATAAACTAACAAAACATACATACATATAAAAATTCCGACTAGCCGCAACATCAATCGTCTATCCGTCTGTCAGGCTGTCCATCAAAACTAAGGGTCTTCTCCAAAGAGGTATACTTGACCTTGTGTTAAACGGTGGATAATAAGCGGTTCCGCGTCAAAAGGCTTGTTATACATCATTTTCCCGTATTCGTCAAAATGCGCGAAAGTAGGACATCGCTGCGTATACGCACTAAACGAATGTACCTAACCGTCTTTGTCACACGTATGTAATGTGAGAGAGAATACGTGTGTATATCGGTCAGTTGTGAACCAATGTAATGCCTAGGTGGTTCCGTACTTCCGTGGGTACGAATATTTTTTAACTTATTTTTTTTTTAATACAACATAAATATTAGGCAAGTAATTCGACCGAGAAATAGCTAATACAATAAAAAATAAAATACCTATGTAACTAATACCTAGTTATTGAAAGGTAACCAAAATATACCTATATGCATGCATGATGCATAAATAATACATATTTACTTACTTACTGCGAAAATCAATATTCTGTCTATCTCTGGATTTGCGTACTAATGATAGAATTTTGACATACGCCCCATACAATTAATGTCAAATTCCTATCTCTGGTAAGCAAATCCTGAGTTAGATAGGTTATTGGGAACGGCCGTTAGTCTACAGGCAAAACTTATCTGCGGCCGCATAGTCATACGTGACCTATAAATAGACCGCAGAGAATATAAAAATAATAAAATAACTGGTGTAGTTTTAATAATAAGTATAATTTTTATAATCACACATGAGTCACAAGACAGGAAAGCCGTTAATGTTTGCCAAAAAATTCTAACAGAATCAATTATTGATAAAATTCCAATAAATACTAAAACAGATGTGCAAAAGAATCTGAGATATTTAGACACAGTTCCTAACGGTAGATGCCTACGTTACGTAACTCGAAATATTAACCAGATATGCAAATACATTGCAAATCAATTTGCATTAATTGATTATGCTAATAAGTACAGTCATGTGTCAAATATGTCGCGTCCGCTAATATTGTGATTATGTTTAGATGCAAACAACTGTATTAAATACCTGAAATTCTTAGATTCCAGTCTAGAATATTTCTGGCCAGAATGTGCCGAAATCCAACTGTATTTAATTATTTTAATTAAGTATAATGATGTCGGTGATAAAGTTCAGTTTCTTTTTTTTGCAAGAAATCGTTCTACTTAATGTTTTATAACTATTTCAGATAGTAAATTCTTTACTTAAAAATATAAAAAAATGTTTTAGATTTTTTATTTTTATAAGAGCTCAACACTATTCACTACGGAACTCTAGAAGCGTCTTTCCACACGGATTACTCAGAAGACGATAAGTGATAATTATGGCTCTGCTAACGAGACTAATGATAAGGCAAACCGTGTTTTTGTACCCTTCCTGCCACGCTCAACACACGCAGTTTTGTAACACCGACCTTAATAATTACATGTAATTTAACAACTATTTAAGAACTCGATCGCACATTAACGATATGACAGGCCTAAATAAAACCTTTTGCGTTTGGTCCATAGAGATTGACCTCGAGGCGTCCTGTTCTAAAATTGAATTTGAAATTGGCCATCAATATAAATAAAATGGACGAGAGTGATGCTCGTTTGTGCTTTAACGATGCTGAAAACAAATGATATATTACGTTTTTTTATAAGATGTCAGCAGCATAATAATGATAATGGCGTCCAAAACCGATTGTCGGCCACGGCGGCTGTTCTCATATAGGGAGATCAGCCAGCTCCGCAGGACATATTATAGTGCACAAGCGTTTGTGCAGACACAGGTGCACTCCCTATTCCCTCACTCTCATAACCCAATGGGACGGCAATCCGACACGACCGGAGAGAGATTAGGCGCAGGACCGACATTAACGTGATCTCCAATGCACGGGTGTATCAATCACCAACTTCCAGACTCCGGGCTGCTTTGTGAAAGTTTCTAAAACCCCCAAAGCGATTTCAGCCCAACCCGGGATTCGAACCCAAGAACTCGTGCACAACAGTTGGCAGCAAAACAACGAGACCAACGAGGCAGTCATTACAAAATATACGAATGAAAACAAACTTACTCTCGTTGTCCTTTCAGGCTATGCAAAAAAATAACTCTCGCCCCACCTGTTTCTTAGGACCTCTGTCCAGAATAGTGAAATTAAGTAATACCCATAGAACACTAGTATCAAACATGGCTAACAGTCGTAATTCCAAGCTTTAGCCCAGTAACCTGTTGAGGAGTATCATTTGATAAGCTAAACCTGGTGAAGGGAATGCGTAGGCTGTTGTTATAGCGTTACAAACTAAATTGATGCCAGCCACGATAATATTGAAGTGGAAACCCGATTCATTCATCAATTGTAATGAAATGATTTGGTAATGTCTCTTATATATAACTGGTCGTTCGTAAATGATAAATTTCTGTATTGGACCCGTTTGAAGTGGGCATGGAGTGATTGGTATTCAGACTAAGAAATAATTCGCGAATGTCTGCGATTTCGTTGGGTAATTTGAGTATTTTAGTTCTTGGTTTCATTTCTGTGACAAATTGAAATATTCTGCACTTATTTGTAATCTGCCGACAGAAATAGGAGCGGTACGTGGAATCTTTATAAGCATGTACAGACACATCAAGTTACCACAATCTGTCAAATTTCTGCAATATATTTTCAACCTTATCACAATAGAGGTAGGTTAATGTTTGACTGGTAAAATTTGACAGATTCGGATACCTTGACCTGCTGTTGTCTGTACCTATGTTAGGTTTAATAATACCGTTTTACGTAGTAGGTATATTCAGGTCAGATTGGATTGGGCAAAAAAAAACTTTTTACAAAAAAACAAANTGTCAAATTTCTGCAATATATTTTCAACCTTATCACAATAGAGGTAGGTTAATGTTTGACTGGTAAAATTTGACAGATTCGGATACCTTGACCTGCTGTTGTCTGTACCTATGTTAGGTTTAATAATACCGTTTTACGTAGTAGGTATATTCAGGTCAGATTGGATTGGGCAAAAAAAAACTTTTTACAAAAAAACAAAACCGACTTCACAAAAAAACACTGAAAGGGATAAA
>NWSH02000605.1:7089701-7100844 GCA_002382865.2 Heliothis virescens | reverse complement strand
TCTGTCTGTCTGTCTGTCTGTCAGTCTGTCTGTGGCATCATAACTCCTGAACGGATGCAGTGATTTCAATTTAGTTTTTTTTGTATTAAAGGTTACTTACGGGCGAGTGTTCTTAGACATGTTTGATCAAAATCGGTTGAGCCGTTTAAAAGTTGTGGGGTAAAAGTGGGGAGATGAATCGAATGTCGGCAAATATCAAGTATACTGATATCGAGTATATTATTGATGGGGTCTCAAATAGCTTTGTATATTATTGGGAAGTCGGTTAAAAAAAAGAGGGTTTTTATTTCAAACTTCCAATGTAGAATTGTTCACAAAAAACTATACAGATTTGCCTCTTACCTCCAAACTTACTATTCCATAAATTCAATCTGTTAACCTTTATTTATTGGAATATACGGAACTTCTGCTTTACCCACGAAGTGCCAAGCTAATAAGGCGAGTATTTTAATTGCGACCCAATATCCAGTCGCGACGTGCGACTGTAACACTATTTGCATAGCTTGGTTAAACCTTAATACGAGTGTCCAGGCCGTTTTTCAGACAGCCGCCAATAAATCTGCACTGCTTTAGTTTAGATCTCGATCGGTTTAATTATGTCTTTGACAAATGTTATGGGCTGACAATCAAGGCTGGTAGTGAAATGTTTCTTAATTGAAGAACCAGAGTTGAAAACATCTTATTCTTGAATCGTTTCAAATATGATGTTCTACAGTACACGTTGAAATAAATGTTTTGATGTGTATAAGGTATTTCTATTCTAATTTAATAAGTATGAATGCAAAAATAAAACGTCTAAATGAATCTTCACTGCTGTAGGTACTGCGTTTCTTTTCAATCGTTTTTATAAAAAAAAAAATATAGCTCATCACTATAAACTTATAACTTTATAACACATGCGTAAGTAGATAGTAGGCTGGTCGTCTTTTTTACAATTTTATCCCAACAAAGTTTATTTTGTTAACAGTTCAATACAAGTAGATAGACAAGTACCTAAATAACGTACCTTCATTATACAAGTTGCGGACATTATAGCAACTAGTTTGAGTAATAAGAGGTGCCTCAGGATAACTTTAATTCAGTATAGTTATTATCATAACAGTATAATGGGCGTTGACGAATATTTGAGCATTTGCATACACTTCGGACCAAACAATTCGCCGCAAGGAATTCTTGTTTCGCCACAGATGTACCTTTTGCAACTTTGCTAGATTTTAATGATCACCCACGGACCAGAAAATGTATCGGATTAAATTTAACTACTATTTTATGACATCGTTGTGGATAACTGTTACAAAATTTTCAAGTCTTCAATTACTTTGAAGTACATAATATTTAGAATAGAGGTAGTGAGATAGTTAATGATAATATCTTCGTAGGTATACCAGTTTAGGGAGTGTTAAATGTTATTATTAAGATTGTAGCGACATTAATAAAACCCTAATTGGTGCAGCATGTCTATGTATGCCGTTAGTCGTTATCAGTCTAATCTTTATTAATTCAGCAACACGTTCAACACTTAATTTAATTTTCGCTTAAATGTATTGAAATGTGTTCAAAACTAGCTAGATCATTTAACAGTAACTTGTAGACGTATTAACTTGCCTCTTAAAAGCTTCGCAAGTCTCGATGAATAAAGAAAAGAAACTCATACATATGCATATCTATGTGACTCATTGATTCTGTGAACACAGAGACAGTCTGCAGAAGAAACAGGAAAAAGTATCAAAATGGCTACGTACCTACATGTTCATTATTTTGCCAACCTTGAACTGTCCGAATAAATGCGGGCTGTATCTATTTTCCGTCATTTTGCAGCAAAATATCTACTATCAGCTCAATGGCATCCTGTGGATTATTCAACTTATCGTCTGCGGTATCCGGCCATCCGTCCCAAATGGTCTCGATACTCCACAATCGCATGAAGTCCTGAATGGAATGATCATTGAATATGTTGCTACTTTTGTTTTTATTTGGAACTGTGTTAAGTGCCAGTGTCAGTGAAGATGATTATAAGTGTGAGTATTGTTGTTTTGTGTTCTTTTAGTTGAGATGTTCGAAAAACAGCCGTTTAATTTGAGCTTGGGCTTGTGTCAGTAGGTACCTGATTAACCATACAGCAAGAGTAGATATAGATAGCAATTGCTAAGAGTAGCATTTGCTATGGGCCCCGCGCCTACTTCAAACCTAAAGGGTTCTAAACGTTCCATTCTACTGACTGAACTGATTTTTTTTGACCCCGTGCCATGCTTATGGGCCCAGCGCTTCCCTAATTCGTCACTAGCTGGTGTAAGTTTTAACCCCACATATTGGGTACCTATCCTGCTAGTTTCTTTACGTTTTGAACGTAACGTAATATCAGTGTGCCTTAAGTATCTTCAAAAAGATCGTAACTTCTTCATCACATCTTTCTTTTCCTTTCACCTGTAACAGCCAAACTTTTGGATCCAACATGGCAAGAGGTTATCGCGGATGGTGGCCTGCATATCGGCGGTGGACGATCCAAACGCTTCATCGCTATAAACGACAATCAGGTAAGTCTAATCACTTCTCCAATAATACAGCAGTGCATCGTCATATCAATATCTATGATGTAATTTAATAGTAATATTTTTATGGAAAGAGAAATTAGGATAATAATTCTAATCATAATTGCAGCAACTGTTTGTCAATTGCCAATTTTACTTACAATGACCTTTTTTTGCAAAAAAACACATTATCTGTGCCTTTTGCTAAAGTGACAGGAAACCAGACCCTTAAAAATTCTTAACTAAACGGATTTTCATTAACCAATGCTCCTTAAAAGTTTATCAATTTATTTTAGTTCAGTTTAAATGTAGGATGCTGACGTAATGACTTGTCCATTTTCACAAACACAATAATATTTGAAATACTTTGTAATACATAGCGTGAAACATAACTAGGTACTATCTAGAAGTTTTAAAGTCCTTCCATTGTTTCTAAATTTGTTTCCAGACACAATGGTACTCAAACATAAAACAAAGATGATATTACATTACACTGTATTGAAAAAGAAAGTTGTGTTTATATAAATAATTGCTGAGAACCGATTGTCTTATGTTTGTGGCAATTTTCGCGTGCTAAAAAGAATAGACTCTCAGTGTCGCTAGTTTGCTAAGGTACTCACTTTTTTTAAGCAGCTATTGACAAAAGTTTTACCTGTTTTGTTTGGTGCTACAAGCATTCTCAGTTACCCCATATTAATGAATATCTTGTTTAATTTATTACAAATCTACCATCTCCGTGGATAAAGGTGAAGCCAAACAAAGCCAAAAAATGAGTTGTCTTTTTCGTTTGTAACGATTTTCTGCGACCGAAATTCTGCGACTCACGACTCAAAAAATTACGCTCGTTTGGCCTCAGCCATAAAGACATAAGCCAGAGCGTTCAATTTAACGCCTACTATACAGCCTTCGAGCGGCAAGTAGTAAGAAAATGTCGTATTCAATTAGTTGTTGTATTTGCATCGACTTTGTTGCTGGCGCCAGTTCTAGCATGTTTTGCAACCGATTCCTGGTATCAACAACATCATTATGCTTGTAAAACATGAGCAATTAGGCGAATTTCCGCGGCTGACCCATGTGTTAGCGAATTTGCATACAGGAGAGATAGTAAGCAAGTGGTAGGGATCGTAGTTTTATAATTACGGCGTATTTTTTCATCATGAACAGATTTTGAAACTTTATTTCTCTACTCGTCATGATAAAGCCCATTACAGGTGATTTGGTTGGACTCCCTATAGTAATTAAAACATTAATTGATATTAGTACTGGAGAATATTAAACCTTGGCTGCTATATGGTCTGACTTCACGCAAATATTGGCATATTGCACATCTTGTTTGTAAATCTTACATTCTAAATAGGCTCTGGCTTAATTAGCCTTTCACTATAAAGAATATGCGTTTAGTATTTGTGTACTAAGCACCGACTCATAAAATGACGCTGTCACGATCTTATCATTAACTCTTGACACAAGACCTCTAATGATTCCAAATTAGGGGCATGATAATGTTTTGTGTGAATGTTTGTATGCAATAGAAACTATTCCCATAGACAAGTACCTACTAGACTCGTAATAATTTTATTCCTGGTGACGTCACATACAGTTCTTCGTCAATTAATTACCAATTATTAGCAGTTTGTTAAAGAGCGTCATTCCTAGGTAGCGTATTTTTAAATTTCTGCTATTCTAGAGCCTGAATCTATGCCTATTTGTTGGTTTGCCTCCTTGCCCCCTTTTTACATTTGACTGGAATAACTACGATACCAAATCCGAGGTATATTTACACAAATATGTATTATGTATTAAAATATATAAAAATTAGCATCTTGTTTCAGCTGAACATGGCTTACCAAGGCTGCGTCCTGCCTAACGGCAAGACGGGTCACTGCCGCCCCCTGCGCCACTGCATTCAGGAGGAGTTCCGAAATGACTTCATTAAGTTCATGGACTATGTCTGCATTATCAACCATGAGTGAGTATCAGTACTGGGTTTTAACAACTTCATTAAATTCGTGCATAATGGTAGATATTAGAATTGCAAATTTTTAAGGCAGGCATCTAACCTTTGAATTGAGAAATATTTTATGGTCTATAACTCCAATACATACTCGTACATGAACTCATATTATTTTGATGTTCTCAGTTCCGTAGGAGCGTGCTGCCCAGATGATATAACCCGTGGCGGCGCTGAAGGGTTGGCGGGTGACTTGCCTGCTACAGCACCGAGGGAGGAACAGAATGAAGCTCTCATTAAGGTCACCAGAGCCGAGACTAGAGGTCATTGTACTCGTCATATTCCTCTTAAAAAGAAGAGTCGTCTACGGCCATCCGCTATTCCTCGAACGAAATATCTATCCAGATTCCATTCTGATCCATCCGAACTTCAGTAAACTTTATTCAAAAATTGAAACTTTTTTAAACGATACTTAATTTTGAAGTGATGTTTGTGATACCATATTCCTTTAAAGAAACTCAATGATATTTTGATTTAAAAACTTGCGATGAATCAAAGTGGTCTCGAAATATTGACCTACCATTTATGTTCCTAGGTTGTGGCCTAAGCACTCGTCAGCAAAGCCGTGTGCTGGGTGCCCGGCAGGCCAACCCTCGCGAGTGGCCGTGGATGGCCTCCATCACCCCGGAGGGCTTCGAGCAGTACTGCGGCGGAGTGCTCATCACTGACAGACATGTGATGACTGCTGCTCATTGCACCAGGAGGTAAAGTTAGAATAAATCCAAGCAGAAAAATTACAAATGAAATCCTGAAAAAAAGTCATAGGGCGATACCCATAATTTTTTTGATCGTTAGAATACCATCAAGTACCTAAGTGGCCGTCCTTGTTCTAATTACAAATTACGTATGTTAATTCTGGAATCCTTCGAGTTCCAGAGTCACTGTAATACTTTTAAACAATCCCTTATCCCAAGTTGATTTATTATGATCTATATAATCTAAATTCTGTGCTGGTTCTAAAACCATCTTGAATTATTTCCAAAGCAAACTATTTTCAGATGTAATATCAGGTCTAGCTCTTACTAAAACACCAGAGCTTCAACTAGATTCAACACATTTACCCATTCCCTTGTTACTGTTCTAGATGGAAAGCAGAAGAATTATTCGTCCGTCTTGGCGAGTACGACTTCAAGCGCAGCAACGACTCTCGCACCTACAACTTCAGGGTCTCAGAGATCCGACAGCACGAAGGCTTCGAGATCTCCAACTACAAGAACGACATCGCCATTTTGAAGTTAGACCGGCCTGCCGTGTTCAATACTTACGTGTGGCCGATATGTCTTCCGCCAACGAATTTAGAGCTGACTGGTGAACCGGCTATCGTTATTGGTGATTATGACTATTGTTTACTTATGGAATTACTCTCTGTTTCACTCGCGTCCTGAGGGATGCATTTTTATAAGTGAGTGAGAGAGACAGAGCGCCTATTGCAATATTGTTGTCTTTGTCATTTCGTGCGTGACGTCATTGACATGTCATTTGTTTTAATAAAATTCAAAACATTTTTATAAGTGAGTGAGAGAGACAGAGCGCCTATTGCAATATTGTTGTCTTTGTCATTTCGTGCGTGACGTCATTGACATGTCATTTGTTTTAATAAAATTCAAAACATTTTTATAAGTGAGTGAGAGAGACAGAGCGCCTATTGCAATATTGTTGTCTTTGTCATTTCGTGCGTGACGTCATTGACATGTCATTTGTTTTAATAAAATTCAAAACATTTTTATAAGTGAGTGAGAGAGACAGAGCGCCTATTGCAATATTGTTGTCTTTGTCATTTCGTGCGTGACGTCATTGACATGTCATTTGTTTTAATAAAATTCAAAACATTTTTATAAGTGAGTGAGAGAGACAGAGCGCCTATTGCAATATTGTTGTCTTTGTCATTTCGTGCGTGACGTCATTGACATGTCATTTGTTTTAATAAAATTCAAAACATTTTTATAAGTGAGTGAGAGAGACAGAGCGCCTATTGCAATATTGTTGTCTTTGTCATTTCGTGCGTGACGTCATTGACATGTCATTTGTTTTAATAAAATTCAAAACATTTTTATAAGTGAGTGAGAGAGACAGAGCGCCTATTGCAATATTGTTGTCTTTGTCATTTCGTGCGTGACGTCATTGACATGTCATTTGTTTTAATAAAATTCAAAACATTTTTATAAGTGAGTGAGAGAGACAGAGCGCCTATTGCAATATTGTTGTCTTTGTCATTTCGTGCGTGACGTCATTGACATGTCATTTGTTTTTATAAAATTCAAAACATTTTTATAAGTGAGTGAGAGAGACAGAGCGCCTATTGCAATATTGTTGTCTTTGTCATTTCGTGCGTGACGTCATTGACATGTCATTTGTTTTTAATTATTTGAAAGTATTTTTATAAGTGAGAGAGAGAGACAGAGCGCCTAGTCGAATATTGTTGTCTTTGTCATTTTGTGCGTGACGTCATTGACGTGTCATTTGTTTTTAACAATTTGAAAGCGTCTTCCCTCAGATTATCCTGAGGCATATTCAGCAGCGAATGAGAGAGACAGAGAGCCAAGTTCAATCTTATTTTCTTTGTCATTTCGGGCATGACGCCACTGACATGTTATTTGTTTTTACACATTGAAAGAATTTTATTTTCTCAGGAGAAGTTAGAAGCAACTATATTAATTAAGTACTAGCTTCTGCCAGCGGCTTCGCCCGCTTCCCGAGAGAACTATTTTCCGTACCCGGATAAAAAGTCCCTCAGGGTTTATTTTATCTCTTATTCTTATTTTACCAAATTTCATCAAAATCGGCTCACTGGTTTAGGCGTGAAAGCGTAACAGACAGACAGAAAGACGGACAGATGGAGTTACTTTCGCATTTATAATATTAGTAGGGATTTTTCTAAGCCTTCTAAGTAGGTTGCTCTCTGCTCTTTATTGACGAGGTGAGCCTGTAGTTCCGGAGTCCACTTTCAGATTTTTTTACGGTTCAAAAATAGTCTAGGATGTGGATTTATTCATCAATATCAACTTGGTTGTTGAAGTTTTAGGCTCCAAAATAAAACAAGCGTTGATTATGTTGTCTCTCCGGGAATGCGATTTACGTAACTCTTTATAACGAGTACTTACCTAGTATTTGTGCGTAAGTGCGTTCAACAGCTAGTTATAGGGAGAAACGACACATAATAATGAATGGTAAAGGCACTTAGCACATTTCACTTTTGTGACAAAATCTCTAAAGTACTTACGTCTGTTAACATAATAGATTGACGTAAATTATAGCACATCAATGCTACTAACTACTACTCTATGAAAAGTGTCTCCGTGAACTGTTTTGGTTGTATGGTTGACACAATGAAGTCGGTTAAAAATAACGAAAGATCTGTAATATGTAGATAGTACCACTTAGTTTAGCGAGTCTACTAGTTATTCCCAATTCCCATATCCGAATGGGTCACTAAATTAGCAATTAATCCGTGGGTTAACCTAAAGCATTGCATGAATGCTCTATAAGTGACTGCATTTACTTGTTCCCCTCACATAATAAAAATCCAATTATCATTAACTATTACTTAATTATATTAAGGTTGGGGCACCCAATGGTACGGAGGTCCCCACAGCAACGTGCTGATGGAAGTCACGGTCCCGGTGTGGGACCACGACGAGTGTGTGGCTGCCTTCGCAGACAGTATCTTCAATGAAACCCTCTGCGCTGGAGGACGGGAAGGCGGCAAGGACGCTTGTCAGGTAACTACAGGAATTTGTCATTGTTATGTCGGTGTAAGCTTAGGTCAGTCAAAAGTAGTTTGAAGGAAACGTCCTATAGGTTAGTCTAGAAGAATTAATCCGCTCTTTTGAACCTACTAGACCATAATCGTGTAGCTTAACGTGAATAACTCATTTCTTAAAGTCCAAGTTTTATTATAAACTACCTTACTTATTTTGGTAGTCAGCATCGTCCCTAAACTTGTGTTCTTTAATATTATACTGAAAATAGATTAAAGGCTAGTCAGATGGTGATAAAACTTATGTGTACCTAATAATTCATCAGATCTTTAATTGGCGACCCCGTTGTCGTTGACGTAAACAACATCCGCGTACTAAGTCGGAGGCAGAAGCTAGTAATTAATAAATTGTTCACAGGGTGACAGTGGCGGTCCCCTGATGTACCAGATGCCCAGCGGACGCTGGACAGCAGTCGGAGTGGTCTCTTGGGGCTTACGCTGCGGAGAGCCCAACCACCCTGGGCTGTATGCACGCGTTGACAAGTACCTAGGATGGATCGCACAGAACGCGCGTTTCTAGAAAGGAGGGAAGAATCTGCTCTAGATGATATTTTGAAATAAAAGTTAATAAATGATCTATTTTTTTTTATTACTTGAACTAGCTTATTTGTTTTAAAATAATTATATATTCTACCAAATAAATCATTTAAAAAAAAAGACCTGCATTTGACGAGCCTTATGACAGAGGTTTGCTTATTTTGGTTACCACGAAATACATTTGACCGTCAAGTTATGTCGAACTATATTCGGAAGAACCTAATGGTTTACCCAAGTTATAAGAAAGTACATGTGAAGTAAAATAATGATCATAATGAGCATATGTGCCTCAAACCACGTAAAAGTATTGGTAGTATGCACAGTTGCACGTATTCTTGCTACTATCATAATTACACCTAAGTAGGTACCATAAAACAACTTAAGAATGAGTTTCGAACAGATAAATGCCACCTAGGATCCTCGTGAGAGTATGCGAGACACAAAACCGCTTAAAATATTTTTTTCAATACACTTGCTACGAAACTGTCACTTACCACATCGTCTACAGGCACGTAAAGTGCTATTTACCGCACTAGTGCGAAAACGTTTACACAGCCTTTTTTTTTATTTGAGCAAAGTGTACCCTTGATTATACATCCACGCATTAAAATTGTATAAATACAGAAATTTATTGAAAGCATTCTAAATTTGAAAAAGGAATTTCTATTTGATTTTACTATTTTTATTTTAGGCAGTTTGAACGATTTACTTAGGTGGTGCCTAGACGGACAATGTAATTGCGTAATATTACGGTAAAATATTGTGTAATTATATTGTCCGTCTAGGCATCGCCTTAGTCTGACTGTCAAGTTGCAAATAAACGCGGGAAAAGAAAAACATTTATTTTGTAAAATCAAATCGAATGTGTTTTATCTGTCCTCAGGTGTATTTCAAACATCCTTACAAATATGCTTTTTTTCTTATTTCTGCAAAAAGTTATTTTTAAGAAAATACATACATACACTCTAATATTTTGATTTCATAAAAATAAATAATGTGTGTGTAATATGAGAAACTATAATTAATTTGAGAACTAAGTGGTAGTTAATTTGGGGGCACGGCAGTGCCCCCGCCAAGTCGAGCGCAACGCAAACACTGCCGTACCATCCTTTACTGGAACCATTTCGACGCATTTTCAGGCCTCTGTTTGAGAACCTCTGGATAATACCAGAACGCCGAAATTTTCATCATCCAGAAAGCTATAATCACATACGTAAAACCCAGAATTTCAAGTCTGTAGGTCATTTAATTTCGAAGTTAAGCGAAAGCAAAGTTTCGTATTTTCGACACTCACTCACTCATGATCATCAAAATAGAACTAGTACTTCCAATAAAGTCAGAGAGCTGAAATTTGGAACAGAGTTAGGATTTAATGACCACATATAAGGAAAACTATAAAAACTAGGATAATCGAAGATCTTTAGTTAATGCTATAGGACTGGCCGTTGATCATTCTTTAAACGTTAGTGAGTACAAGTCAACGGCCAGTCATATAGCATTATCTATAATAGTAAAGAAATCGCCGTAAGAATCCTTAGACTCAGCACGACTTTGTCTAGATTTCATTACTTTTTAGAGATAAACAAGCAGCTTCAGCGAGAATTGGCTAGTTTTTACAGAATGTTTTTGGTGGGATTTCACTTCTTTTGTTAGAAACGTGAGCTTATTGATATCTACCTAAGGCGTTATATTGATTCCTCTAATAGTTTGGTTGGGCTTTTTGTTTTTCTAATCAGGGTCACCAGGTACTCCAGATCTTCGATTATCCTAGTTTTTATAGTTTTCCTTATATGTGGTCATTAAATCCTAACTCTGTTCCAAATTTCAGCTCTCTGACTTATTGGAAGTACTAGTTCTATTTTGATGATCATGAGTGGTGAGTGTCGAAAATACGAAACTTTGCTTTCGCTTAACTTCGAAATTAAATGACCTACAGACTTGAAATTCTGGGTTTTACGTATGTGATTATAGCTTTCTGGATGATGAAAATTTTGGCGTTCTGGTATTATCCAGAGGTTCTCAAACAGAGGCCTGAAAATGCGTCGAAATGGTTCCAGTAAAGGATGGTACGGCAGTGTTTGCGTTGCGCTCGACTTGGCGGGGGCACTGCCGTGCCCCCAAATTAACTACCACTAAGTTCTCAATTAATTATAGTTTCTCATATTACACACACATTATTTATTTTTATGAAATCAAAATATTAGAGTGTATGTATGTATTTTCTTAAAAATAACTTTTTGCAGAAATAAGAAAAAAAGCATATTTGTAAGGATGTTTGAAATACACCTGAGGACAGATAAAACACATTCG
>NWSH02000605.1:7051059-7088633 GCA_002382865.2 Heliothis virescens | reverse complement strand
GAAGCTTACATCACATACGTCCCAGAATTTCAAGTCTGTAGGTCATTTAATTTCGAAGTTAAGCGAAAGCAAAGTTTCGTATTTTCGACACTCACTCACTCATGATCATCAAAATAGAACTAGTACTTCCAATAAAGTCAGAGAGCTGAAATTTGGAACAGAGTTAGGATTTAATGACCACATATAAGGAAAACTATAAAAACAGGATAATCGAAGATCTGGAGTACCTGGTGACCCTGATTAGAAAACAACAAAGCCCAACCAAACTATTAGAGGAATCAAATATAACGCCTTAGGTAGATATCAATAAGCTCACGTTTCTACAAAAAGAAGTGAAATCCCACCAAAAACATTCTGTAAAAAACTAGCCAATTCTCGCTGAAGCTGCTTGTTTATCTCTAAAAAGTAATGAAATCTAGACAAAGTCGTGCTGAGTCTAAGGATTCTTACGGCGATTTCTTTACTATTATAGATAATGCTATATGACTGGCCGTTGACTTGTACTCACTAACGTTTAAAGAATGATCAACGGCCAGTCTTATAGCATTAACTATAATAATAGTAAAGAAATCGCCGTAAGAATCCTTAGACTCAGCACGACTTTGTCTAGATTTCATTACTTTTTAGAGATAAACAAGCAGCTTCAGCGAGAATTGGCTAGTTTTTTACAGAATGTTTTTGGTGGGATTTTCACTTCTTTTTGTTAGAAACGTGAGCTTATTGATATCTACCTAAGGCGTTATATTGGATTTCCTCTAATAGTCTTGCGCTCTGGCCCTTTTGTGTTTTCTAATCAGGGTCCCCACCAGGTACCTCATAATAGTAAAGAAATCGCCGTAAGAATCCTTAGACTCAGCACGACTTTGTCTAGATTTCATTACTTTTTAGAGATAAACAAGCAGCTTCAGCGAGAATTGGCTAGTTTTTTACAGAATGTTTTTGGTGGGATTGTATTATACTACAATTTTACTGTTTTCATTTTTATTAGGCTGTTCGGAGTAGTGCCTTAGCCAGACTGCCAACTTACAAACGCAGAAAAAATAAGATTCATCCATAGCTAGTTTTACAACATTGTTATTGTTGATTTACACATAATGAAATCGAATTTATTATTTATTTTCTCTTTTTAAGTGTATTGAAAAACATCGTTTGGCACACGTGCGGATTTATCATTACAGTTCTCGGCTAATTGTCGCCCTCGCCTTCGGCTCGGGCGTCAATCCCGCCTCGACTGTAATGACAAACTTACCGCACTTGTATCAAAATGTACTATTATCTATGTATGTGTATACCTAGTTCCTGATGGTTCTATTAACAAGGTTACCTAAAATGGTCTACTATTTCTCAATATGCATAGAACTTATCGCTTTGCGGCTGGCCCTTGGGAAGGTTGTTTGCGGTTCGTACAACCACATGATAAGCCAATAAACAAAATCACACAACAATTATTGATATATAAGGAACCGCTCTCTTGCAATGGTAGAATTATTAGTGCAAGTGTTAATTGGTAAGTTGCTTCATTAATATTTTTATAAGAAAAAATAGTAGAGAATCTTAGTTGTTTGGGTATTTCCAGTTCTACAGCTTTAGACCGTTATTTGAATACCATGATAAACTCTCACAGTAGTCCTATGTATCGTGAGTGCGTTTACAAACAGGATAAATACTTCGTGTGGGGTAACTCCACCCACGCAAAATTCCATGGGTTTATTTGTTTTAAAATTGTTTCCTTTAATTTTCAGGTAAACAATTACAACTACAAGTATGCACTCCATATCCGCTTGGAAGTTGGCTCGTAGACCAAACTACATCACTAATAAGGACAAAGCCTACCCTTACTCTGAGGTGCCTTTTTTGGGAGAATACCACTTAGTGAAGATACCTCCCTCACTGAACACCTTGATAGAACATGTCGACTACTGGGGCGAAGGCAGGATTACTACCGCAGCCGGCATTAGTGGTTTCCCAGACTGTTACAATGTCAACCATGTTTATCAACTCGTGAGCAATGGTCCTGACCGTGACAGAAAAATACCGAATAGAATCCCAGTTGTTAGTTATACAAATTGTGACACTAGCAGCTACATCAAGGACAACTCAGTCAAAACCGTCACGGTCATGGGAGCACCCATCAACAGCAGCTGTGCTAAAGACATCGCGCGTATGGTGAACTCCGACCTCGGTCAAGTTATTGCGTATGGATTTGAACTCAGTACTCAATACAGTAAAAATCTTATAAATGAATTGAATCAGAAAGCAATATTTCACTGTCCGAAGTACACCTTACCTGCTGGGCTTCAAGGTTTGACTTTATTTGACAGTAATCTTGCTTTTCTAAATCTGACGGCTGTAAAAGATCACCTTTATAACAACATCACCGCAGGGTCTTATGATGTTGCCGTGGAATTGACAAAAAATATGAACAACGAGACTGGAAGTCCAGCCATAGGTGAAGTTGTTACCAGACTTATAGGTGACGCTAAGGCTAATGTCATGACATACGCTTACAAACTGTGGAACAGTGAAGATAGTCAAATTATTGGTAAGAGTTTCCCAGCTGCGTTTAGCCGAATTTTTAAAGGAAACGCCGTAACAATTGTGAATAACGAATACCAACAAGCTTTGAAATTAGATTCGAACGTTGGTTCTAATAATGCTAGAGGCGATCGTTCTGATAAAACAAGTAAAAAAGTCAGCTGGAAGTTCCTGCCGATGTGGGAAAATGATAACGTTGTGTTTAAAATATACAATATGGAAAGTAACATGTATTTAAAGTTAGATGCTCAAACAGATAGTTTGGGAGATAGAAAAGCTTTGGGTTCTAGCAATGACGATGAGATTAATCACCAATATTTTGTTGAGCCACAGTTTAAAGATGAAACTCTGGTATTTCGTTTAATAAACTGCGAACATCACCAGGCACTGAAGTTGGATGTCAATGTAGATTCAAATGGCGACAGACTACTTTGGGGACATAATGGAGATCCTCATAGTCAAAACAACACCTTGAATTGGGTTATTGCTGATAATACAAAAGTATGGGAAAAGGGAATTATTGAAATATAAATTTGATAAAAAATTAGATCAAACATGACAATTTATAAACATACTTTTAAATGAAAAATTCGTAAAAAAACTGTGATAAATGGCATCAGTTGTTTTATTTCTTGTTCTTGACAGGCAACTGTTTTTATGACAGCGTAAAAATATGGTAAAAACAGATTAACCACTTTCACATAACTTTATAATATTAAAATTATCAATATTCATTCCACTTACATGTTATGGTCTGGTGATGAAAAATCAGATTGTCAAAATTACGAGCTTATTACAGTTTAAAAAAAAATCTTATATTAGGACAGCATGGCCAAAGTGACCGTCTCTCCACATAGTTCTATGGACTGCAGCATGCTCAGCACTTGGTCCTCGGTGATGGTCGGGTGGAACGTGAAGGCGAGACGGAAGAAATTCTTGTAGTTACGTAGTGGGGAGTAAGCTACCATCAGCTGCGAGTTGAGTGTGAGGAGTTCCTTTATTTTTGGAGTTATCTGGGGATAGGAATATCGTAGTTAAACAACAGATGCCAATGTTATTATGTTCTTGTTTTGAAAAATCTTAATTAAAAGTAGAGTAAAAAGTAAAGGTACAGTATACAGTGTCAATGCAGCGCAGTTACAAGTGAAACAATTCAAAGAGATTCCTGTAGGAAAGGAACTTATTTGTCTGGCGCATAAAACATATTTAAAAAGAAAATTAACTTCTCAACTACTACGAACTATACTGAACAGAAATAATGATATTTTATTTTGCAAAAGTATGAAGAAAATAATCAGTTTTTTTTTTGGGAAAATTTTCACTTTAGTGCCCTATTATTTGATTTTAGACTTGACCACCAGCAAAACTACTTATACCAATAAATTTATAGCTGCAATATATCTTACCTTACGCATGGTCTCCCACCAGCCCTTATCCTGTTCCCTCTCCCTCATAAACCTTGGAATGTACCAGAAGCACACGTTGGGACACTGCAGGACATCTGACACTAACTTGAAGCCTTCCCTCTCAGCTACGGTGTTCAGACAGAACTGAGCTGTAGCCATCGTCTGGTCTGCCAGTTTGTTCAGACCGAGATCTCCTCGTGCTTTCCACATCATCCATAACTTGAAGGCGTCGATCTGGGAATTGGTACAGTTACTCATTAATATCATTTATATTTGGTAACATAAATGCGGATTGCAATCTATCTGCAAATAAATGCTCTTGGATTTAGAGTACATAGATGATTTTGACTTGCCTTTATTTTAAGGTTCGACAGAAGTTTTGTCTAGAGAACATGACTGCCTCTTGCTACATGGGCATAGATGAAAACTTAACATTACTAACTGATCCAATTTGAATATGTAAACTTGTTTAGGACATTTTGTAAACTTCACTCCACAAAAATATTTCTGTCGCTAACTGTGTTACTTGAATTAGTATTAGCTTTCTTTGTACAGAATATTTTGTTTCAAAGTACATTCTGTTGGTACCTACCTTTCTTCCACACTGCACACTCTTGTCCCCCGTATCGTAGGACACATCATAGAACTTGTCCTGCTGGAACAGGTACTGTGCGGCGGCGGAGTTGGCCTCGTGCAGCAAGCCTTTGTCTCTCACCATGAACACTGAACATTGGAGGGGAGCGCCCGCCATCTTGTGGGGGTTCCAGGATATTGAATTGGCTCTGGAATTTTAGCATTCTGTTTTAATATCTGGATCTTTGGAGTACTCAGGGGTATTTATTGAGAAAGCTGTTGCTTAAAATATTCGTAAGATAAGTGACCTTCCAAATTAAGCAAAAAATACCAGAAGATGTATTGAGTTAATAGATTTGATGTCCTAGAATGGTTAGCTGAGAACAGGTGGTCATGTTTAAAATTATGTTTAAGTAGATATCTACAGTGTACCTTTCTATGCCTTTGAGTTTGGTTTTGTATTTAGGTGATAGCATCAAACTGCCTCCCCAGCAAGCCTGGAACATACATAGAAAGTAGGTAATTAAAAAAATAATTATTAAAGTAGTCGGAATATAGAAAACTGCATATCTTTCCATAACTGTCTCTTTGTACCTATATGTATGGAACCTGGAGAAAATTCAAACTTTCAACTGACTTATGTAAAAAGAAAATCTACTATTATAACAGAATCCCATAGCAAATTATGCCTTATGACATACGCTACTACACTAATTCGAAAATGAACTTACATCAACATGCATCCAAACGCCATGTTTTCCACACACATCAGCAACAGCTTCTAAATCATCGATGGCGCCCAACACAGTAGTCCCAGCAGTCGCGTTTACGAAAACAGGACATCTGCCAAGATCTATTTCTTTCTGAATAGCCTCTTCTAGCTTGTGAATGAGCATCTGTCCTATGTCATTTGTGGGTATAATACGGATAGACTCCGTGCCGAAACCCAGCCAGTGAGCTGCTTTCTTTATGGCGTAGTGACTCTGAAAATTTTAGGGTAGAAGATTAATACTAACACTTTTTGAGCTCTGAGGGGTTTAAAGAAAACTTTCCTACCGTTTGTCGTATGAAGACACTCGGTAAGTGATAAATAATCTCCAAAGGGAACATTAATGATCAATTCGTTATCTAAACTCGTCATACAATACTCGCGTAAAGTCCAAACTTCTTGAGCCTTTGTCTCTCGACTGTTATACTGACTATCAGATGCTAAACAAGAATCATTATAACAGCCATTTTTACACCTGGCTAAATATTGTTAAACATTTACACATTCGAATAGAAATTGTATAAAGCCAAAATCATAACCATGTGAAACTTACATCTTCAGAAGTAAATATGACCATCTCAGGGAGATTCCTCATGCCTTTAGCCTTGATGTCGGGGAACGCCTTGTACCTCGCAGCCACCATCCCATACAGTATAGAGATACTGCCTCCAGGACTGAAGATACCGTCTCCATTGGGTATGCCGAACAGTTTGAGTATGTGGCCCAAGAGTTTCAGCTCTATGAGCGTGAATACTGGACCCACTTCAAATGTGTATCTGTGAAATTAAAAGAAAAAGATATTCGTTAAAAAGAATTAAAATATTTGTTGTCTGTGACCCTCAAACTAGACTGTAGTCTGTATCTTGAGGATCTGGAAATAGGAAACAGTTTACAAACGCTTAATTTCTACGCAGAATTCTGACTGGGAATAACAACGAAAAATCATAGGTGCCCTGAATATTGAAGTCCACTAAACACAAAGTCATAATTCATTAAGTATATTATTTACGACGAAAATAAAGTCACAATTCATTAAGTATATTATTTACGACGAAAATAATCTCTCACTAAATCTACAGTTTCTTTTGAATCGCTCTATAACCAGTCTTGCAACAGTTTTAGACATAAAACCCTAATTTATTGCTCTTTGTACACATATTTTAAATCAGCATGACCCGTCACGTCTTGACGAGCCCATAGAACAAAGGTGGAGTCAATACTAGAAAGCGCGACCTATGCAGGTCATGTTTCACGAAAGTTTTACCACTATTTACGACTATTTAATAACTGTAGAAGACAAGTCTTACCCGTTAACAAATATTGCACATTGGCAAGAAAACGTTTTAACTTAGGAACTGGTTAAAGTTATTGGCAAATTAGAAACTGCATTCTAGACGTAAGGACGTTGCAATTACCTGTTAACCTTATCCGCTGTTTGTTGGAATTTTGAATGGCTAGATTGTGATTCTGATTGTATGTGGAATAGTTTAAACTTATTTTAATGATTCTAACACCTTTCTACAACCCGTGTCCCATAGGTTCCCCCCTAAGCAATTGGATAAAATGTAGCCTATCTTATCATTCCTTATTAGTAAATGGGTCAACAGTTCCCAAGATAAGCGTATTCAACCAAAGAAACTACAAAGTCCTCAGCTGCGTTTGTCTATTAAGTATTTTCAGTTAAGACTATTCGACCTTGGTTATTTATGAAACCTGGGGAAGAATGCAGTCTTCAATCTTCTCTTGACGTTTTCTTAAAATAATTCCTTTGTGATTCAAACAATGGTACTTCTTACTTAAGACGACATTCCCATCCGTCTCTTGCACTAGATCACCATAAAGTCTTTTAATACGATTAGAATAATACGTATACCTACTGACTAGTATTACAAGCTTCTGAGATCCACGCCCCGGCCAGCCCGTAGGGGTCCGTGCCACAGAACAACTGGTTCCTGAAGGTAGCCTTGTGTGTCTTGACGCTGTACTTCAATACTTCGCGGACGCATTGCTCCAGATCCTTGTCACTTACGCCCTTTGTCACGTCCAGATCCAAAATTGCCTGGAACGAGATTATTTTTTCTAAGTTTGATTCGGTAACGTTTCAACCTAATATTATGTATGTCTTTGTAATGAACTAAGACGTTTCCCTGTAGGTAGGGACAATAAATATACATGTAAAGATGACAGTTTTAGCTGTTTCTTAAAAAATGCCTGGATTAATTAAACAGCGAATCAAATAGTAAAATAACTAAGAACCTTTATGAGTATGTGAAGGCCTACAAGTCCTAATGAAATATCGCTTGTAATATTCTATCGATTTAGCAACAAGTTTCTGCTTTCAACGCCTCGTAAGCGCAATGAAGGTACAGCCACGGCAAGGCTGGCGTATTAACATACTGGCTTTACATTTTAATCGGATTCACCTGCTTACCTTACAGATTATGTTTGTCCATCTATTTTTACTTGGGATAGGCATTTTGTTTCTTGACAGTTTGTATACTGAATGGATTAGATAATGATTGGCGTCTAGAAAAGCAATGTTATATTGGAATTTTCGTCCTATTATAATCTACAGTTTTTCAGACCATGGATCTGACTAAAAAACTTAAATACCCACTACATTTGTTAAACGGTAGATACATATGCAAAATTAAATATCTCCTCTCAATATTTCACTGTTATCGAAAGGCTTTATGCGGTTGAACCGCCGCATTTTAAAACGGCACTGTTTTTGATAACGGCAAGCCGTAATGTAATACTTAAGGTATGGCGGATTGTACAATCCGACTACTACATATACCTCAATAACATGGGCGGATAGGATTCAATTTCGCATAAACCACAGAACTTTTGTGTTTGGGCATTATATGCGAGATACTTTGTGAGAGTCCAAGATTATAAGTACAATGTAAGTACTTGATAGCTGCTTATAGAAATATACTATACTGGCACACCATATGAGGAGACCATAATGACAAAAATATATCATAGACCATAGGTAGGTTATCTTGTTTACTGAGGCTCGCGCATGACCATATGATACGTACGTCCTTGTCATGGATATTCTATGGAAAATTACTACCGTGTAGGCACACATGTAGAGCAGATCGAGATGTCTGGCTAAATAGCAATGTTATGGACTAACTGCTTCGTACTGTCATACGATATCAATCAAGGTATCACTTAAAGATGATACCCAAACAATGCGGTGAATACCTATGTGATGTATTTTAGTAGAGTATGGATCAAAAGCTCCTTTTGAATTAAAAAAATAATAGAGACTTGATTTTTTCAATCTTAATAGACATGGAAACTCATTCTAGTCTCACTCTATCATAGTATTCAATTCTTAACGTAAATACTCCCTTCAGGGATTTATTAGGTACAACTAATAAATAATACTTAAATTTCGAGAAAATTTTACCCAAAATTGACTCTTCCGAAAAACAAAATAATTAAAAGCTACCTCCAATTCCTTCGGGTGTTTGAATCTTATTAGGGGAACACTGTCAGCCCTGTCTTCTTTGACTAAACTGAGCACTTTATCTAAGAACGACGTCCCGTTGGGCTCCATCACGACACGTTCACTTGACCACACAGTGCGTCTGCGCAGGGCAATAGAGACTGCCGTACTGGCACGGGCCAGACGCACAATGCATTTAACACAACAAACAATTACATTGTTTAATCATATTTTATTGCACAAAGGTCAAATTTGTTTACTCTTCGTACTATCAACGTTTTAATTGCAATTAAGGTATCTAATTGTTTGCAATGGGTGTCGGCTTGTGTAATGATGTCAAAGACATGACAATAATCAAGTGGTACTTGCATTCAGTACTATAAGTAACATGTATGTAGTTATTACATATATTGTGTTCATATTTAACGGGTAATCAGAATTGTAATGGAAAATTATGCAAGTTGTTAATTAATGGAATATTTTCTCGTCCAAGAATTTTGCCCTAGCCTGCAAGTTTCTTGACCTCGTCGCTCGAAAATAATATTTTTATATCAATTCAAGTTTTCTAACAAAAAGTTTTAAACACAGCAAACGTGCAGAATTTTCAACTATCAGGTATCATAAACACTTCATTGACTATGACATGACATAAATCATTTGTCAGAAATCTAAATCAGTGGTCCCATGTGCTTTAGATAAATAGAGATATTTAATGTTTTCCGAAAGATACGATTACAAATATTAGTCTGCAGGGTAGCCTACTAGATTGCTGATGACACTAGGTTAAGTGTTAAGTGACTATAACAAATCATTCGGACACTCTCTCAAAATTCACGTTCATTCCGCACCAAAACAAAACCATAAAATGAATTTCCTCAAAAACAAAAGAGCTAGGAGAAACTCCACAAGCGTTATGGCGAGCACTGAAAAATGGAGAAACTACAGTCGGAGGCAGTCCCGTCGAGGTCAGGATATATTCCATGAAGAATTGGATGAATACGAACCTAAGTACAAAGAAGTTAAAAACTGGGTCGAGGAGCTGTTTGAGAGAAAGAGCGATGCAGACAGAATTGATCAAGACATTGAAGTACAACTGACTAAGAAGCAAACTCTTATTCTATCAACTTTGGTTCCCGATGAAGTACTTTTGATGGACAAGTAAAGTATATAATGTAATTGATAAAATGCGATGTAGGACTAAACTTTTGTGGATTGTTTGATGTTTCATGTGATTAGGTATAATTAAAATATTCAAACCTGATGACCTACATACATCAGTACATACATAGTATTTATGTATTTTTTTTTTCAGATTCGATACAACAGATGCGAAAAGATTTGTAGGCGTTCTCCTCATGGCTGATGTTTCAGGCTATACAGCTCTGTCGGAAAGATATAATAACACAGGCAAAGGCGGCACATATAGACTAACTGTAACCCTGAACACCTACCTCGGTGCACTCATCGAGCTCATATATGGACACGGTGGTGACATCATAAAGTTCGCAGGCGACGCTTTCCTAGCGCTTTGGAAAACTGATAAACGTTCATTTTTATGTCACACCATTCACACCGTCATAGCTTGTGCTCTAATTATACAACATTCATATGCAGTCTATGAAACTGATGTTAAAGTTAATTTAAAAGTGAAACTTGCAATATCTGCTGGCAACCTTATATTTGCACCTGTTGGAACTGGAATAGATATGAGTTACATTATTTTTGGCCTACCTGTAATCGAAGCTAAAGCTGCTGAAAGTGTCTGTGCTTCGGGGGAAGTAAAATTGACCCCCACGGCGTGGGGACATTGTTATTCCAGAAATTATGATCACATTATTCATGACAACGGATATGTAACAATAAAGTCTATTCTTTATGACCCTCATGAGAGTAACGTCACAAAACCATTTGCTGGCTTTGGAAATTTGGTCAGACAAAGCAAAAAGCCGTTTAGTGCGATAGAGAGTCTGCCTGATTTCGTATTGGACGCATCGAAAAGTTCTAATGTTGCCGATGCTTTAAGGAAAAGCGAAGCATTAAACTTACGTAAAGCAATTTTGGTCGCTGAAGAAAGAAACATAGGATGTGAAATTCGCAAATTTATGATCAGACCGGTTCTGACTCAAGTTGATGCACATCAACCTTTGGAATACCTGACTGAAATGCGTCAAGTTTCAATTTTATTTGTGACTCTTAAGCCAAGAGAATGTTCATTTACTCAGTTAATAACAATTGTCAACAATTCTTATCAAATAACCTGTGAAATAGTATACAAATCAATGGGTTGCGTTAATAAAATAATTCTTTTTGATAAAGACATCATGATTTTAGTCGTTTTCGGATTACGTGGCTTCAAGCACGAATCTGAAGCCCAGGCCGCATTAAAGTGTGCCCACAGTATTAAAAAATCCGTGTCCGCACTGGATGGAGTTCTTGAAGTGTCAATTGGTGTGACGACTGGTCAAGTATATTGTGGAGTTGTAGGGCATCCTCTTCGAAGAGAATTTACAGTTATTGGTGCTATTGTAAACAAGGCAGCAAGGCTTATGTGTGGATTCCGAAATAAAATTACATGTGATGAAACAACATTTGTCAAAAGTAAAATGTCCAAAAATGGTTTTACACTTCAACCTTCAATTGAGTTAAAAGGTATTGTTAAACCAGGGAAAATATATGAATACTCGGAAGATATAAGAGTTAAAGAGATGTACGATATACCAATGATTCCTCCACTTCTTAACCGACATGATGAAATAGAATATTTTGATAGCTGGCTCGAAGATAGTAAGTCAGTATATAGAGATTTTGACGCTCTCCTAATGGTAGGTGAATCACGAATTGGAAAAAGTAGAATGTTAGAATGGATGGCTCGCCATGCCAAAAATAATGGATTTCGTGTATGTTTTTTAAACTTAACTTCTATACATTCTGCAACTGCCTATTTAGCTTTGAGTCAGATAATGAATCAAATACTTGAGCTTGAAGAACCTGTAGATGGCTTTGCTAAGGAAGAAAAAATTGTGCAATTACTAAAAATCTACTCTGATGACCTATGCTATTTGAACAATATAATCAAAGTACGTTTTGCTTATTACGAAGGAGTTCATTCATTAGACGAAGCTAAGCGAAAAGAAAAAGCTAAATTCATGTTTGAGAAATTAATTAATGCAATACCAGAAACGATTATCATATTTTTAGATGATTTACAAAATTTGGATTCATTTTCCTGGGAATTCATATCATTGATGTTCAAATCAATGAAAATATTTCTGGTCATATCCGTATCACGTGGAAAATTTAGTACTGTGCACAGTTGGCTCTACAGTGTATTTATAAATAATAGTATTAGGAAAATCTGCTTAGGACCTTTGGATCCAGAATGGATCCCCGCTTTAGCTTGTCAAATATTAGACGTAGACGGCGTCTCGAATGACTTATGCATCGCCTTACGAAATAAATGTAAAGGTATGCCGGGACTAGTAGAGAGCTTTATCATTCATTTATTTTCTACTGGAGCAATTGAAATTAAAAAAATACAAGATTCTGAACTAATTGAATGGGAATCAGAAGACTTACAATTTCCAGAACCTGCTCTATTACATCCGCAGGCATTGGATGGTAAAAATCAAAGTGACCTTGACAGTTTTATACAAAATGATGACAAAGGAGACATAAATATATGTATAGTAACTAACAAAGAAGAACTGAATACAAATATAAATGTCCACAATTTAGACGCATTTATTATGATTCAAATTGATTCATTGACACCTTATCAACAACTGCTTTTAAAAATTGCATCAGTGATAGGTAACTTCATACCGAGGGACCTGCTAGAAAATATCATGTATGAAAATAATGACATAATTACAGCGAAGGCAATCAAAAGACTATTTGCTTTACGCATCCTATCGTGTGCAAACGCGGATTCCATTTTATATAAATATGGTCGCAGAGGCACATCTACTTCATCGTTATTTCCAAACAACTTATCCTATAATCCTAATCTTATTTGTGAATGTTGTTTCGAATATGACCCAGAAAACTGTCATGATCTACCAAAATATGCATTTTGTAAATTAATGCGATTCAGAAGCAAAACCTCGAGAAAAACATGCTACGAACTGTTGCCAATTAATCAAAAAAAGGAATTTCACACACGGATTGTCAATTACTTAGAAAATAATAAACAAAAATGCACAGACTGTGGCGGAACTATTATGGTAGCTCAATCATTAACAAGTTTAGCTGGAGAAGAACCAGTAAGCAGTCCCTCAAAGGACTCCTCAGATACTACCGTAGCTGAAGATAAAAGTTCAGATGAAGAATCACAAGAAGATATTACCTTAGAAAATGAAGTTACTTCACAACAACAGAGCTCCGCCAATTTATATCAAGCCAAATCGGAAACTACGATTGTTGCAAAAGAATCTTTACAAACAATCAAAGCATTTAGTGAAGTGAAGCTACCTAACCTCTCAAAAGAAAGCACGCACTTTGACGTAAAGGATTCTCCAGTAACACCAATTTTAAAAGCAAGAGGCAGCATCGATAAAACTAGTATGGCTCAAAGCAACCTAAAACCAACCAAAAAAGTTACAATGACCAACTTTTTTAAGAACCAAAGTAGTTCTGAAGAGGTTCTAAGATTTAAGATTTTCGATATGCTTCGTGAGGTTGCAGAAGCCGATGATCTTAGCGACTGGCAAAACCTTGGCCTTGTTGACAGTCAAGAAGTTCTCGAAGAAATTAAAAATGACAAATCAAAAAAAACTTTTAGCGTCAGTATTGAAAAAGGCGTATCAGCGACAAATTTTGCCAGATGCACCTGTGCAGAGTTAAATATAACTATTAGTGAACAGATTGTCCACCATGCACAACGTGCGGAGTTAAAATCAAAAGCTATCGAATTCATGATCAAGTACTGTTATCTGTGCATTCTCAGCAATAATGTTGAGAATGTATTTGCCAAGCTCGATGAAGCCGAAGCGATGTGCCGAACAGTTCACGACTTAGACAGTTTCGAAAAGAAACGATATTTAGGAAAAATCTATTCACTAAGAGCTTCCACATGCCTCATAATGGGAAATCTAGCTGCAGCTAAAATTGAAACCGACCAGGCAGCAAAACTTTATAACATCAATTTACATAAGGTTCCTGAATATTTAAAATTGCGAAATATCACAAAGGTTTTTAAATTTCAACGGCAAAAACATCGTTTACATAAAGAAATACTAAAGTCTGACTCAGTGTTCTGCTTAAACACAGCCACTTTATTATACTCCATGCTGGGAGACGAAAGAGTAACAAGAATGACAGCAATCCGAGCCTTGAACATAGTACAAACTGTTGAGTGTTCCGTAGTGAACACATGCGACAGTTATTGTAACGCTTTACAAGTAGAATTGGACCGCGGTACACCAGAAGCTACTGCAGAAATAGAACAAATGGCAGCCCACTCTTTAAAATCATTTACAAATCCGATTCAGGCTGATGAACTTTTTGCCGTTGGAAAACTTTTCATGGCAACCTTTCGAGCTCGAATGGCCAGAGGTGAATTGGCGCCAACTATACGCTCTGGCTTTCGAGCATTAGCTATTAGTCGTTTCTTGCAAGCTGAAGATGTATCTTTGGAGCTAATACCAGACTTATTCTATATTCTGCTTGCCCGTCGGCGAATAGCAGAAGCTATCGACATCTTGCAATTTGCCTTACGTACTAGTCAGCAAGATCATATGTCATATGACTCTGAAACATGGTATTATGCTCTGTGTATAGACATGATACTCGATGCAGGATTCCAACTTGAATCACCACAGGAGATAAGTCGATTTGCTGAATATGCAATTAGTAAAGGCAAATCTGCAGGGCCCAGTCGACGCCGACTAGTAGTAGGGCTGTGGACCTATTGGCTAAGAGCGGATTCAGAGAGGAAGGCGAAACGTTTCGAGTCTGAAGCACTAAGTTGGGCATCACACGAAGATGATGGTTCGATGTCCACACTTTTAAGCTCAATGAGACTCGCTGAAGGGATGCTTGAAAGTTTAGCAAGAAAAATGGATGATTTGCGAAAGGTATCCAAGACTCCGTTGTAACAATGCAACGATATGATATACATATCTAAGCAATTGATATAATAATAAATTTTGTTTTTCATTAGGTGGTGGATTTGATGGAACTGCGCTCGATAGCGGACAAGGAACTAGCTCGATTGGAAAACGACGCCCGTCAGTTGCGAGCTTTGTATCCTCGCTGGTGCCTACTGAGAGCCAACTCGTCGATGTTATCTGGCCGACACGCGGCTGCCAATGTCTTCTTTAGTCAAGTATGAATTTTGTAGCTGTGAATGCGTAATTGATTGATTAGTTTTATCTCTATTTATTCCTTAGGATCTATAATTTTATTACACAGTTTTCTAGGACATTCATCCATCATCGGGAATTTTAAATTATTTTCGTAACATAAGCAATACTTACAGGCTTCAGAAGAAGCAAAAAAGATGCACAACCGCCTTGAAGAAGCCATGGTTCGCGCAACAAATTCAAACTCAGTGTTCTGGATACAAAATGCACGCACAGGACAATTCGTGCATTGGCGGGAGGGTACAGAGTACGCGCGAAATTCTTGGCACCAAATCATGTACAGAATCAGCACTACGAGACGATAAAATTTTACTATTCTCAAGCTTATGTTCACCTAAATCATAATAAAATTCAATATTATCGTATTTTCTGAAACGTGACCTCATCCGTATAATACCCGTTTCTGCCATGTAATCAACTCTTTTTGGAATGTAAAACAGTAAATAAGCATAATGTTTTATACAAATAAAATATAAGTACTTATGTATTAAAAACTTACTCGACTCGACTTTAATTAATTTAAGTTAACTTAATCTGCTTTCACATCCATTTTCCAAACCAATTTGCTAAAATGCTGATCTTAAAAGACGAGATTTCAAGTTAACTAAAAGCGTTAAAAACTTAACACTGTTGTCATCGGTGATTTGATAACAAAACTGATAATAACAAAGTTTTAGAACTTTATCGTATCGCTCATAACTCGGTATTTATTGCGTAATTCTATGCTATTAATATTATTTCATATGATAATTGCGACAGTAGGTGAACAACTGAACATACGTAGCAAAAATGACGAATAAAAATATCGTGTTTGTCGGAATAATCGCTAGTTCAAGCGCTCTGAACAAACTTGATATAAACTCCGGATACATTGCAGTTCAACATGGAAAGGTAATAAATAAGTTAGTTATATTTACCCTTTGATTACACCCAAAGTACTGACAAATAAATTGCTAATTGTTCAATTTTTTTATTGTCTAACATTAAAAAAACTTTTTCAGGTTATCAAAAAAGGTTCCACAGATGAATTTAATAAATTCGAGAAGGCTGGAGAATTTGCAGGCTATAAAATAATGAAATTAAGCCGGAACCAATTAATCATACCTGGGTTTATAGACTGCCATACCCACGCTCCTCAATTCCCTAATATTGGTCTAGGTTTAGACAGACCCCTGTTAGAATGGCTAGCCAAATACACATTCCCTCTGGAGAAAAAGTATAGCAACACAGAGTTTGCTGCTAAGGTCTACGACCAGGTAGTGGTGAGTAAATTGTGGACTTAATTGCATCACATACAATAACTCTTTGTAACAATTTTACTTTTATCAGGCTATAAACAATATCAGCCTATTTATTATCCTTATAGAGGGCAAAGGCCTGAAGGCACAAGCTTCATTACTGCTAATGGATTGAATAGCTGTTGCCTGTATAACTTTATATTAATATTGAATCAACAGTCTTCTGATGTTAAATTGCCAAAATCAGATTCTTATTGGATGTTCTAAATGGTACCTCATAAAATATATACACCCACATTCATGGGTTAAACAAAATAGGAAATAATAAACATCCACTTCTAAGTATACATCATAAAATAATTAATTTTGCACATATTTCAGCAACGGTTACTCACAAACGGTACCACAACAGCCTGCTATTTTGGTTCACTGCATGTTGAAGGAACGTTAGAACTAGTCAAAAGTGCCATCAAGCACCATCAAAGAGCTCTCATAGGTAAAGTGAGCATGAACAAAGAAAATGACGCAGGATACTACAATGAGACCAAGAAGGAGTTGGCTGATGTCGAAGAATTCATTAAATCTGTTATTTCTTATCAGGTTTGTGTCTCTTCCTATCAAACCAGTTCACTTGACTCTTATCTTTGTTGCAAATAATATAAATAGTAACATGTAGATACTGTTTCATTGAAGGCCAAGTTTAATAAATAAAATTAAACAGATTGCACACTTTTCAGGAAGATTGGTCTCCTTCCGATTGCTATCTGAATCAGCAAAGGATGGGATACCTAAGTAATATTTGATATGCATTTGTCTCCAGAATGAGCTAGTGGAACCTGTGGTGACTCCAAGATTTGCAGTCAGTTGTGATAAAGAGTTAATGGTGGGCTTATCAAAATTAGCTAGACAATATGATTGCCGGATACAGGTAACACATTTTTACATGTTACCTACAAAATTGCCATATTTTACAAAAACGCTTCATCAATTTTATTTATTAGCATTTTACTTTTTTCAGAGCCATATATCAGAAAACCTATCAGAAATAGAATATGTATTACAAACAAATCCCAAATGCAAAACTTATGGAGATGTTTATGATGAAAGTGGTATATTTACCGACAAGGTAAGTTTACACCATTTATTTGAATTCTCACAAATTAAGAACAAACTGTGGCAACAAAACTTGTGCATTGGCTGCCTTTTTTAAAATAACAAAAAAAAATTACTATGTGCCTATCAACCCCTTTCAGGAGGTAAAGAGCCCTAAAAATATGTATGAAGAGCTTCACAGACTGACCACTCACTGCCATATCAGTATACTCTTATAAACAATAATAACAATATTTCTTACTCACCTATCTCTCTTTGGGTTCCAGTGTATTATGGCTCATGCAGTTCACCTAACAGATGAGGAGCTGACCCTGTTGCCGAGTAGAGGAGTATCCGTAGCTCACTGCCCAGCTTCCAATACAAGGCTCAAGTCGGGCCTGTGTCCTGTCAGAAGGATTATCAATGCTAACATTACTGTTGGATTGGGGACAGGTAAAAAAAATACTGCTTTAAAAGGTTTAAACTACTTGCTATTTTGAATATCTAATTCCTGAATAGAAAATCGTATGTATCTAATACTAAAATAAAATAAAATCTACTTTTGTTTTTACACATCGAAGTGTCACTCTACCCGCATATCATGATGCAATAGAATAACGATTCAGTGTTTTCTGTGCTAAAATGAGATGAATGCTTTAAGACAGAACACCACCATCTCTTTTACCAATGGAATCTCAAAGAAAACTTATGTCTTTTATAAAGTACAAAATCCTGAACTAGTTTCCCTCAGAACCTTTCCTCTTCATCAGCATGAAATAAATTTAAAAACATCTTTGTCAAATCACCTTTTAATTCCATCAAATATATCCTACTATACTCTCCTTCAGATGTGTCCGGCGGCGACAACGCGTCAATACTGGACGCTATTCGAAGAACCATGGACATCTCCATGTGTTTGGAGATGCAAGGGAGCCCCAACTATGCTCTGAACTGGAAGGAGGCTTTCTACCTCGCTACTCTAGGCGGTGCTAAAGGTAAAATCACGTTTCTTTCTGTCAAAGGTTATTTTAAGCCATTGAATGTACGGACGCTAGGACATCAACATATCTCAATCTGTCAAATTTCTTCAATAGATTTTCAAACTTATTACAATAGTGGAAGGTTGTTCTTCGATTGATAAAATTTGTCAGATTCGGGTAGGTTGATCTGCTGGCTGCCTGTGCATCCAACTACACTAGCAACTTTATGATTTTTTTTAAAAGGCCTGCCAAATTAGTTTTAATATACACGTCCTTTTCTTTCAAAAGTCTTCTGCTTTAATAGCTGTACTTCCTACTACATCTAAAAATCTTGTGACCAGTTTTTTACCCATCCTATGATCTTACCATAAACACGCTTTATTTTTTCACAGCATTGAACTTGGATCACAAAATTGGCAACTTTGATGTAGGCAAAGATTTTGATGCCTTGCTGGTGGATGTTTATTCTAAAGGTAGCCAGATTGATGAGTACGTAGGAGCACTACAAACCACTTCTGACGAATATGCTGTAGACTTGCTACAGAAATTCATATTTTTGGGAGACGACAGGAATATTGTGCAAGTTTATGTGAAAGGAGAAAGAGTTAAAAATCTTTTGTAATAATTTGTGGGTAAGAAATATTTTAATAATATATTTTATACAAAGCAATTCTTTGGTTGCCATCATAATCTAATGTGATATTTAAAGTTTTATATAAAATTTATATTATATTAAACCCTATAAAAAATTGTGTTGTTTTAACTTGATCCTAAATAGTAGCATAAATAAAACTCAGCAGTAATTTGTTATACTTTTTATTCTTGTGTAATTCTTTATAATTTGTGTAGAAAAAATGTGCAAATATAATGTGAAAATACAAACTGAATTTACATAAGCAAATACCGTAAATACAATAATACTAAAGGAATACAATTTTAATTTATTCCCTTATTACACGCGACGAACATAATAATGCAAGTGTGACCTACGGACAACATAGGCTATCATTGCACTCGTTTAGGGCTGTTACATTTCCTAATAAAAATTAACATTAATTTACTATCATAGTATAAAACCGCTAGTAACACTGTTATAATTTTGTTAAAGCTCCGAGATCTGTTCTAACATTTTATGACAGAAAATAATACTCAAATGCAACTGGTGTCGTTATATACTTAAGTCGGTGGAATGATTAGATAAATGTATTCGAGGGTTAGTAATAAATTATAACATATAAACAGTCTTATAAAGTCAAAAATAATATTATACTATCTAAACTTTAGAGCAACTTATCTTATTGTACAAAAATGTTACTAGTATTTAGTTAATAATGTTATACTTTAAAAAAATGTTAATTTATTAAAAAATAGGACGCACTTGAATAAAGACGAAAAATATAAGCTAACTTTTACAATTTACAAAAATTTAGTTTTGTCGATATTGGTACCACAAGAGCACAGGCAACGTTTGACGGCTGTTCATAACGTTGTGATGTCAACAACGACAAGTCTTTTGATCTCAAAATCTACACATTAAACTACGACATTCGTTATCTCCTAACACTAATAATGAACACAGGAACTTGGACGTGCAAATCCAAAAATGCAAGCCAGGTATCAATTAATTTTAGACTCCTCTATCTGGCTACTATGGGAACCACTTGTGCTGTGATCACCGCAGCCCTAACATTTGAATTTGATAATAGTTTACCAGTAACATATTCGTATACAGCATGGGACTATTCGTCACAAAAACCATGCCTAAATGGGGAATACTATAGTTGACAACAAATACCTCACCTGATATATTAAAATATATAATAAAGGTGATAAAATAAAAACGAAATATAACAAAAAGTACTTCTAAATATGGCTGTGAAGTAGCCGTGGATAGCAGCGATGTTGCCGCTAGCCGAGTGCTAATACTTAACAATACGTAATTACACAACGAATATAAAATTACTTTGAGCTGCCTTCGATACACAAACCTCTACAATAGCAAACAGGCACTAAGCCTGAACACTTGTGTACAAACAATTATCAATTATTTAACATAACGAAAACTGCTTTTGACCTGCATTGAAACAATTTAACCTAAAACAGTCTTAGAATACAATCTTACAAATAAAAGGTACATTTTATAAAAATAATGTGCGAATGATGTGCATACAAAGACACATATTACTCCAATAATAACTAAATTATATACATTTTTTTAACAAAAAAGAAACATTTGATCCATTGCGAGTCTTATTAACTTATAAAATTATATTTTTTATAACTACCTATAAGATAATGTGAAAATAATAATTATGATGTTAAGAAATAATATTAAATATTTAAATGTCAACGTTAGGTATAACTAAATGAATTTTCTCATAAGATTTCTGAATAAACTAGCACCTATATTAATTTATCAAGATCCAATTGTAGATATTTACAGAAAGTTACAAAACAACCATTATTTAAAAACTTGACAACTGTATAATATGTCATTTTGTACTATTCAATAATAGACAACATTATAATTGCAATATGTGAATGTGACTGAATTGATAACTATGTAAGCATAGTTTTCAACCGTATTTGTTCGTTTTGTAAGATAAACGTTTCTAAACATAGCTCAGTCTTTTCTATCTGGCTCAAATTTGGCGGAGACCTGTATAGTTTTTCATAGAGCCAATTGTAAGCAGTAAATTTTGGCATGACTTGATATTTGCAGAATTTACTATCTACCGCGTGAACAATGTAATAACAGAAATTAACGTGTATGAGGTAGAAAGAAATGCACAAAGTATAATAATGCCGTTTTTATACCTTATACATTTTAACTATGTTAGGAAACTTCTATGACATAAAAATAAAACTAACCATTTATATACAGGAATGTTTAGTCATTATATTAATTTGACATTGGCAACACTTGTCCCCAAAAATGTAATAAGTTGGATAACTACAGTACACGATATAATCTTTCAAAACTTGATATTAAAAACGTTTGACAATTTAGGTACATTTTACATGGCACAGAAAAAATTGCATATCTTTTATATTTTTTTCAAAATATTGTGTATAATTTTATTGTGTGCATACAAAGAACGCGCAAGTGTGATGCATGAAACGAATATTAACAGACTTCAGAAAAAATAATTCTGATAAACAATACGCATAAATTGAATTTATTTATTACTGTGTTTACTAATTCAATCACCACGCAACATCAAAACATTTTTTTATAAAATAGAGAGCACAATAATTTTGGGTTGACATTTAATTTAATCGAATATAAAAATCGAAAAATGACGTCATATATTTTTATATTATCTTTTTAATGACAAAAAAATGAAAAATTTGCCTAAAGCGTACGACATCAGCTATAAAAATGTACAAACTCCTTTATCGCAGAAACTACACTCTATCACATATATTTAGTAAATCAGCACAACAGCCACATGACGCCACGAATTATCAGAAAAAGTTTTGCGCCAGACTACCCTAGCTAGAGGTGGCGAGCCTCGGATAATACTGACAGACAATGCAACGCTTCTATCTAATGGGTATTTCTAGTCTTAACATTTTTATAACGTTTCCTTACGGTTCCTACTTTGCGTCAGTATTTTTGTATCCTCATTGAATGGCAGTGATACCTAACCCATATTTCCGTATTAATCATCTGAGACACAACTCCTTAGGAACGGTAATATTTTTAAGCGTTTTCGAAAAACTGCCCAACTACACAGAGTAGGGGAGACCGGGGACGAACGTAACACTTTGTACTTCTACCTTCATTTCTGGCCGGGTATTACTGTTATCATAAAATCAATATAACCATGTTTAAATTCAGTTTATGTTCTTTAGACTAGTAACTCGATTTATTATATTGTGATGTGTTTTATAGGGAAAAAAGTTATTTAAAAAATTGTCGTCAGTCGTTACTTTTGACCACATAGGCAGGTCGAAAGTAACACATTGTGGGTCGAAAGTAACAAGACATTAGGGTCTGCTAATAAATGCAATATTATACTATATGCTAATGGATAGTTAATAATATTAACTATTTTAATTAGCGATGACTGAGAATATTATAAAAGTAAGAGTAGACAAATAAAATCAGAAAGCTTAGAACTGCTAAGCTATCGTGAATTACACGTGTTATTGTGAGTCAACCATAAAAGATAGACATATGCTCTCGTGGGATATTTTTTATATTATTTTAAGAGGAACATTTTCGTCATACATGATTTTTGTGTAGCTTTAATCATTAAGGTTGCATAGGGTTTGACGCACTTGGTGCACTACTCAACTTGTAAACCATGCTCAAATGATGAACTTAGCAACTGGTGCACTTCTTAATTGGTGCAATTCGTAAAAGGAGCACTTTTCAGAATGAGTGGAGATTTAAAAAAAAATAGTAAACATGAAAGAATCTAAAGTAACATGTTACTTTTGTACCCACAGGGCTATGTTACTTTCATACCCGACCACATTTTTGACAAAAAGTGCAACAGAACCTTAAAACGGAACGTGCTTCTCAAATATGAATTTAAGCAATGTACAATCACTCTAATCAAAAAGAAATATCCAAACATTCAGAATACTAGCATCCTTTTAAGACTACGTAAATGCTAAATAAGAAAACGTCGAAAAACTGACTTTTGGTTTGTGAAAACACTTATTGTCCTGTCACTCAGCCTAAAAGCGCGTGGCGCACGCGGCGACTGAATGAAATTAAGAGGATCGCTCCCGGCTATCGTCTGACGGGGGCACAGCGATGTCCGCTTATTGGATAAATCTACAGAGCCTTTGTTACTTTCGACCCGCCGTTACGTTTGTCCCCGGTCTCCCCTAGCAGTCGAAGGAGTGTTTAAATACTAAGATTTTAGTCTATTGCTACTAAAATCAATATCGAATATTGGATCATCCCTTTATCTTTCAGCGCCTCGGCGTAAGCACATAGCTTGTCCTGTACACCATGCATAAAGTTCATAGTATCGTACTAAAGGAATAATTTATTGGTCATCTATGTTTTTCCTAGCTTATTTTTACTAGTTTAAATACTTATTGCTATTTTTGGTGTTCAGGACTTTTGATGGCTATCGTCGAGGTTAGCTTTTGCGGGATGAAGCCGCACTTATGTAGCTATAACCTGGAAAATTCGTAAGTGGCCCTTGGACCCGTGGGGTAACAGGGCGGGGAGGTTATCGTTCACAGCGTGGGCACACGACAGACACTCCCCAGGTGTCCTGTTCCCCGCATTTTACAACCTTAGATGCCTACGTTTTCCTCTGTCCGCGGACCATATTAATGTCACGTAGGAATTTGGCAGGCTATAGTTAAATATGAGATTAGTGTGTAGTGGCATAAGACATCGCACTCGTGTTGGAGAGCCGCGGCGTTACCTGGTTTCTTCGGCGGAGTGCGCGTGGCGCAGTCAGGCGGTCACTTTACGAGGCTGGAGAGCGAGCGGGACTTCAGTGTCGGAGTGCGCGAGCGCGCGGCACGCGGCGCCGCCGCCGCACACGCGCGCGCGCCGGGACCGACGCCGCGAACTGCGCCGCTCGCCACCTGCGCCGCCACTCCGTCAGCTCATGTGCGCCTGGCACTCGCGGACGTACGGCCGTGGCTTACTTAGCCGAAACTTTATGTTATCCAGCAGTTATTTAGTCGTTTAGTTTGATATAAAATTTAGCAAATTAATACATAACAACTAAATAGCTAGATGTAAGGAAAGTTAGTTCCAATCAAATTAAGTTATTATCAGCGCTTTTTCCAAGAATTTTAAGAAATATGTTCTATATTTTTTTAAGACACGCCCGTACGCCTGCGATATATCATCATTTCTAATTGTAAGTAGCAAAATAAGAAAATAATAAGTGACGTTTTCAAATTAAATGAATTAATACAAAAATATTTTTGTTATGAGCGATTAAAGATTTTGATTCTATTAATTAAAACAAAAATTTGAAAACATCGATTGTTTAGAAAGCAAAGACTAATTTCCAATTATTTTGCAAGACAGCTTATGCCATATAAATACCCATATTAGAATCTACACTCGTGTAAAATATTGTATTTGTAGTCTTTCCTTTCTGTTAAATAAGAAGCGTTGACAAGTTGGTACAGTTTCCTTGCCATATCAAAACAACATACACATATAACACGGTACTGCATTCACTGCATGGTATGACATTGGCTATACAATGAACGTGTGACATTTGGCATGTTCTCACTGGTGACCGATGAAACAACTGAATGGGCCGTGACTGATGTCCAAGCTTGTGACGTCACAACATCGAACATGCTCGAACAAAATTATTCGCAGTTATATCCAACACATGCTTGTCATGACATTGCTGATGATGCACAATGTGCTGGCAAAGCTGCGTACACCATAGTATCGCCTTTTATTTGTTACCACTACTGATTCAATATACATCAACTTAGCTAAGAAAGGACTATTTACAATATTATGTAGAATATTTTATATGAAATACAATATAAAAAAAATATCATAGATAAAAATGTAAAAACTATTTACAGGAGAAGCAATATCTACATTAATTTCAGTTTTTGAGTCAAAATAAATTATCTGAAAAGAATTCTTGTAAAATATTTAGCATGAAGAAACAATAACAAGAGACAGAACATATAAGAGCAGGACATGCGTGCGATATGTAGGCGACAAACAGTGTTATGACACATGCGATGCGCCCAAGCGTAAGCGCACAAAGCGTTGTACCGCCCTGTGAGTAGCGCGGAGGCTTTGCTTCTACCGACCACGCCCCCACACGAATTACAACTAGTTGTGAAGTTGCGCTATTAAGGAAACATTATAGTTTCTAGCTTCTCTAGTGATATAGCGAATTAAACGTAACTTCATCATGGGGGACAAGTAGACGGGTTTGTTATCTCCTCGAGTCTTTAGGTGTGACTTTATTGAAGGTTAGGTTTAGACTCGTCAGGTGCGAGTCGGAGATGCTCCATGACACCCGATACTAAGAGCCAGCAAAGCCTCCGCGGCAGGTTAGTCCTCCGCACCGAAGCGAACGAACACAGTTTGACAGTACCGGTGCGCTCGGTTCAAAACAAAAACTCTAGGCAGGCGACAAGAACGTAGAGAGCCGTGCTCTCAGTGCGGGCCTCCCCCGCGCAGGCGGCGCGCGCGGGGGGCGGCGGCGTACCCGCGCGCGCGCGCCCCGCGTCCAGCGACGCCGCCGGCTGCAGGAACCACTCCGACCGCGTGCGCATGCGCGCGCGCTGCCGCTCGTGCACCTACGCACCACGCACCGCTTACACGCCGCACCCGCGCGGCATCAGCCCGACCGCGGGATACAATCGTTTTCACTTTCTGCCTAAACTGACTCGATTCTCTGGTATTTGAATTGCCATGAACTAATTTTGCCATGATATTCAATAATTATTCTGATAATTTTTTTTGGTTCACATGGTAAATCGAGTCAATTTAGACTGGTTGGTTCATTATGGACAGACTGTTAAATAACGATAAATTTCTGAAAGCGGGGGTCACGACAAGTGGTATACGTTCGCGAACTAATTTAGTACAAGAGATTAATTTTGACCGGTAATAAATTAATTAATGAATCAAGTACCCACTCTACTTCAGCAATGTTTATTAAAACTGAGGTTAATTACAGTATCAACATGGAGCAATGTTAATAATTTATTAGTAACTAATATTTCTATAATTAGTCGACGAAATGAAACGAATATTAGTTTCGCCTACATAAATATTAACCACAAAAAGTACCACAACCACTGAATAAAATATTACATTTTTATTTTATTTCAATGATAAAAATATTCAGTCATGTTATTGAGTACATTCTTATTAAAATAGAGAATAACAATCATAAGAAATAAATATCACAAAATATTACGTATCTAAGTGTTCGCTTGGGGTGGTCACACTGCACCATCGAGTGCTGCTATAAGCATCAGTGTATGTGTGTGTGCGTTGCCACACCTAGCTTTTGAGTAAGCACATTGTGTCGAACATTCTGTTGTTGTCACACCGTGTATTTACCAGTATAATAATGTTTATCAAGAGGAAATATCTAAGAACTAACAGATCAGCCACAAGTTGTCCTAGGTTATCAGGGAAACAGACATCACTCATGCATGTAAGAGTCAAACGTGGACTACTGGCGAATCACGATTTTATATATCGCATTTCAATCGCACAATTTACTACATAATAAGTTACCTATGCCAATATGAGTAGCGGATGAACGCCTACTTCAAAAAAACTACAGTTTTAAGTTTTTCCTACAATATTTTTGTACGAAGCGCTAGATAATATTATCTGTTTAATACAGCAAGCAGTCCACGTTACTTCTGAGACAGTACAGGGGAAACAGACTTAGAATCTACAGGTGGATATTGAGAAAATTCTCGTCACCATCACTTAGTCTTAAAAAACATGTCCCTCAGTGAGCGCTAGAATTGAAATAATACTCTTTATACATTTATCTGTTCAGTTTAAAGGGCTCAATGGCGTCCATATAATAATGTGGCCATTTTGCAAACTGGTAAGGTGTTTGTGGATTATAATTTTGGTGATGGCAACACCAACTTTGGTATGGTGTAATGGTAGAAATAAATATTATTAGGGGAGCCAATTAGGGAGTAGTATTATGTAATAAGATAGAACACATACTTATATGGACAGATAGAACCATTTCAGAAATCATTTTTAATCATTTCATTTAGCAAAATTATACAGAAACTCTGAAGGGTTACTTTTAATTCAGTTAGGTGCAGACTACAGCCCATCAAGTTACCACAATCTGTCAAATTTCAGCAATAGATTTTCAACCTTATCACAATAGTGGAAGGTTAATGTTCTATTGGTAAAATTTTACAGATTGTGTTAGGTATTGAGTGTAACTTAAAATTAACACAAAAATGATTTCTAAAACACACATAACAAAGATTAGAAACAAGAATCATTTCAAGTACATAGTCGAAGATATCAGTAGTAACAGTAGTAAGATATGTTCGTAATTAAGTTGGTATAGTACCTGAGGTAAGTAGGAGAGGCTCTTGGTGCTCTCGGCGTACTTGTTGATGGCGCGCAACTCCTCCAGCGTCATGTGGGGACTCGAGTTGCTGCGGGACGACTGGGATGACGAGCTCACTGATACCTGCAATATGGTATACAATTAATTTAGTCTACAACAGCCAATATTGAGGTAAGGAACCATGGGCAGTGAGTTTCGGGTGGCTCATCGTCCATCTCCTCCTAGGAAACGACAGGCCCGTGTCGGCGGCGCGCGTTGTTCAACGCGCTCCTCAGAGAGTGTCAGCAAACCCCTGCGGGGCCCACTAGGGCCAGAGCCCGCGCGGGTTGTTCGAAAAAGTTACCGCGGCTCTGGCACACAAAGGGCTCCCGAAGGAACACGGTGGGTTTTAGTCAGTAAAAGTCTGACACTCCCACACGCCGTCACCCAGAGCAGGAGGGGTCATACTGATGATTTCCCATCGTTAAAACATACGCCGAATTTTTAAACAAAGCAGTAATAATAGGTACACACTTTTCTAGAACTTTCCATTTTAAAAGAAGCGATACAAAATCGATGTTTTCTGACACGTGGCTCGATTTGAACTGATTATTACTTGCATTATCGCGCTGCAAATTTGGTTGACCTCATTTTTTTTGATACCTGTATCATATCTGCTACCTTTTATTTATTGTGTCAATGTCAAATATCATGATTAAAGAAGCATGCATCAGGTACCAGTGCACTTAGGTACTTCGTTGCATAATTTTAAAAACTTATGGTCTTACTACAAAAAAGTTAAAAACGCGATCATCACGTGTTTTAGAATTTTTTTCATAAAAAAGAATTTTATACACGTGACGATCGCCTGTTCAACTTTTTTGTAGTAAGAACCTTAAAGTATATTTTTGTTTTGATTCGCTTTCATAGTAAAAGGTGCAAAATTAATACGGAAACTGCTTGAACCCTAGATAAAGTAAAATTATTCGTTTGTGCAATAAGTTTTGCCGAGAAGTGTGTGTTTATCACATCACTAAATACCACCCATGATTACATTCGCCTGTCTTTCAATGAGCACCAACCATCCCAGATTTTCACACTTATCTCTAGTTTACTTTAGAAGATGGTAAGCAGTAGGTCATACGTACTTTAAAGACGCTCTCCTCAAGCGATATGGAGAGGCGCGTGCAGGAGTCGAGCAGGCTGTGCTCGGGGATGATGCCGAGCACGCCGCCCGCCGCGCCCGCGCCGCCGCCGCCCGCCAGCGCCGGCATCGACTGGCACTCCTCCGACTTCGACAGCCCTGCCAGACAATCCACTTCACACTCTACAATCTACTGCCTTCTTTTTTTATTAATCGACGAGTACAATTTTCGAAGAACTATTTAACAAACTTGTGCCGTGTCGGCAAACGGCATGACACTAACTTATGGCGTCATGCATGGCCCTCTTATATAATCTTATGACACGCAATTACTATTAACTTTTTTCGTCTCATGTATTACTCATTTAACTACTGAGCAGGTGTCAAGCGTGTTTCTCCCTATTATCAGAATATAGCTTTCATGGACATTCGATTTGTAATATCTGCTGAGCGCCTCATTAGTCTCTTTATTTTTTTCCTAAAATACTTTCCGATACATTATTTTGCTTCCATTTAAATACACCAACCGAGTGAANGACCGCGTGCGCATGCGCGCGCGCTGCCGCTCGTGCACCTACGCACCACGCACCGCTTACACGCCGCACCCGCGCGGCATCAGCCCGACCGCGGGATACAATCGTTTTCACTTTCTGCCTAAACTGACTCGATTCTCTGGTATTTGAATTGCCATGAACTAATTTTGCCATGATATTCAATAATTATTCTGATAATTTTTTTTGGTTCACATGGTAAATCGAGTCAATTTAGACTGGTTGGTTCATTATGGACAGACTGTTAAATAACGATAAATTTCTGAAAGCGGGGGTCACGACAAGTGGTATACGTTCGCGAACTAATTTAGTACAAGAGATTAATTTTGACCGGTAATAAATTAATTAATGAATCAAGTACCCACTCTACTTCAGCAATGTTTATTAAAACTGAGGTTAATTACAGTATCAACATGGAGCAATGTTAATAATTTATTAGTAACTAATATTTCTATAATTAGTCGACGAAATGAAACGAATATTAGTTTCGCCTACATAAATATTAACCACAAAAAGTACCACAACCACTGAATAAAATATTACATTTTTATTTTATTTCAATGATAAAAATATTCAGTCATGTTATTGAGTACATTCTTATTAAAATAGAGAATAACAATCATAAGAAATAAATATCACAAAATATTACGTATCTAAGTGTTCGCTTGGGGTGGTCACACTGCACCATCGAGTGCTGCTATAAGCATCAGTGTATGTGTGTGTGCGTTGCCACACCTAGCTTTTGAGTAAGCACATTGTGTCGAACATTCTGTTGTTGTCACACCGTGTATTTACCAGTATAATAATGTTTATCAAGAGGAAATATCTAAGAACTAACAGATCAGCCACAAGTTGTCCTAGGTTATCAGGGAAACAGACATCACTCATGCATGTAAGAGTCAAACGTGGACTACTGGCGAATCACGATTTTATATATCGCATTTCAATCGCACAATTTACTACATAATAAGTTACCTATGCCAATATGAGTAGCGGATGAACGCCTACTTCAAAAAAACTACAGTTTTAAGTTTTTCCTACAATATTTTTGTACGAAGCGCTAGATAATATTATCTGTTTAATACAGCAAGCAGTCCACGTTACTTCTGAGACAGTACAGGGGAAACAGACTTAGAATCTACAGGTGGATATTGAGAAAATTCTCGTCACCATCACTTAGTCTTAAAAAACATGTCCCTCAGTGAGCGCTAGAATTGAAATAATACTCTTTATACATTTATCTGTTCAGTTTAAAGGGCTCAATGGCGTCCATATAATAATGTGGCCATTTTGCAAACTGGTAAGGTGTTTGTGGATTATAATTTTGGTGATGGCAACACCAACTTTGGTATGGTGTAATGGTAGAAATAAATATTATTAGGGGAGCCAATTAGGGAGTAGTATTATGTAATAAGATAGAACACATACTTATATGGACAGATAGAACCATTTCAGAAATCATTTTTAATCATTTCATTTAGCAAAATTATACAGAAACTCTGAAGGGTTACTTTTAATTCAGTTAGGTGCAGACTACAGCCCATCAAGTTACCACAATCTGTCAAATTTCAGCAATAGATTTTCAACCTTATCACAATAGTGGAAGGTTAATGTTCTATTGGTAAAATTTTACAGATTGTGTTAGGTATTGAGTGTAACTTAAAATTAACACAAAAATGATTTCTAAAACACACATAACAAAGATTAGAAACAAGAATCATTTCAAGTACATAGTCGAAGATATCAGTAGTAACAGTAGTAAGATATGTTCGTAATTAAGTTGGTATAGTACCTGAGGTAAGTAGGAGAGGCTCTTGGTGCTCTCGGCGTACTTGTTGATGGCGCGCAACTCCTCCAGCGTCATGTGGGGACTCGAGTTGCTGCGGGACGACTGGGATGACGAGCTCACTGATACCTGCAATATGGTATACAATTAATTTAGTCTACAACAGCCAATATTGAGGTAAGGAACCATGGGCAGTGAGTTTCGGGTGGCTCATCGTCCATCTCCTCCTAGGAAACGACAGGCCCGTGTCGGCGGCGCGCGTTGTTCAACGCGCTCCTCAGAGAGTGTCAGCAAACCCCTGCGGGGCCCACTAGGGCCAGAGCCCGCGCGGGTTGTTCGAAAAAGTTACCGCGGCTCTGGCACACAAAGGGCTCCCGAAGGAACACGGTGGGTTTTAGTCAGTAAAAGTCTGACACTCCCACACGCCGTCACCCAGAGCAGGAGGGGTCATACTGATGATTTCCCATCGTTAAAACATACGCCGAATTTTTAAACAAAGCAGTAATAATAGGTACACACTTTTCTAGAACTTTCCATTTTAAAAGAAGCGATACAAAATCGATGTTTTCTGACACGTGGCTCGATTTGAACTGATTATTACTTGCATTATCGCGCTGCAAATTTGGTTGACCTCATTTTTTTTGATACCTGTATCATATCTGCTACCTTTTATTTATTGTGTCAATGTCAAATATCATGATTAAAGAAGCATGCATCAGGTACCAGTGCACTTAGGTACTTCGTTGCATAATTTTAAAAACTTATGGTCTTACTACAAAAAAGTTAAAAACGCGATCATCACGTGTTTTAGAATTTTTTTCATAAAAAAGAATTTTATACACGTGACGATCGCCTGTTCAACTTTTTTGTAGTAAGAACCTTAAAGTATATTTTTGTTTTGATTCGCTTTCATAGTAAAAGGTGCAAAATTAATACGGAAACTGCTTGAACCCTAGATAAAGTAAAATTATTCGTTTGTGCAATAAGTTTTGCCGAGAAGTGTGTGTTTATCACATCACTAAATACCACCCATGATTACATTCGCCTGTCTTTCAATGAGCACCAACCATCCCAGATTTTCACACTTATCTCTAGTTTACTTTAGAAGATGGTAAGCAGTAGGTCATACGTACTTTAAAGACGCTCTCCTCAAGCGATATGGAGAGGCGCGTGCAGGAGTCGAGCAGGCTGTGCTCGGGGATGATGCCGAGCACGCCGCCCGCCGCGCCCGCGCCGCCGCCGCCCGCCAGCGCCGGCATCGACTGGCACTCCTCCGACTTCGACAGCCCTGCCAGACAATCCACTTCACACTCTACAATCTACTGCCTTCTTTTTTTATTAATCGACGAGTACAATTTTCGAAGAACTATTTAACAAACTTGTGCCGTGTCGGCAAACGGCATGACACTAACTTATGGCGTCATGCATGGCCCTCTTATATAATCTTATGACACGCAATTACTATTAACTTTTTTCGTCTCATGTATTACTCATTTAACTACTGAGCAGGTGTCAAGCGTGTTTCTCCCTATTATCAGAATATAGCTTTCATGGACATTCGATTTGTAATATCTGCTGAGCGCCTCATTAGTCTCTTTATTTTTTTCCTAAAATACTTTCCGATACATTATTTTGCTTCCATTTAAATACACCAACCGAGTGAAAAGCGGTTGGTGTGATGTAGGTTAGCTGGTCAAAAATGTTTCTAGGGCACAAACATAAAATGAAATTTACCACTTCGATTTTAAAGGATGTTGAATGACCCGTGTTGCAATTTGGATATTACAGGTAAACTTATTTGGATATAAGGCGTAGTAAATACGGCCATGAGAAAAACTAAAATGTATTTTTAATTATGCAAGGCTTTGTCAATGACTACAAGGTTCGTGACAATCGATTAGTTAGCTGCAGTGCTTCCTTTTATTAAGATGGGTAGACACAAGCATGCAACATGTAATAAATATTCAGTTACATAAATATAAACTTGAAACTGATGTCATATCAACTGTTTAATTTATTTTTTATTATCACCGGGAGTTAATACCGTTATTAGAAGATGATTGTGTAAATCGCTTAATGATATAGGAAATAAGAAAATGTGAGTCATTTCCCTAATGTCTCGGCTACCTTCCCGACAAAAAATAAGTTTCCTAAATGTGCAATATAAATATTGAATTCAATCCGGTAAATAAAAGAAAGGACTGGAATATCTGCCCTGACTGTTTTTTAAATTATTCAAAAAAAAGTTGTTTGGAATGATGATACTTTGGATGAGACACAAAATCCAAGTAGGTTTGAGAAATATTATCTATAAAAAAATATATTCTAAGATCCCATTTGGATACTGTGTCTTATGTAAAAATCAATATATCCTTAAGTATTGCATAATTATAAATTGCTCCCTTCATAATTATAAAATGAGGCTATAAAGTTGTAGATGGTGCAAATCACAGATTCGCTAAGTTTAGAGGCAGTCAATTCTGAACTAAAAAATATATTCACGATCTATTACTGTGTTACTCTAACTATTCTATAAAATAAATATACTACTTGATGACCTAATGGAACTTATAGTAAGGTCAAAGGATTAGAAAATATTATAAATGATCCCGACCCTGTTAGTGATCCCAAATACAGATACACATCAGGTACTCAAAGATGGAACCAACTCCTACTTGGGTCTACAATACATTTGTGTGGCTTCTAAAACATCTACCAAATCTGTGCTACCAAAACCCATGTTTTAAAAACAAATCCGTACCAAGTATGAAAATTAAATGTGATATGTTATTGAACTCATTCACAAACTGTCGGAAACTCACCAAAAATTATATAATATTTGCAATGAATTTTGTAACTTGACTATGTATTTTTTAACAACTTAAATGACTTTCATTCGGATGACCTGCGAAAAATGTTCTATTATATTAGGAAATAATTCCCACTGGCAATACGAACGTGTATGAAATTGATTTATATATTTACCTTCTAAATTAAATTTGTTGCCCCAACGATCGCACTCACACTGTAGCCATGTTTTTTCAGCCTCCAGAGACAATTGTCCTGTAAATAAAAAAAATACCTTTGAAAAACCCTTGAAATTTTTTACACAGACTGGAATAGAATGAATCTGAAATTAGTTTTTTTAATAATTATTTTATTTACATAAAACCGGAGGCCTTATAAGAACTCTATTTTTAATTACAATTACGTATATACAATAAAAAAATACGACAAAAATATCAAACAAAGAGTCCAGTACTAATTAATACACGGCGTGTCCGTGTTTCTGTCTAAAATAAATTCATATTACAAGGCCTCGATACAGAAAGCGCACCCAATAAAACTGTCTGAACAATGTGTGTTGTGACTTAAGTTTCTCATAACATAAGAAGCTCAGTTTCCGTAATTTACAAAACAATGTCCGCTAAAAGATTTTCTCATGTAACTTATTCAAATATAACCTGATATTATCTCATCTTAATTCGAAGTCAAAAATCTGTAGTCAAATTCCGTTCAGTCTTTGTTTAATTAATGCAACGATTTGAACAATTAGTCGAGTAGTGTATTATTATAATAACCTTAGGTAGACGAGTGTTATTAGACGGACTTATAAATATTATCTTATATCTCGAGTGACGCTCCAACGGCCACGCGGCTCTTATGACAAAACGAAACTGTAATTGTTATTGTAGATATCTACAATTAAAGTTAACATAATGAATAAGGACTTTGGAGTACGACCTTGGAATGTAAAACAATAATTGTGAACCCATACATCATATCCATCGTAAGGTGAATGGAAAATGAGCAGCTTGCACCTAAAAGGACTTTGATGGTATGATAAACTATCTAACCTAACCCAACACTGAAGGATAGGCTTTCTTTAGGCCTCATAAGTACTGAAACAATGGAAAAGCATCATCATCTTCCTGCCTTTATCCTAATTTTATTTGGGGATCGACGCAACATGTCATCTTCTCCTTCCATACTCTTCTATCGATACACACAATCATCCACCGCTGGTCGTCCCTTTCCTAAATATATACATCCCTATTCATGTCTTTCTCACAACATGATCATAACTCATAATTCCTCAGAACAGATCGAGGGCAAGAGGAAAAATTGCGACCACTGCCCAGAACCAGTCTGTTCACTAATTTCATACGACCAAAACTTACTAGCATAAGCCTCCTGATCGCGATGGTGCCTAGGCGGGGGCGGGTCCCTGAAGGAGCAGATCCACTCGTCCTTGACCCTGAGTATCCTGCCCGTCACCCGCGCGTAGTACTCGTAGTTGTCGCGACCGAAGAGGTCACCCGCACTGAACTGTTCTATCAGCTGCCGCATTATACGGGTCGCCACCTGCATGAGTTTGTTGACGGTTAAATAGGTAAAAGTACAAGGAAATAATACTAAAGTAAATTATAATATTTGGAGTTATAAATTGATGTTATAAGATTTCTTTACAAGAACACAGGTACTTACTTAAAAGCTAAGTTAATCAAATACATTATGATCATTAATTCAATCAAGAATAAAAAAAAGTATATTTTAGAATATTAGCTAAATAAAGCATGGTTATTACTTGCAAACAATCTAGCAAACACCATTGCATTATCCAGAGTAGAAATACAATTTTCATGCATGAGTCACTCCATACATATGAACAAATTATGTTTGACTACTATTGCAAATTAACAGCTGACAGATACTAATCATATCACGTATGACTCATATGTATGTAACTAGGAATTTAGTAAAAGCCGACTCTTCAATAATCAGATAACAATTCAAAAATACAGGGAAAAAATGTCTATAATTTTTATAAATAACTACCTTCCGCCAGCGGTTTCACCCGCTTTCCCGTGAAAACTACTGCGCGCACCCAGATAAAAAGTAGCCTTCCTCGATAAATGGGCTATCTAACACTGAAACAAGTTTTCAAATCGGACCAATAGATCCTGAGATTAGCGCGTTCAAACAAACAAACAAACTCTTCAGCTTTATAATATTAGTATAGATACTTAACCGACCATTTAAACAATACAATATTTCGATGCTAGGCACAGTGAACCGAGTGCAGGAAGTGAGTAACTAAAGAATCCATGAATCAAGCTTATCAGTGGTGAGGTCGAAAAAATAAATAGGTGATGCTACTTGAGTTAACCGATAAGGAGCACAATGTTCTAGTCTATGATGTAATGTTACTTCTGTGAAAGCTTACGACAGGAATTGGAAGAAGCTATAAGAACTTTATAGCATTCCAAAGTATGAATTAATTTTGCGTAGTAGATACACGTCCGCGAGAGCGAATAGTTCGCATCAGCTGAAACTTTATCATGAAAGGGTAAAAAATACTTGAGTGAATTTGTTTCGGTAGGTCTCAAAGATATAAATATTATTTTTAAAATAACATGTAAGTACGTAAATATTTTAAGTAATAAGCAGCCACAATAGTAAAAGCACGAGTGACTAACCAAAGCTCCATAGAATGACTAATCAAGCTAAATTTATATTTATCACTACCAGGTATCACAAAGGCAAGTACCTACTACAATAGTTATGAACCTCTTCAACAAATTACACAATTCTATGTAAACAAACAATAATACACGAACAAGCTACACATAAAATCGCATGCAATAAGTAGGTGTACTTCATATAGAAAATGCGTAAAACATAAATAACCGCAGCCAGTAAGGAAAGCGTAGTACGATGAGCTACATAGGTAACAGTGGAAAGTAAACCGATTGTATAATGTTGTACTCACGGAAACTTCAGCCTTTTGCCGCATGTTATACAGTTTTAGTGATACAGTACAAGCTATTTACAGTTACGCTCTTACATATATATTTTTTAGTCGATTTAATCAATTGATGTGGACAGTGTTATGGTATAACCTTGTATGCTAAAATTGATAACCTTACACAAAAAAATATTTGTAACTTACGGCCATTCCCAATGCCTATTCTAACTTGAGATTGAAGTTTGACAATAGCCCTATACAAGTAATGTCAAATTCCTATCACTAGTAACCAAAGGAAGAGATAGATAGTTTATTGAAATTCGCAGTTAGAGGCTGGAGATAGGATTCTTCGGGATCAACTTAAAACGTCGAACAATTAAGTGCATATCAAAATTCACAGAAGGTTATGACCTGCTAAAGTAGAAATTATAATTAAAACCGTAATGCATGTCAAAGACAATTAGAAAATCAACGAAAAAGGTTAATTAATACAGATGACGTCATTGCGCAATCAGACCAAGTCTGCAATGTCTCATAAAAAACGTGGAATGCACAAGTGGCTTTAGATAAAGTTAAGTAAAGCAGAAATGTTCACATACGTGTGTATGTATAATCAGTTTTTATATATACAACTTTCAGTCTAGAAATGCAGCTAGTTTTTCAGCTATCATTGTTACAACAACTTTTCAAGCTGTTGACTTGTAGATTGATTTACAACAGGCAAAGAACGTCAATTACTTAACCCGTTTCAAAACAGGTATAAACGTCTAAATGAAAACTACCGTCCTAACAACCTGAAACTACGTGTTTCCTAAGAAAGTACTCCAGAAAATAACAATAGCATAAAGCAGCGGTCGGCAACCTTTTGGCAGGCAAGGGCCACTAGGTAGCAAAAAAACCTAACGG
>NWSH02000605.1:7032121-7050959 GCA_002382865.2 Heliothis virescens | reverse complement strand
TGGGCGGTGAGTTTCGGGTTGCTCATCGTCCTTCCGTCTCCTGAGAGACGACAGGCCCGTGTCTCCTGAGAGACGGTGGCGCGCGTTGTTCCACGCGCTCCTCAGAGAGTGTCAGCAAACCCCTGCGGGGCCCACTAGGGCCAGAGCCCGTCGGGGCTGCGGGTTGTTCGGAAGAGTTACCGCGGCCCTGGCACACAAAGGGCTCCCGAAGGACTAAATCCCTTCCGCTGTCACCCACAGCGGGAGGGGTCATACTGATGATTTCCCATCGATATAAAAAAAAAGCCTTTTGAGTACATTACCGAGTGACAGCGATGAGGACCAATTTTTTGATGCGCTGTATTCGATTTAAGCTCTTTAGTTAAAGTAAATTCTCTGATATATCACAGTATTGACGATACGGTTGCTTGCAGTTTGTTTATCCATTTATTTTGATATTATTAAGACATATTTACAAAACCTTCGCGGGCCGCAAGTAAGACGTTCGCGGGCCGCATGCGGCCCGCGGGCCGCGCGTTGCCGACCGCTGGCATAAAGTGATAAAACAAAATCTTGATACAGCAAACGCATTACAGTGCGCGTACAGTCAGCAAGCAAAAGATAATTTAAATTTAAGCCTTGTATCAGATAAGAAAACACTATTAGAATCCCACTCGACATTGCTGATAAAAAAACTGTTTATTGACTATGAGTTACGATAGCAAGATTATATTGTTGCTTTTCTTGGCGTTCACTTTCATTGTTAACGTCGACTTACATTGATTTCATTTCACAATGACTTTTAATATGATTCACTTTTATACACGAGTCATTCAACGGGTTGGATTACATTAACAACTATTCATTATCATAAGAACGTAATAAAATAGCAGGCATGTTAATAACTGTCTTTGTGAAAGCTTGATTTAATGAAATGCTATTTTAATCACCGAAAACAAAGTATTTTTTTTTAATGGCGTTAGTCGCCATTGGATTTGGTAATAAGATCATTGGACTTCATTCAACATACATCCCGCTAGAAGCAAACGTCAAAATGTCTCAAGTGCCTGTAACTGCATAGTAAAGATCACAGCAAAATCTGCTTAGCGACAGAAACTCATCACTACTACTTTAGGTTAAAATGTCATAATGGCATCGCATAAGTTCAAACGTCTACACAATCGTATGATGAGCGACCGGTACCAAAACAAACGTAGATATACATAACAACACATGTCCACATCAGGTGATTACACCGAAACTCGATATGTTTAATCGTCGATAGTGGTGCAGCTATCACATAGTGCGACACATACATGTATCACTTTACAAAGCGCATTCACTCCCCTTGTAAACACATTCAACTTAGTTTTGTCATTATGTTAGGTCAATCTACCCATATGGTATCATCAGCCCAATGTTAAGTAAATGTTCAACAGGGGCTGTATTTTTAATCGACTTCCCAAAAAGGAGGAGGTTCTCAATTCGACCGTATCTTTTTTTTTTTTTTTTTTTATGTATGTTCACGGATTACTCGAAGATGGCTAGACCGATATTCAAAATTCTTTTTTGTTTGAAAGGGTGTTCTTCACAGGTGGTCCATGGTAAGGAGACCAGGATCTGATGATGGGATCCTGGAGAAATTGAGAGAACTCTTCAAATTTCGTACGCTTTTTTACGTCGATGATACTTATACAGTCGCCCCGACTGTCAATGTGGGTGGGTATGGGTATTAAAGATATAGTTTTATTTTAGAGCCGAAAACTGAAAAGCATAAAATAAAAAAACTTTTTACAAAAAAAACAAAACCGACTTCACAAAAAAACACTGAAAGGGATAAAAAAATAAAACTTTTCATGGCTCTAGAAGTCGGTGGCAAAATAAACACATTCAACAGACCTCAGACACCGACTTCTAGAGCCATGTGAAAAGTTTTATTTTTTTATCCCTTTCAGTGTTTTTTTCTTTCATCTTTCTTGGAAATTATTTATATACTTGTTATATCTAGGCATTGCTTGATAAACCTTTTAATATCTACTTAGTCACAGTTTGCATACTTTAATTTCATCATATTCTGTACCAAGTCATGACTCACTAGACAAAAGGAGGTAACATAAATTATTTCCACGGGATACCATGGCAACGTCGAACAAACTATCACGAATCAATATCAATTTTAACATTTCCTCGGCCATACGTGGGTCTAATGACACCTTAGTATTGTGACATATGACAGGATAATGATTGAACTAACCTTGAATCTCTGAACGTCCTCCATTGTGGCTGTTTTGCCGTCCGACACGCAAGAGTGGAAAAATGATGGGGCCACCGACACGCCCAGGGCTTCGGATGTCATACCTGTACCTAGAAACAATACAATTGTTTGAATCAGAGTACTGTAGCTGAGGAATATTCTGAACATAAAAAAAAACTTTAAATTAACATCCAAACTTTTTTTCGGATACCGATGAACTCATTACTCGGTAAACAAGTAAATTAGAAGCTGAATTAAACGCCTTCTTTCATGTCAAAAACCTGCAAATAAATCACAGCACAAGATATTCACGGAAAACAAATTAACTTTTTTCTCTTCTTCGTTTAAGCAGACGAAGTCGTTCAACTCGGTTGTTTTATCTAATTGTCGGATACAATAAAAAACTATTTAAGCGGCAAATTACAGTAATTAAAACTGCAGATACCGAATTAGCTATTATTTAATATTAAAACAGAAGTCGTACTAGAATGCATAAGTGCTGTTGCACTGTACACGCAATGGGGTATGAACGGAGAGTTTTCTTGGTATTAAAAAAAGACGATAAAAACTTAACAGCGTAATCGTCATACATAAATCATGACTGAAGAGTATGAATTGGTATTCATTCTTCTTACACTTAATTTACTACTGAATACAAAGCAGGAAAAGGCCTATACAACATCAACAAAAAAATGTGCCTATGCCACCACCCACCTGAATATAGCTAATATAGCACCCACCGCTACAGGTAAATTAAAAAAAACCCTAACTAACTTGAAAGTCAAAAGGTCACCTAACAGCTACCTTTTGATTCGAATACAATCACTCATAAGAGGTTTTTACATTTGCAGCGCACCACAGACGCATTCATTTGCCATACGTCATTACCATAATATTATACATACTGCCTCGTTGGTCTAGTTGTCGCATAGCCGACTGCTGATCACGAGGTCTCGGGTTCGATTCCCGGGACGGGCCGAAATCGCTTTGTGGGTTTTAGAAACTTTCACAAAGCAGCCCGGAGTTGGAAGTTGGTGATTGATACACCCGTGCATCGGAGAGCACGTTAATGTCGGTCCTGCGCCTGATCTCTCACCGGTCGTGTCGGATTGCCGTCCCATCGGGTTATGAGAGTGAGGGAATAGGGAGTGCACCTGTATCTGCGCAAATGCTTGTGCACTATAATATGTCCTGCGCAGCTGGCTGATCTCCTTATATGAGAACAGCCGCCGTGGCCGATAATCGGCTAGGAGGCCATCATCATCATCATCATCATCATCATCATCATCATCATCATTTTACATATTAGTATGTACCTGCGACGACAATGACGAACAGACAGACGCAAGTCGCATTAAACAAGGCTCGATATAGAGCTAAATGAGCCGTATATGCGCCCCACAATCGCACACGACGCTTTTGTCGGCGACAGTCACATTGTCCGGGAAAACAGTATAACTATTAAAAGGAGACGTGACGAAGAACATGCCTTATAAAGAGCATTCAAAACTAGTTGCCAAGCGTGATAGCAGGAAAAGATCCTACCGATTAATAGACAGCTGAGAGTAAATCATTAATGTACCCCTGATGCTTTTTGTTATGCAAAACACGCATAACTTTATGCGAAGATAAAGAATGGAATCTTTGCATATTAATTTCTACCTTAGCTATATCGAAGTCTTGAAACTACGGCATAATTATTCGAAGGCAACATAATATTTTTCTACCGATGGGAGCAGTGACATTTCCCATAAAATCGCGACTTTTCAGAAAGTAGGACAGCACAGCGCGACCCAAATAATTAATATAAATATATAATAGATCAAAAAGGTTACGCCTTAAGCTACTAAAGCAAAGACGTCATCACGAACTAGGCCAACAAATAATCCAGCGAGACGCTCTGAAGAAACATTAAATAATAGCACAATGAATGTAAAGCCGTTGCATCACGCGCGCCCACGCAGGCTCGCGTGTAATTGGCATTATTACCACTAATTACTTTCGTTAGGCCACTGCCAAATGCTGGCTATGTATTGTCATGTACATAACATCATAATAAACCTTAATCGGACCACTATCGAATCTTAGCTATCTTAAGAATTCTGTCGTGCTATCACGAACATTCTTGCAATAAGTCAACTCAAATATTAGCTAACAAAGAGTTAACATTTTATTTGCGGTTAGTCATTGAGTTCATCTTAATTAGATTACGTACATCCTCATTGGCCTCAAATGTAAATATTTTGTAATTCCTAAGTCTAGGAAATATACCGACAGAATATTTCAGTCCAAAAAAATAATAATAAGTGTAGGTACTTATTATTCGCAATTAGTGTGCAAATACCTGCTTTGTCAGCGTTGGAGGCCATCACCCGAAACGTGCCGAAGAGAAGCACCAACAATCTCTGCGTGCACACCGGCAGCGACAGTAGCAATCTGCGGACAAAAACTATATTTACTAACATGGTACGGCTAAAAACGAAAATTATGTTCCTGAAACATTTGTCAAATCAAATACGCCAAAATCTAACAGCATTTGTGAAGCCTAATGGCGAACTTCTATCTATCTGTTGGTTTGCTTACCAGAGATAGGACTTTGACATTACCTAAATGGGGCTAATATCAAAATAATGTCTTGTGAGCAAAGTTAGTGGAATCCATCGTATTGCATTTAAGTTTCTTCATGAAATGACATGACATTTAAGTTAGACACAGCCCCGCAGCATTGGATATAGATAAATCAATGAAGCGGCTAAATAAAGCATCGACTGACGACGCAGAGTCTCGACAACAGTCGCATACATGTGTTATGTAGTTCGAGTGGTAAAGTTCCACTTTACACAAGTTGTATTAAGTCGCATTGTGCTGAGGAACTACATCATTCATAGAAGTATATTTGGAACGTAACGATTGCAACCTAAGCACGGCATCTCGTATGAAAGAAGGTCCGTTTTTGGGAGGTGGAAAATCACCAAATGAGGGTTACCATCGCTGTTGGCGGAACAAAAGATTGTCAGACTTTTACTGATAAAAATCTATTTAGCAATGTTCCTTCTGGAGCTTCCTTGTGTTCCAGGTGCAGATCCCAACAATCCCGCAGCCCCGGCAAGCTTTGGCCCTAGACGCATGACAAATCAAAATCCACGCGACTCTGCGTGCGACGGCTAAAGCTACGTTATTCACAAAAACATGCGATCAATGATAGCGAAAATGTTAAAAAAATACACGTAGTATGTACTAATAACAATACCGTTGAATTGTGCGAGTCAATTGAGAGAAAATAATCGCATGTTCGCAAGAATGATAGTGATCTTGATACTCGTAGCTATACAGTGGTTCTTCACGCAACCCGTAATACATAACTTGCGTACATCGAAAATAATAACAAATGTTATAAATATTTGATGTAACGTATTATGTCATACATTATTTTAACAAAATCTCATACAAAAACCAAATGTACACATAATACAAGGAAAACAACTTTAAAAATTAAATAATTAATTTTAAATAAACATTCCAATCAACATTTTCCGTGATACTGTGGTTATTGGTACTTCAATGATATTATCGTGGTGACCTAATTATTATAAGAGGAAAATTAAAAACGATCGTGAGGTTATCGACCTTTAGTTCGTAATTGATGGTAAAACCGCACGAATAACTCGGTTGCTTCAAGATTTATATGAATGAGTTGAAAGACGGCATTGTATAACATGCAGTATGAGGCGTCGACTTAACGCATGAATAACGAACGATTACGCTAATATGTACGCTCAACGCTGTTCCGATTATACAATTGGGCTCCTTCGCCTTGATATATGAGAGCCGTTTATTGTTAACAGATTTATTTTATGTGGGAAAGCATCAAATGACCCTTTCCGCTATGGGTACAGTGGGTGTCAAACTTTAACTGACTAAAACGTACCTTTTTTTCCTTCAGGAACCCTTTGCGTACCAGGGTCGCGGTAACTCTTTCGAACAATTCTGCAGCCCCGATAGGTTAACAGTTGTAGTTGTTAAATAATAAAAAACTTTTGTAGAAATCAAAAGAAAAGTTGACCTACTCGAGTTGAAACTCAGCATAATTGTTGTAAAAAAGAAAGTTAATTAACTGATCGCTGACCATGGCTTAGAATCGAAGGTTCACGGTCAACGAGTCAATGTGAAACCAATTCATTAACTAGTTATGGTTCCGATTTTAAAAGCTTCGTGCACTTTACTATCTATACTTTAGCAGCTGTCCTCTTTTCTTTTTATTAACTAAAGATTAGACCACAGTTAATATAAAAAATCGCTACATAGAATGAAGTCAGCAAGTCAAAGTCTAATTTGACTAGAAATATGCCAGTATTTTACATGTTACAAATGAAAAATAATGTTAACTCCAGCTGACAGAACCGCATCCTGATCTTAAAAATTTGGTATCGGGTTATTCTAATATGCCAATTGTTTCCCTCCATACCAGATGGGTTTCATTATTCATATCTATAGCCAAAAATCTATCATGCCTGTGTAGCCGAGTGCTTGGAAACTTAATGGTCGAATGGTTCCAAACTCGATGCGTCCGTACTGAGCCGGGAGTTCACGCTCAATATGTCAGACCGCACCTATCTTTTAAACATTTTAGGGCAACACAGTTTAAGGTTCAATAAAGCCCCCTTATTCAACACGTAATGGGGGAAAATGGTTCCTACATGAATGGATAAGTCTAAATCTATAAAAAAAATACTACCAATGGCAGCGCGGTATCGTTCATTGCAGCTAAATGAAACAACAAAAAACTTGGAAAAAATTGAGTAGCGCTTATTTTTGTCCGTGACATGACCAATTACATTTGTCTTGGCCACGACTTCTTCCAAGTTTGATAAAAAATAACGAGTACTTTTCTGAAGTTAGACATTCTCAGTTATTGTCTGTATTGTAAAATCTATATTAAAAGAGATATTGAAAGAGTTTGCGGCAATGTAGGGTATAGCTTCCAGATCTAGTGATTTTGAAAATCTCAAAACAGAAGCAATATTTAAAGAAGTGACCGTCACAAATATTTGCATACTAACAAAGCCAGCACATAATACTAAAAACATATTTATTTGTTTACTGCCATGTCCATGGCAACCGAAGCGCACCGTTACTATGCGTATACGCATCAAAATTCAGGTCGGGTGTTCTATAAACAACCATTGTTCCTATCCATAATACTGATGTATTGTGAAAGTCCTATACCCGCCGTGACGGAACAAACGGTAAATAATGACAAACTAAACATTACTTAGGCAACATTAAAAAAATATTACTCTAACTATGTATTACTATGTAGTTTTGTAAACTAGGCCTGATCTAATATATGGGTTGTGTAGATAAGTGTCTCCATGTGTTTATGGTCGAAAGTTTCATTCTACTGGATTGCTAGTGAGTAAAAACTCATAAATATCTTTACTAAAAAACTTATTTAGTTTTAGTTAGGAGGATCATTTTCTCTATCAACGAAATCCAATTATAACTAACTTAATTTTCCAAGACACGCTATTATTGAGCACAAGAAAAAGGATATTCCCTAAGGACACAATATCTAATCTCATGTAGGCGTACAAAATAGCTCTTACGTTATATTATAAAATCTATTGTGTATTTACGTCTTTTTTTATATCAGTAGCGTGTTACTAAGCCATTTAAATCGTTGTAATAAAATTTGACGCGGTAATAGATAGAGATAAAATATACAAACAGGTAAACTGTTAAATAATAGAAAAAATATTTATGTTAGTGTTCCCAGGCACATCGATTCTGCAAAAAAAAATATGCTAAATCGATCTTTTAACCTACAGAACTGAATACGTTTTGAATTTTAGCATAACTTTAATGATTCAGGAGTTTCAAAACTGAAAATATTCTTCTAAGCATTTAGTTGAAATGCAACAACAATGTACACTTGTACAAGAGGTGCTTATCATCCCACACAATTGCATAAAAGTCAACAGAGGAAAACAGGTTACTTACGAACATTAAACTCGGCCGATGAGCTAACAAGGTAAGTATATAAATAATTGCACACCTGCAAGCATGGGAAACTGACTTGTGTATAATTTTTACGATGAGAACAGTTTAGTTCTTAAATTAATTAAAGAAAGAATACCTATGTTGCGAGGTATAGCAAAACATTTGAGTAGGTACTATCGACAACGGACGCCGTAAACAAGCTGTAGTATTTCATTATAGTATGGTAGTTAGACTATAATTTTAAAACTAGTTTTAAAAAATCATCTTTGACAAGTAGTGTTGGCTGTATCACCATACATTCGCATAGCCTTTTGGCCTTTTCCCAACTAGGTTGGAGTCGCTGCTTTCACTCGAGCTAGAAGTTGCTGAATATCAATTTTTAGAGGAGCGACTACCGACCAATTTCCATAAGCTAACTGCTATTTAATACAAAAACTGGTTACACTATCTAGCTCTCGAAGGGTATTTAAAATTCTATGTTAGATTTACGGCAAACGCTGAACTCTTTTGCATGCTAGCTGTTTCTCGCAGTTTAGGGCTCCATCTTTATGTCTGTTTCTCAGAGAGTCTCTGAGCTCAGTTCAGTTAGTTTAATCGTGGTGCCGAGTTATGCGCTTAGATATATTTCGGGATTTTGTTTTTTGTAACAGAGCCTCAAAACATTGGTGCTTGAGCCCAAAAGTGCGACAAATTGTCCTAATTTCTTAAGAAAAATAAAGGGGTTACAGCTTTGCTTAGCTTTTATGAACCTCGATGTTTCACAAACTATTTCAGGTTTGCGGCAACTTAAGATATTTTGTATTGCGTCTCGGGGCTCTATCTAGTCAATTTACTATGAAATTATAAAAGGTAAGGAGTCCCTCAAGGCGCCCAGATTACTCCCGCAGATCCGCGCTATACCCTTTACGTAGGGACCCCTGAATCAAAAAGTATTAAAGAGACTGCAGAGTGAACTTGATTCATAGCTTCTTTGGAATAACAAACAAAGAGGCAATTGAATTCGAAGATAAATTGAATAAGTTACTCAGTTAGTCGATAGTATTTTGACTGACTCAGTTGGTGTCAAGGGGGCCAAAATTAAACCACCTAAAGGCGTATAAATCACCAAATTAGAAGAATCAATTTTCTTATTAAACTCCTGATGGCTGTGGAATAAACATGTTGTCCCAAGTATTGTATGTGCTACTGTAATGTATTATTGTGTTCGTCATGTTTAGATATTAGCCTTTATCTAAGAATTTATTATATCGTTTTTGGCATACCAAACATCAGCTATACTTCAGCCAAAACAAACTAAAAATTGCGCAATGTAGACTTGTATTTTTTCTGATAAAGGACAATATTTCTATTATTATTGCCAACCATCTCCTGACAATAAGCAAAGAAGGCAAGGTTGGTAACCCTACATTTACATAAGTAACCACACATTTGCATTTTCTTTAAATGTTGTTGCAAATTGTTTTCAGTATGTTTAAATAGTTTCGTTTGAAGGATACACATTATTGTGCCACTTCACTTACTGAGTAGACTGATTGCATAATTAAATAACTCTTAAATACCTGTCTCTGAAATATTTTCAGGTGATAAGATGAAAACGAGTACACAATTAACATTGTTATCACATTCGTAATAAAAGTTTGTTTGAAGGTACTCTGTAACTGAAGTACTAAGTTAGGTGTGCCTGCTGATAGCTAATAATTCCTGTTACAAATAAATATTAATTGATTAAGAACAATTAAAATATGAACAATACAATAAACATCTCAGTTGTTTAAAACTATAGAAACTGAAGGTGTGCATATCTATGAATATGAACATACATACTTACTTTATTCTAATAGAAAGTATATACTGACCAATGTTGATTTGTACCCACTTTCTTGATTTTTTTATACATACTTCTACTGGTATAATAACTGTTACATAGTAGGTTACATCCTTCAACATATTGATAGAAACTGAAGACATAACATGCCGTTTAATAGTCTTTTGTTTAATTAAACTGAAAATTAGTTCCATGCAACTGACCTGCGTATTTCATCAACTTGCTGTTCCTCAGGTAACTCAACTGCTGTAAACAGGTGCATCTCTCCATCTCGACCAAACACACCACCAGGGATTTTCCTAAACAAAATACATTTAGGTAAAACCAATATAATTTTCTTTTATTGTCTACACCTAGCAAATGAGCCTCAAAGTTCAAAAGAGTCACATTGTACCTACTTTAAATTAATTTATGTTTACACCTGGAATATCTCCATTGTTTAAGCTAAAAACTATTACTTTCTATACTCAGGAAATTAAATTCACTGCATCTTCCATGAACTAGCACCTTCTAAAGATTATCTATCAATCTAAACAGGATTGAGTGAATGTCAAACACTATTATCACACCTCCTGATAATGCAAACAAAAATATTTACTTAAAAACTTTATCAGATTAAAGAAAACTATTGAACAATGTTTATCTATTGTTAGTAAGCAACTATTTAGCTTTTACAATAGCTAGAAACATTGCCTACAGAATTAAAACACAATGGCAATAAGTACTTTTTAAGTATGATTAAGGATCTCACCTGAGGAATTTTTTGAGCACACTAGCAATGGTATACACAGAGTAGTTATCTACATTGACCAGGCGGCCGGTTTGCAGGAAGTGAATCAGTTTCTTCATGGCACCCTGGTGACCCGGCGCACGGAACACGTCCCGCCGCAGCGGCGCTTCCTTGTTCAGCTTCAGTATCAGCACCTGCACATCACCACAGCATTACTCCCAGGAAAACACCACAACACACACCAAACACTCGATATAGCTGTATAATAAGCTGCTATCAACACACGAAAGAATGGTAACCAGAATGAAATGCCGTTCTAACCATGTCTAAATTCAAGCTTAATACAACTTCTGAAACCCGCTCTACAACAATTCAGCACTAAAACAAACGGTCATATTCATATTGCTAATCAAAACTAGCAAGTTTCTCAAGGGCGTTGTCAGGGAACTTCAAGTCACCAATATACTAACAAGCAAGGGACCAGGGATATCATCCTTGCACACTTCATGTAGAGGCACACCAAACTTCACTTTCTCTAATCTTCTTGGGTATGGCAAAGAGTTAGGATGCCCACAAGACGTAACCACATTGCTCAATGTAGCAGCTCGTCGATGCATCCTTCTAGCCCAGTTACTCATTTTGGCTGTTTGCGGGACGTCAGGCTTTTGGCAATACTATCAAACAATTATAAAAGCTACACGCATTTTTTGTAGAAGTATTTAGAGCCGTATATAGTAAATTGTTTTTTTAATGCAAAATAAGAATTATTTCGGTACAGTCGCGATCCCCGGTTCGTTCGTTTGCCAACCGACGAACCGCACGCACGCACAAAACATACAGATGATAAATAACTAGGGATGTGCAAGCAAATCAAACTTTTATAGGTTGATATGGATCTGGAACTGTTCCAAGAGAATCCTCAATAATATTATTTGACTTGAATGTAATTTCTTTCAAGACCGATTAGTTAAGTATTTTTAAATAATTGATCAAATCTACATCTTTAATAAAGATAACAACAAAAAATTTAAATACATATGAAGTAATTTGAAACTGCTAGCTGTGCGGGTGTGCATGTTTTGTTTGTGCACAAACAATATATTTCTACAAGATCTCTCTCTTTGTTTCTTCTTAGTTTCTCTGGCATCTGTCGATGGCATTTCTGAAAGATTGTTGAAGTATTTCAGAGCCCCAACAGCACATAGATCTATGTTTTTTAACAGCTACATACATACTAGATAAATGATTTCTTATCTTTATTTTTTCAAGTTTCTTTCACAATGTATTGCTATGTATTCTGAGCGATTTATGCAAGTGGCTTTTAAAAACTTGTAAAGGAATAAATAAAAATAACATGTCCTAATGCACAAACCGGTATAAATATTAGGTATTTGTAACTAATCTTAGTTATGAAATGACTGCTACAGTTCCGGTTTGGCGCTTCACTATAAAACGTTTCATTTCACACAAAAGTGCAGAAGAATAAGTGAAAACATAATATTTTATAAAATGAATATAAATCGATAATTTTAAAAATAATAGCTGGACTGTGCGACAAAGTGCTAGCAGAATTTAGGATTTTAGCACTATAACTACGAGAACCATAGAAAACTGTAATTTATACAGTTTAAAATGTTTTAACAAAATCGGCCGATCGCAAGCAAAATTTTGACAATCAATCATTCACGTTGCCGATTTGCGTTCGAGGAAAAACGCGGTCGTTGTTTTGAAAAAGCTCATAGCTTAGATTCGCTTGTTTTAAAAGTTATATTTGATAAATAAGAAAACATCAAAAGTCGTGACAAAATAATAACAGTAAAATGGCAGACTGGGAAGACGATTGGGGTAATAACGAACCGACGGGTGTTACACCGGCACCGGCAGCACCCCCGCCTCAAACTCGGCAATATCGTGGAAGGACTTTCCGAGGCAGAGGATCGAGCTCCTACAATGATACCAATTGGAGAGAGCGTGGGAATAATAGTGGAGGTGATTTCCGCCGCAACTACGACCGCGATGGTGCCGGCGGCGGAGGCGCGAGCGGCCGCCGCGACTTTCAACAGCGAGAATCCGGTAACAAAAAAGTTATTTATGTTCCTTCTCATAAAGTTGGCCGTATTATAGGCAAAGGAGGAGTCAAAATAAAAGATTTACAATACGAATCCGATGCTAAAATAAAAATCGGTGATTCTACCGGCAATGAAGCTGACATCACTCTGTCAGGTACTGATGAAGCTATATCGAAAGCAGAGGAATTGATCAATAACTTAATTGAGGATTTTAGACCCGCTCAGGAAAAAGAATCTCACAATACTAGTGACAGCAGTGGACATACTTCAGAGTTTTTTAAAACCTCTGAGGATGGAGTTCAGGTTATTGATTGGGAAAAGCTCAATGCATACCATAATGAGCACCAACAAAGCAGATATGAAAAGCTACCTCCTATTGTTAAGGATTTTTATAAAGAAGACCCAGTTGTAGCCGCAATGACAGCAGCAGAGGTGACACGCTGGAGGCTTGCTAACTTTGATATACAGGTAAAGCGAACATTTGATGATAAACCAGGTCTGCGCCCAATACCCAATCCAGTGCTGACTTTTGAACAAGCATTCCAGGAATATCCTGAAATATTGGAAGAAATATACAAGCAAGACTTTAAGACACCATCCCCCATACAAAGCCAAGCCTGGCCCATTCTCCTAAGAGGTGAAGATATGATTGGTATAGCTCAAACAGGTACAGGAAAAACTTTGGCATTCCTCCTACCAGCTCTCATACATATAGATGGTCAGACCATTCCACGAGAAGAAAGGGAAGGTCCAACTGTACTTATCATGGCACCCACTAGAGAACTAGCCTTGCAGATAGACAAAGAGGTCTCTAAGTACCAATATAAAGGTATCAAGTCGGTTTGTCTGTATGGAGGAGGAGACCGCAAGGAGCAAATTAAAGTTGTGGCTAAAGGTGTAGACATTGTTATAGCAACTCCAGGCAGACTTAATGATTTGGTAATGGCTCGCCACTTGAATATCATTAATTTCTCCTACATTGTTCTGGATGAGGCTGATAGAATGTTAGACATGGGCTTTGAACCACAGATCAGGAAGTCATTATTTGATGTGAGGCCTGATCGTCAGACAGTAATGACTTCAGCTACATGGCCCCCTGGTGTACGTCGTCTAGCTGAGTCATACATGAAGGACCCCATACAAGTTAATGTTGGCTCATTAGATCTTGCTGCAGTGCACACTGTCACACAGAAAATAATGTTTGTTGAAGAATCAGAGAAGGAGGAAGCATTGTTTGAATTTCTACGAAACATGGACCCAACAGATAAAGTTATCATTTTCTGTGGCAAAAAAGCTACTGCAACACACATAACTACTGAATTAGCTCTCAAAGGCATAGAGTGCCAATCTTTGCATGGAGACAGAGATCAGATAGACCGTGAAGCTGCTTTAAATGAAATGGTGGATGGCACTGTCAACATTTTGGTTGCCACTGATGTAGCATCCAGAGGTATTGACATAAAGGATCTTACCCATGTCATCAATTTAGATTTTCCACGCCACATCGAAGAGTACGTACACAGAGTAGGTAGGACAGGGCGTGCAGGAAAAACAGGTATATCTCTGACATTTATAGCAAGGGGTGATTGGGGAAATGCTAGAGAACTTATAAAAATCCTGGAGGAAGCAAATCAAGAAGTTCCTGAAGAACTGGAACAAATGGCTTCCAGGTTCGAAGCCATGAAAATACGTCGAGACAAGGAGAGAGGCGAAGGTCAGGGTCGTGGTCGCGGAGGCCGAGGTGGAGGATACGGCGGCGGTGGAGGATACGGAGGCGGTGGCCCACGTGGGAGGAGGGATCGGTGGTAATTTGGTGACGATATCCTAGATAAGTTGCCAAAACTGAAACAACTGATGAAGAGGCTTAAAAAATCTAAAATAGTTACTCTTTTGATATTGACTGTGGAATAAATGGATATATTTAAGAGGTTTATTTTGCAGCTGGATACATTTACTGTAGGATAAATGGTTATATTTAAGACGATTAATTTGCAGCTGTGAACAGGGTCTCCCAAAACTCAATGCTAACCTGGTAGTCAATGCAAACCGGACCCAGGACTAAGGTTTTTGCGTCCTATACCAGGTCAATGCTGAGTTTTAGGATTCATTATATTTCCTTGTTAATGTAAGCCCTAATTCAAATTACTTGTAAGCAAACTGAAGATTGCGTGATTTGATATGTGGCCTATTTATTTAACAGTATTATGTTGTGTGATTTTGTAGTTTGTGGCTATAAAGTTTAGAGTTAAAATTAATATTTTATGTACTGTAGTGAAAACAGTAGATGTAATGATTAGTTTACTCAACAATTGTTGTCCTATGTGTATATTAGTTATCAACTCTGTGAATGCAGTTGGGAAATCCTCTGGAATCGTGTTGTTTCAGTAAACAGGTGAATCTAAAATATCGAATAAGTTTTTTCGTTATTACTCGGTACTCTTTTAATATTATGTGCATTGTCTTTGTACAAAGTGCAGGACACGGGTTACTTAAGTTAAGAAAAGTAAAACTGAATTGTTTAAAAATACCTATTTAAAACTAGTATTAAGTTTGACCTTCATGCTGTGATAGAAAGTGAAAAATTATATATTCACGGTCTATGATAAATGTCGTAGTTTGTACTAGGTACTTTTCCTTATAAAAGCTAATTCTAGCAAAAGGTGTCGTATTTATTGTGTAATTATACATAATAATGTAGAACTACTGTTTTACAACTATTTGATGTTAACGATATGTTAGAATTATATCGTCGATGTCTATTTTGCCATTTCTTATTACAAGGTTTATGTGATCAAAATTGATGTCTTATTATTCCCCGAACCCTATATTTGCTAAAATATAAAAAAAGCTATCCTTAACGCTTACAACGCCTAAGAACGTTTCGAATACAGCTCTTCCATAGCGTCATACATCTATACTTATAATAAATCTGTTGAGAGGTCAATTCTGTACATGAAATATATTTCCAAAATAACTATCAGGGGGTGATTAGGGATCGATACTGATGCCAAAAATGCAATCAGTAGAATTTTTGTCTGTCGTCTGCATAACCGTTATAGAAACAAAAACTACTGGACGGATTTTGATGAAACTTGGTACAATTATTATTCATACTCCTGAGCAGGTTATAGGATACTTTTCATCACGCTACAATCAATAAGAGCAGAGCAGTGAAGGGAAATGTTGTGAAAACGGGAGAAATTATGACGACCTGTTGTCGCTGGCATAAGCGACATGATCCGCGAACGAAGTCGCTGGCAGAAGCTAGTACATCATATAAATGTACTTAGCTGCGTCTTGTGATATCAATAATTTGCTTCTTGAGTTATTCTTGATATCCCAGTAGTTTCAGAGATTATTCGTAACATACGCACAAATCTCTCCTCTTTACAGTGAGTGTAGATACATTTCCGCTCAGTGATATTCATTACTACTGAGCGGAGCGGAGACTAGATGTGTTAGTTTTTCGCTCCGCTTTGTTTGGAGTTCGCACCTAAGAATCTTAGGTGCGAACTCGAATCTTAGGCTAAGATCCTCCCCGTAGGCGGAGCGTAATATATGAGGTACCGTACCAACACACGACGATACAATGTGTTACTATTACCAGACCTACAATAAAAGAGCAATAAGGCTAAGCCTTGATTGTAATTACTCCGCTTTCAGAGACAAAAACGCATATCAATTCGGTAATTCACGTTTATGAAATAAAATGAAATGTTTTGTTGGATAGTATGCATATATTTCGAGTTCACAATATGTTAGACACAACATCGCCAAGCGTAACGAATAGGAATTCTAGAATATATTTCATAATTTTTATTAACTACCGCAGAATCGAATTTGTTCGAATCAAACGTAACGCTTATAACTTTAAATATGAGTTCTTAATCTTAATACTACATGAGTGCTCGGATAACGATTCGTGTCTTTCACCTTTACAGAACATTTATAACAAAATTTAACTATAGCTTTAAGTAGGTACAATAATGTAATCATCTACAGTGTCACTTGATATTCTGTCTTCCTTCCTTTTTTCCCGGCAAGTAAACTTGAATATACTGTTGTCGGAAACAACAGTGCAAATAAATAGTAGCATGTTATTACTATAAGACTATACATCGCATACGTAAATATCATGCATATTAACGTCAAATAACAACGAGAATGTTATGCTTAACGCGTAGCTTAGACAATCTGTAATCGTTTCATTTCTTTGAAGAGTATGTCACCCATTTTGGCTGGGGAGCGGCTGACGAGTACGTTAGCTTTCTCTAAAGCCTTGATTTTGTCCATAGCACCTCCCTTGCCGCCTGAAATGATGGCACCGGCGTGACCCATCCGCCTGCCGGGAGGGGCTGTCAGTCCAGCGATGAATGAGACCACTGGCTTCGCATTGCGACCCTGGAATTTGAGATACAAAGTGTTTAAGAAACTACAAAAGTTAGGCACCTATTTGTAGTGATGAGAATGAGACATTCTTATTTGAGGGATACGTATCAAATCGTAAAACGGGAACGGATTAGGAAAGAGCGGCCCTTATGTTCGGAAAAGTATAGTCTAGCAGTTCCTCCTCGTTTTCTACCGTAACTTCTAGCTCCAAAAGACTATCGACAAATAAAACCGAATAAGTTCAGCTACGCGGACTTCTCTAGGACTAGGGCACAGCAGACCTTGGAGCGGGGCGACACTTAGACGGAAAATTTGTTAAATTTTGAAGCTAGTTTACTTTAAGTAGCATAAATATAATTTTGTTTTCAGAGAGAAGAACCTGTTATCAGTGCGCTTATGTACATAACATGAAAGATTGTTATTACAAATGTTATCAATAAATATGCAGCGCAAATCATATTTCACTCGAAAATTTTCGGTGTAAATTACCGACTAATTTTAATTGACCGCGTAAGAAAAATATTTGCTAATGTTAATGTTAATTTTTACTTGAAAGGATGTGTTTTATTCGAATATTTACACCCACAAATGACGTAAAACACCTTTACACGGCTGCAGTTGATGCTCTAAATTCATAAGTACATTGATTGTGTCTAGCTAAAACTAGTTCATATCCTGTATTCAAACTCTTTAGAAAATTACTCATGTTAACGCTTATCAAAGAACATGGACGTCTCATTGCTATTTTTCTTCTTCTTGTATTCTAGATCGTTAATCAAGTGAGGAGATGTATGTAGTTAATTAGTATTAAATGCCGACACACAATAACAATCAGTAATGAACTTCGATGAACAATGCAGTGTTCATTGTTTCAAAGGCGGACGAATCGATTATAAATTACGGATGTTTATACTATTGAACGTTTTAATAACACGAGATTAAGATCATGTATTATTTTACCTGAACTTAATAGATCTTAATCTAAAAAACATGATTCACGTCACTAGTTACTTAGTAGATATGTCGCAGTCGAAATGCATAATCCGCCGTATTACATTACCGCTAGCCGTTATCAAAAGCAGGGCCGTTATGTATTACGGCGGATTAACGATTAGCTGGATTGTCATTGCGATACGTTCTACACTTTGGCGGCTCACGTTCAGCCGCATTGCACATTGTAGGGTGACCATGTGATAACAAAAAACTGTTCAATTGCACATGAAATTTATCCTTGAAGTCACTATTTACAGTCACATTTGTCACGTTTTTCTCGTCAAAACCATTATTAACTTCACATTTTATTATCAAACTTTCTGTATTCGACGCCATTGTTGTTGTTTGTTGTGACAGGCAGCGCCGCGCGTGCTAAAAATGGGAACTAAAAACTGTCAAAGAGGCGGTTAACGAACCACTCTTTGATATTACAGCTAGCGGCATTAAAGAACGTATAGCGCCGAACACATTCCAGCGCAATTTCATTCAGCCTTATTCAATCCGACTAATCGTTAATCCGCCGTAATACATAACAGCCCTGCTTTTGATAACGGCTGGCTGTAATGTAATACAGCGGATTATACAATGGGACTGCGACA
>NWSH02000605.1:7002949-7023099 GCA_002382865.2 Heliothis virescens | reverse complement strand
AGCTGGATTGTCATTGCGATACGTTCTACACTTTGGCGGCTCACGTTCAGCCGCATTGCACATTGTAGGGTGACCATGTGATAACAAAAAACTGTTCAATTGCACATGAAATTTATCCTTGAAGTCACTATTTACAGTCACATTTGTCACGTTTTTCTCGTCAAAACCATTATTAACTTCACATTTTATTATCAAACTTTCTGTATTCGACGCCATTGTTGTTGTTTGTTGTGACAGGCAGCGCCGCGCGTGCTAAAAATGGGAACTAAAAACTGTCAAAGAGGCGGTTAACGAACCACTCTTTGATATTACAGCTAGCGGCATTAAAGAACGTATAGCGCCGAACACATTCCAGCGCAATTTCATTCAGCCTTATTCAATCCGACTAATCGTTAATCCGCCGTAATACATAACAGCCCTGCTTTTGATAACGGCTGGCTGTAATGTAATACAGCGGATTATACAATGGGACTGCGACAGATATAACGTGATGTAACTATACGTCATGTTCGTGACAAATAACATGATAAAAAATGCAAATAATACTTGAACTACATGTTACGTAAATTACAAAAATATCTTGTTAGCAACTGGCAACTCATCTTACCTTATTCTGTATGGGAAAAATAGAAGAGTATTAAGATTAGAAATAGTTAAAAGGTATAGTATTATAAGTAGTAAAGGAAAAATAACAGTGTAAAGCACATATTATAAAGAGAGATTTAGAAAATATATTTTTTTGTCCTTACTTTGTTGTTCTCAATGAGGAACTCAGCTGCTTGCTCCTCGGCGTTGCCACCGATTTCTCCGATGAGCACAATGCCCTTTGTGTTGTCATCCTTCAGGAAAAGATCTAAGCAGTCGATGAAGTTTGTTCCGTTGAAGGGATCACCTCCAATACCAACACACAGGGTCTGGCCCAGGCCTTGCTGTAAATAAAATAGAAAAATTATATAAAATAATGTACGTACAAAATAAATAAAATTACGATATCATTAATCACTTCTTTTGAATCCACCATACATTGAACATCTTTTTGAACCCTGATAGAAAACATGCCAAATGGAGTTTAACTTTCGTACTCGCTATTTCTGGGGCCAATAGTGATTAGTGATAAATAAACAATACATACTACAGCTATAAGTACTTTATACTGTCCTACCTCAGTGGTCTGTTGGACAGCTTCGTAAGTTAGGGTGCCTGATCGTGACACGACGCCGATGCATCCAGGTTTGTGGATGGATGCCGGCATGATACCAATCTTGCAGTTAGCGGGCGGGCAGATGATGCCAGGGCAGTTGGGGCCCAATAGACGGGATTTGTTCTGCCGTAAGAGTGCGTGTTTCACGCGCACCATGTCCTGTAATAACATTTAATTAAAATTTTAGGAATAACCTTGATTCCAGTGATAATTCTAAATCAATATGTATAAGAGGTTTGCTGAAATAAAGGAGCAATTTGAATGTGTCGTGTGCATTATTTTATTTGCTCCTCTATGCGTGATAGTCCAAAAACAATGAGGTATTAGGCTTATCATTTCAATTCATGCTTCACTTTTCATGTAACACACTATACATATGTATAAATGAGAAGTTAAAAGCTAGAAAGTCTGATAACCATTTTTCCCAAGGTGGTGATAATAATAAAAACAAGAATCTTACATGCTGGGGAATACCCTCAGTGATGCAGACGATGAGGGGCATTTCAGCTTCAATGGCTTCTAAGACAGCCTGAGCAGATCCTCCCTGGGGTACATAGATGGCTGTAGCGGTAGCACCAGTGGCAGCCATCGCTTCCCTAACAGTTCCAAACACCGGTTTGCCCAGATGTTCTTTGCCTGCCTTCTTTGGTGACACTCCACCAACAATGTTTGTGCCATATTCAATTGCTTGCTGAGCATGGAATGTACCCTGCTTCCCAGTAAATCCCTGTATGATGACTTTAGTGTCTTTGGTCAGCAGTAAATTAGTATTAGTGCTGGCATATTCTGATGAGTATCTGACTGAGACAGAACCTAGCTTCAACACGTCTGAAACAGAAACAATGTTTAATTATAATTTAATTAATGCTAGAGGTAAATTAATTAAATAAGTAACAGTAATGAAAGTTTCTTTACTATTTGTTTTCTCTTAATGTATGAACAAAATGCAATAGTTTTCATTTGTTTCTTAATTTAAACTAATCTAGTGGGAATGATCCTGGATGGGAATGGTTTAGAATTTTAGTAAACAGTTCCAACTTTCAGTTTCATTCTCTTGTAATTTTACATAACATGGGTGGGGTCAATGCAATAAACATAATTATGTGATATGGAGATTGAAATCAAAGTAATATTTTTACTTGCATTGAGAAATACTGATAAGATTCTAACTAGATTGGAAATTTAAATGTAATGCTAAAATCTGTTTATGTGAACATATAAGATTCTTAGATTCAAAGTCATATTTAAAAACTATGCTTTATTTGTAAAGAACATTATTGCTATAACTAGTACAAGATTTATGAAGATTTTCATAAAAAATTACAGACAGTTACTAAGGAATGGATCAATAAAATTATTTATATTATGAGCATATGAGCATTATGAAATTTTCAAGATAATAACTATTGTTTTACATAATATGCCAAAAAAATAAAAATAAACAGATAAGTTATCAGGCAAGCCTACACTATACAACATAGGTTCATGTTTGATCAAAGGTCATATTGATTCACTGCATTTTGTTCATTATTGATTGAAGCTTCAAATATTAACAAAAGCATGAAGGGAGTGGACAATTTCAGTATAGTTTAGAGTTTATATAACAAGATATTCGCCGAAATTTATCGCTAGCGGCGACATTGATAGTATTTTTAGACGAAGGTCTCGGTTACATTCTATTGGGCCTAATGAGTACGACATTGAAAGTCCGCAGAACACAACATCTGTTTGCTTTAATTACTTTCTATTAATTTATCTAGGTTGAAATTGTATATTTTAGTCAGGTGCTAGGTGAATAGCAAGGTTAACATCGCAGGTTAATACTAAAAAAAAAGTTGACGTGACGTGCTGCGGTGCTCGACCATCCTAATCTTGAATATTTTGAAGTAGAAATTTACCGTAAGATAATAGATATTCTAACCTTTAAACCGTGATAAATTCCGGATCGGCACAGCCATTTTACAGTAGATTATTAATTGGAAAAAAGGAAGGAGTCCAGAATTCAAATAATTTGGCTAAATGACACTAATGATGACTGACAGATGGTTCCCAATCTCATCGACCATTACGTAACTGACAAATAAGTTCCAGTGTTACAAGGATTTCGAATATTCTATAATCGACTAATTGTTTCTGGGTTTTATTGATTATTATCATAATCTGTGGAATGATAAAGTTATTTATATATGAAGTCTGTGGTAATTTGTTTATTCGAAAAGATATGACGTGTAATTAGCTTTTTGTTTTGCTAGAATTTACATAAAACTGTAATACGATTCAAATTCAGTCATAACTTGAATTAACTCAGTGTAAATAAACGTTCTTTAATTTTACAATTAATGTGATCTCCGTGTTGATAAGGTTCAAACAGTCCTCAGATAATTTTGGTCCGGCTTGGTTTGCATTGTTGTCAATCGTAACACCGAATAATACAGAAAATGTGTGGTTCCGATAAGAAACTGGGTGAAATTCGAGCACTAATTCTTGTTGGTGGCTATGGGACTCGTTTAAGACCCTTAACTTTAAGTAGACCGAAGCCTCTTGTGGAGTTTGCCAATAAACCTATATTGTTGCATCAAATCGAGGCCTTGGTAGAAGCTGGAGTCACACAGGTATTTATTACTTATAAAAATTCAATATATATAACATAATAGATGTGTACAGTTTTACTATACTTAAGAAATCTGTAGTAAGAAATCTGTAAAAAAATTGTGGAATTTATTGAATAGCTACTTATAATTAATTTTTCAACAACATTGCAGGTCATACTGGCAGTTTCATATCGTGCAGAGGATATGGAAAAAGAGTTGACTGAACAAGTCTCCAAACTCGGTGTGTCTCTCACATTTTCTCATGAAACTGAACCCTTGGGCACTGCGGGACCCCTTGCATTGGCGCGTGAACTTCTCAGTGCTAGCCCTGAGCCTTTCTTTGTACTAAACTCTGATGTTATATGCGATTTCCCATTCAAAGAACTTGCCAAATTCCACAGGAGCCATGGAAAGGTATATGTTTTTTAATATTATAATCATAGTAATTTTTAATTTCTTTGTGGCATAAACAACAAAATAAAATAAGTTTTTGTTTAAAATATAAAGAAATTCATTCAAACAACTGTATAAGCTAACAAACGCAGCTTATTGTGAAAATGACTGGTTTTATGAAATGGCTTGCTAGCTTTCTAAACATAGATAAGAATGCCAGCTCAAATTCAAATATTCTTGTGTTGAAAAGTGTTACTAATTTTCAATTTCTTTTCCTGTTCCTCTAACAAGAAAAAAATTGGAGCTTTAAATGGGTAGACTCTTTAGGAAATTGCACAAAAATTTTCCTCCTAAATTGTTCAGTTTATTGGCATGGTGAACATTACAGATTTTGAAATAAATTAAATCAGTTTAATATTTAAATATGTGGAAGCCAACCCCAACATAGTTCGTAAAAGGCTAGGCAAATGATGATGAAAGTATGTGGAAAATATAGTACCTTCACTTTTCCGACAATTGTTTTCCTACTAGATAACAGTTAACACTTATCTTGTTTGTTGATGTACATTACACATATTATGGTCTACATACTTGTTACTAACACTGAAATATACGAGTACTCAAGTATTATGGAGTACTCGTATATGTAGGTTTTCAAATAATACCCCCTTTTTTTTCATAAATTAAACTTTCGTGTTACGATTTGCAGCAAATAAAATGCCATATGTGTATGGAGAAAAATGGCATTGCAGATGAATAAAATTACAAACAGTAAATGATAACTTTCATCATCATAAACTGAATAGCTAGTATTGAGCCGCTGTCTAGTACTACCAACAGCTTAATTGCCCACTCTGTTTACAATAAAATATTACTGCATAGTGCTTTATATCATCTTCATGTTAGTTTATTACTTTAATTTTCAGGAGGGAACTATTGTAGTGACCAAAGTCGAGGAACCTTCGAAATATGGAGTTGTTGTTTACAAAGATGGTGGTGAAATCGAAAGTTTTGTTGAAAAGCCGCAGGAGTTTATATCAAATAAAATTAATGCTGGTAAGTTGTTTTTGTGCTAAGAGGGATTATGGTGTAGATGATTAATGAAAAAAAAATTGAATAATGATTCAGTGAGTGTACAGGTGAATGATATATTAATTTCATACTAAACATGATTAATTTATTACATAGGTCATTCTTATATAATTTCAGTTAGTATATTAATAAGTATAGTATATTTCATTTTTTTTTTCCAGGAATGTACATATTAAATCCTTCGGTGTTAAGTAGAATAGAACTACGACCAATGTCGATCGAAAAGGAAGTTTTCCCATTCATGGCCACCGATGGGCAGCTATTTGCCATGGAACTCCAGGGTTTCTGGATGGATGTGGGACAACCTAAAGACTTTTTGACAGGTAGTTACTATTATTTATTTTGCAATTTATGTAAAAAATTCTAAGGGTCATATAACATGATATAAACTTCTTCTACATAGATATTTTTATGTAAGTATAGTAGTTTTAGTAGAAAGTTTCATCATAAAGACTACATACCAAATCAAACCCAGGATTACACAGTAGTCGCAACCACTAGACCTACAAGGCAGGCGGTTAGAGCCCTTAGCAACAGAAGCAGATGTTACAAATACACAAACTGATAAATTATAAAATGTATGTATTTATTTCTAGGAATGTGTCTATACCTAACGAGCCTACGGCAGAAGAACTCAAACATGTTGCATGACGGCACTGGTGTCGTTGGCAATGTGCTGATAGACCCCACAGCTACCATCGGCAAAGGCTGCAGGATAGGACCGAACGTTACTATCGGGCCGGACGTCGTTATTGAAGATGGTAAGTAATTTTTTTTAAACGTGATTATCTGACATCCGTTTAGTGATCATACCATAATTATTTATAGTTGTAAAGATAATGTACCTACTATCTGTATAGCATGAGTAGATTGATGTGCATAATTTATATGTAGTAGGTATAGTTGTGTTATCGTGTCGTTGAATTTATTACACGTGAAGGCTCGCCATTGGTTGACTGAGTGGGTGCGACAATGTACTCAGCTGTATTGTAATAAAGGAAACTAGACATTTAAATAATAATGATAGTGAATGTAGAGGAAGTGCGAATTTTTAAATATTTACAAATGACTCTTAATTATAAAAAGTGAATTGTATTGTGTTCCAACAACAATATAAATAAAATCACCGATATGAGTTGATAAAAATTTGTAACAGCACTGAATTTTTAATCGCCAGTTAGCAATTAGCTCAATTGGCACTCGAGGTTCGTTGCTCAAGGTTTTCAGTGAATGAAGGGCAGCAAACATTTATCGCCACTTCTAGAGGCTTAGAACAAGTGCTAACCACAATTTTGTCATCCCGCTTTTGTTCAATGCACACACTTTATTCTACAAACTAGCTTCTAATCTAAACTTAAAATCCCGTTTTTCCCGTGTCCGTGGAAATTTTGGGAAATCCTTTCTTAGCGGATGCATACGTCATAAAATCTACCTGCATGCCAAATTTCAACCCGATCCCTCCAGTGGTTTGTGCTGTGCGTTGATAGATCACTATGTCAGTCAGTCACCTTTGAGTTTTATATATTTAGTTAGATACATCAATAAGCGTATTGTTAAGAACTCTCAATAGTTGAGAGTTTCCCCAGAGGATATCACAACGATTATCATAATTTTCAGGAGCGTGCATCAAACGTAGCACAATTCTCCGAGGGGCTTGCGTTCGCCAGCACGCCTGGCTCGACGGGTGTATCGTCGGTTGGCGCTCAGTCGTCGGTCGCTGGGTCCGCATGGAGAACTGCACGGTCCTGGGCGAAGACGTCATAGTCAAAGACGAGCTATACGTGAACGGGGGCCAAGTGTTACCGCACAAGTCCATTGCACTCTCCGTGCCTGAACCACAGATCATTATGTAAAAAGACTGAGTGGAGACCACTTCGTAGTTGGGGCTAGTTTTTAAAATATATTTGTAAAAGTGTTTGGCAGGCAGTTAAAGAGATGCTGATGACTCGACTTCGTGTTTGGTTGGTAAGTGAAATAAGTTCCTACCTGAATCATCTACCCGGATATACAAAGAATCGCGTCACTACATCCGTATAGGAAAATTTACTTATCAAAATAATAAATCAAAAAGTACATCAACTATCATATTATTTAGATTTGTTATTGATGATTAAATTATTTTAAAATTTTGGTGACTTAAACACCAATCAAATGTTCTCTTATCTGCTGTTTAACAAATTATTTACATTACATAGAAGTATAAAAAAATCTAATTTTATTTGTAAATTAAATAGATATTAATCTTATATTCTATTCTATATAATATTTATTTCGTAACGTATCCTACCTAAAGTGGTAGTTTTGATTACTTTGTTTTATAAATTGATTTTCGTTTTATTTTGTTGTATTCAAAAGTGTTGCTTGTTTTTATACTTCAAAGAATATATATTTTCTTTATTTTGTAATTTGTAAATGAAATAATTTTTTAATCTTTCTAAATAGAAACATTCCTTTCACGTCACCGGCTTTCAGGGCACATAAGTATCCATTACATGTACCTGTTTGACCACATATGGATAGCTAGGAATTATTTACCATAATGTTCTTTCCGTAAGTGGTAAAACCGAGAAATTTTAAAATCTGGTAAGTAATAGATCTACAAAACGTACCATAACTACTTATAAGTACGACTTTAACTAACTTTAAGCAGTCTTACTACAGCGTACAATGTAATGTACTGCCATTTTACACCAAAATTAGATTAAGGTTTGTTGTCAGTGTAAACTATTTTGTGAAGTTAGATAATACTTTATTACTACCTACATATTACATCGCAATAACAATAAGGCAACACAATACAATAGTAATTGAATATTTCGAAGTTGTTTTATTTCNAGGACCGAACGTTACTATCGGGCCGGACGTCGTTATTGAAGATGGTAAGTAATTTTTTTTAAACGTGATTATCTGACATCCGTTTAGTGATCATACCATAATTATTTATAGTTGTAAAGATAATGTACCTACTATCTGTATAGCATGAGTAGATTGATGTGCATAATTTATATGTAGTAGGTATAGTTGTGTTATCGTGTCGTTGAATTTATTACACGTGAAGGCTCGCCATTGGTTGACTGAGTGGGTGCGACAATGTACTCAGCTGTATTGTAATAAAGGAAACTAGACATTTAAATAATAATGATAGTGAATGTAGAGGAAGTGCGAATTTTTAAATATTTACAAATGACTCTTAATTATAAAAAGTGAATTGTATTGTGTTCCAACAACAATATAAATAAAATCACCGATATGAGTTGATAAAAATTTGTAACAGCACTGAATTTTTAATCGCCAGTTAGCAATTAGCTCAATTGGCACTCGAGGTTCGTTGCTCAAGGTTTTCAGTGAATGAAGGGCAGCAAACATTTATCGCCACTTCTAGAGGCTTAGAACAAGTGCTAACCACAATTTTGTCATCCCGCTTTTGTTCAATGCACACACTTTATTCTACAAACTAGCTTCTAATCTAAACTTAAAATCCCGTTTTTCCCGTGTCCGTGGAAATTTTGGGAAATCCTTTCTTAGCGGATGCATACGTCATAAAATCTACCTGCATGCCAAATTTCAACCCGATCCCTCCAGTGGTTTGTGCTGTGCGTTGATAGATCACTATGTCAGTCAGTCACCTTTGAGTTTTATATATTTAGTTAGATACATCAATAAGCGTATTGTTAAGAACTCTCAATAGTTGAGAGTTTCCCCAGAGGATATCACAACGATTATCATAATTTTCAGGAGCGTGCATCAAACGTAGCACAATTCTCCGAGGGGCTTGCGTTCGCCAGCACGCCTGGCTCGACGGGTGTATCGTCGGTTGGCGCTCAGTCGTCGGTCGCTGGGTCCGCATGGAGAACTGCACGGTCCTGGGCGAAGACGTCATAGTCAAAGACGAGCTATACGTGAACGGGGGCCAAGTGTTACCGCACAAGTCCATTGCACTCTCCGTGCCTGAACCACAGATCATTATGTAAAAAGACTGAGTGGAGACCACTTCGTAGTTGGGGCTAGTTTTTAAAATATATTTGTAAAAGTGTTTGGCAGGCAGTTAAAGAGATGCTGATGACTCGACTTCGTGTTTGGTTGGTAAGTGAAATAAGTTCCTACCTGAATCATCTACCCGGATATACAAAGAATCGCGTCACTACATCCGTATAGGAAAATTTACTTATCAAAATAATAAATCAAAAAGTACATCAACTATCATATTATTTAGATTTGTTATTGATGATTAAATTATTTTAAAATTTTGGTGACTTAAACACCAATCAAATGTTCTCTTATCTGCTGTTTAACAAATTATTTACATTACATAGAAGTATAAAAAAATCTAATTTTATTTGTAAATTAAATAGATATTAATCTTATATTCTATTCTATATAATATTTATTTCGTAACGTATCCTACCTAAAGTGGTAGTTTTGATTACTTTGTTTTATAAATTGATTTTCGTTTTATTTTGTTGTATTCAAAAGTGTTGCTTGTTTTTATACTTCAAAGAATATATATTTTCTTTATTTTGTAATTTGTAAATGAAATAATTTTTTAATCTTTCTAAATAGAAACATTCCTTTCACGTCACCGGCTTTCAGGGCACATAAGTATCCATTACATGTACCTGTTTGACCACATATGGATAGCTAGGAATTATTTACCATAATGTTCTTTCCGTAAGTGGTAAAACCGAGAAATTTTAAAATCTGGTAAGTAATAGATCTACAAAACGTACCATAACTACTTATAAGTACGACTTTAACTAACTTTAAGCAGTCTTACTACAGCGTACAATGTAATGTACTGCCATTTTACACCAAAATTAGATTAAGGTTTGTTGTCAGTGTAAACTATTTTGTGAAGTTAGATAATACTTTATTACTACCTACATATTACATCGCAATAACAATAAGGCAACACAATACAATAGTAATTGAATATTTCGAAGTTGTTTTATTTCCAACTAGCTTCCGCCAGCGGTTTCACCCGCTTTCCCGTGGGAACTACTGCGCGCACCCGGATAAAGTAGCCTATAGCCTTCCTCGATAAGTGGGCCATCTAAAACTGAAATAATTTTTCAAATCGGACCAGTAGTTCCTGAGATTAGCGCGTTCAAACAAACAAACAAACTCTTCAGCTTTATAATATTAGTATAGATTCCTAAAAGGTTCAACTTCTGACAAGCTACATTTCATAGATTTTGAATTTGGTAAGGCCCTTTTCTGATTAGTCTGTCTGCAGCGGTGCCCATTAACGTCACTGAATTTAAAGCGACGAATAAAATTATGCGTAGAATGGAAATTTAGTTGAGACTTCAATATGAAAAGAAGTATGTTTATTATGGTGATAGTGAGAAGGGACCATAATGAATCGGTTAAAGTCGCCTCCAGAAACTGCCGATCAATAGGGGCATTGACCATTGACCACCTACTAGAAATAATCGTGGGAGCCGTGCGTGTTAACGGATGTCTCGGATGGTTTATTATTTATTTTCATTACAGCCTAATAATCGACTAATAGCAAGAGACACACCCTAAAAAATCACCTAAATAGTAAGAATGTTGCTAGTGCGAATATTTTTTTATAATTTTTATGGCATAGACAAGCCAGATCGAATGTCAGCGGCATATTGACAATGACAGCTGACGAGTGTCACTGTCAGAAGCTGATAGTGCTGCTGGATTTTGCGCCAAAACGTAAAATCTTTTGTTGTTTTGTTGAATTGAAAGTATGATATTTCAATAAAATAACACAAAATGTCGAAACGTAACAGTGTAGGTGCTTCAAACACCCTATTCAATTATTTCTCTAAAACACCGCCTGCGAATAAAAAGGTAAAATCAGAGGTTGAGATTGATAAAAGTCCGAAGTTAAATTCTTCGGTTCAAAACGGTGACAAGGAATCTAAGGTTGAAAGTAAGTACACAACATAATAGTAGTTTAATTTAAATGTCTATTATCGCGAATTATTTATAGTTACGCTAAATCTGTATATTAAACAGAGAAAAAGCGTGAAAGACAGGCTACTCCATCTCCTGAAGTGAAACATAACAGCGACAGTGAAGATGAAGTGCCTATTGCTCCCAAACGCAGGAAGAGAATCCGTCTCAACCCGGTGGATTCTGATGATTCCGATGTCGAGAACAAAGGTGGGTTACAGTCATAGACAGTTTACAAAATTATCAACATAGGTACTAGCCGTTTTCCTGCGGCACTCGCGTCGCGTGGGAAATACTGCCCGTTCTCGGTTAAAATATAGCCTATGTTACTCAGGGACTATGTAGATTCCCAAAAGTGAAAAAAATATTCAAATCGGATCAGTAGATCTAGAGCCTATTCATTACAAACAAACACACCTTTCCACTTTATATAGATGTATAGATGTGCTGTATGCAATCTAGTTTTTCGAATTATCATTCACTAGGTTCCGCCAGCAGTTTCACCTGCTTTCTAAGGGAACTACTTCTTACACCAAGATAGAAAGTAGCCTAATTAACAAACATACACACTCACAAACTCTAGTGTGATTACAAATGAAATCAATTTTTATTTCCAGCAGATAACAAAATGGATACATCTGAAGTTGAAAAGCCGTCTATGGAGAAGAAACTGCAGGACAGCTTCAAATATGAACCAAACCAGTCGCCTAAAGCTAAAAAGCCAAGCAAACCAGCCAACAAACCCTCATCTAGTGAAAAGTAACACCAAATATTTTGTAACACAAATAAATCCCATTTTCTTGTAAAAGTCAATACATAAAAAGATATAAGAGTAAAGGCCAGCTTCAAAGTTCTAAAAACATTTCTAAGGCATTATCTTTCAGATAGTTATCTAGAACTTTATCTGGAACCTGTGAAATGGGCCCTAAATCCTATAAAGCTTATTTTTTTAAGTTCTTTAAATATTCAACAGAAAAAAAAACTAGACCAGCCAGTGTCATCTGTGCTGAAATTGTGAACTATACAAACTCTTTTCAGACCTACAACATCACCCCCAAAACCTGTTGAAGAGAAGCCCATAGCTGATGAAGGCAACTGGACACATTGCAAGTTGGACTGGTTGAAGCCTCAGAAGATCAGGGATGCACAGAAAAGGAGACCAGATCATCCAGAGTATAATCCTTCTACATTATTTGTGCCACCTGAGTTTTATAAGGATCAGACCCCTGTAAGTATTATGAAAAAAAAATAAAAAACTTAAAAAAATATAAATGCATTAGTAACTGTCTCTCTATCTGGCTTTCTCATACTGAACCAATTAAAAATGAAATTTTGTACACAGATAGTCTAGAGGCTGAGAAAGGACATGGAATGCTTTTGAGAGAAATTTGTACAATGCTCAATATTTGTTGGATTAAATTTATTGGATGGATGGACACTCTTCTCATACAAAGAAGAGTGTTAATCACCTCTTGCTCACGCTTGATTGGTCATTCCAGATTAAAAATAATTAAGTCCCGGTTTTCTATCACCATATTTCATTGATGTCTAAGGTATACTTATAAAGTTTGATTGCAGGCTCATCGTCAATGGTGGGAGATGAAATCCTCTCACTTTGACTGTGTCCTGTTCTTCAAAGTGGGCAAGTTCTATGAGCTGTACCACATGGATGCTGCTGTTGGCGTTAATGAACTTGGATTCTCTTACATGAAGGTAAAGGTTCCCACGGGACGCATGTATAACAGCTCGCGGAAGTGAGATAAATATGCGCGTAAAAATAATCCTTTCTGGCAGTTCGGTAAAGCTTTAAATAGCAAAAAACTGAAATACAACATAAATATTTTATTTCAGGGTGAATTTGCCCACTCCGGGTTCCCTGAGAGTGCGTACGGCAGAATGGCATCAACATTGGTGTCTAAAGGATATAAAGTTGCAAGAGTCGAACAGACTGAAACTCCTGACATGATGCAGGAGAGATGCAGAAAAAGTAAGCTTTTGTTACTATCTAACTTCACTTTGATTTCTTTCGAGTCAGTCATTACAGGCAGACTGAAGCCAGAAAGTCTGATAACCATCCTATCAAAGGGTTACCCAGTTAACTGGGTTGAGGAGGTCAGACTGGAAATCGCTTCACGTAAAACACTGGTACTCAGATCCATCCAGTTGGAATGGAAGTCGATCCTATTTTCGATTCGACATAATCGAAAAAAAAAATGCTATCAAACCTCACCATTGTGAACACAATTTCAGCGGGCAAGAACAGCAAATGGGACAAAGTGGTTCGCCGTGAGATCTGTCAGGTGACGATGCGCGGCGCTCAGATCTGTGGCCTGCAGGACAACGGACCGGCAGAACCCACTGCTGCTTACATGATGGCTATTGCTGAGGAGGTATTTAATTAACTGCCAACTTCATTGTACTAATATTATAAAGCTGAAGAGTTTGTTTGTTTGTTTGAACGCGCTAATCTCAGGAACTACTGGTCCGATTTGAAAAATTCTTTCAGTGTTAGATAGCCCATTTATCGGGGAAGGTTATAGGCTACTTTTTATCCGGGTGCGCGCAGTAGTTCCTACGGGAAAGCGGGTGAAACCGCTGGCAGAAGCTAGTAGTTTATAAAGGATTTGTTTAGCTTGTTTGTTCCTAAAACGCTTTAAAATTATTGAATCAATTTGCAAAAATCATTGCTAGTGAAACAGCTATAAAATTAGGTATACTACTAGTTTAATGAAAACTTAGGACTATAGCTTTGACAACAATGATAATTTATTAATATTGTTTCCTTAATTATTAGTTTTGCTATAGAATTCTATGTATACTGTCTATTTGACACTGAAATAACAAAAGTTACGGATGATAATTATTTACATAACTCACAGGAAAGTAATGGTAGCAGCACCTATGGGATATGCTTCGTGGACACATCAATAGGGTTGTTCCATTTGGGCCAGTTTCAAGACGACAAGCATTCCTCCAGGCTACTCACCACTTTGGCACATTACCCTCCGGCCTTGGTAAGTAAACATTACAATATCGCATTTGTTTATGACTGTTTAGCAAGTAATAAACAAGTTTACTTTACTTTTGTAAGAAAAACTGGCCAAGTCAAATCTTAACTGAGATTTCACTTCCTTACTATAATTTTAGGATTTTGTTCACAGAACTTCAGGTTCATATTTTTTGACAATATTGTGATACATATCAAGATATTATGCTGCATATCAACCAATGCCTTGTCGAAAAATATAAATCTGAAGAGTTTGATTGTTCGAACTTACCTTACAAAATACTGGTTCAATTTGAAAATTATTTCAATGTTAGATAATATGCCTATTTATTGCGGAAGGCTATAGGCTACTTTTGTCCTTGGAGGTAGTTCCCAGGAGGCGCGAATGAAACAGCAAGTAATTCATAATTCCCCACAATCACATTTCCAGATAATCTACGACCGTAAAACTAGCGCTCGTACAACAAAACTGTTGAGCACACACTGCCACAGCGCTCGCAGAGAGCCGCAGACACTGTGGACACCGGACAAGACACTCAAGACATTAGCTGAGAAGTATTACAGAACTAATGCCGACGGGGAGTGGCCGGAAGGGATTACACCGTTCCTGCATGAAGGTTGGTGGTGTAGTTGTACTTAGTAATATTATAATTATGCTTTCAAGCAAAAATGGTTGAAGTGATTTAGATGGAATTCTGGTATTGAGATAGTTGATAAGTTGGAAGCGAAGAAAGACTGTGTACACTTCTGTACCACTTATCAAATACATAATTTCTTACAATAATTTTACACATTTTAGGGAACATTTTAACCACAATCTTGATTTCGCAATATTAATGTTTTGACACTTGTAATTCAATTCTTATTTACGACAAACCTCCAAATATCGCGATTTCCCGTTCCAGGTGATGCTCTAGGTCTAACTCCTGCCGCAAACTGCTACCTAGCAATCAAAGCTCTAGGCGGCGTAGTTAGTTGCCTAACCGACTGTCTCCTAGACATACAAATACTAGGCATGAACCAGTTCACCTCGTATTCACCCCCCGACGTTCTAAACAAGACCCTATCGCAAGAGGTTAAGGTCGAAAATCGCTGGGAAGGCGGCAGTACTATGGTGTTAGATGCTATCACCTTGAGGAACCTGAGGATCGTGCAGGATGAAGGCTGCTTGTATGATCGGCTGAATTTCTGTTCTACTCATATGGGGAAGAGGTTTGTACAAATGCTTTTCTTTAGTAAACTTTTAAGAATAATTAAGGAATAGTTGACCCAAATGGAATTATTATTTAACTAAAAATACAGTTATACTCCTCTAAACGACACATATTGTGAGGAGGTTTCTGTCTCCAGAGCCGGTAGCTTGTTTGCAGTTCTCCATATCGGTAGCCATCTACTTCATATATTTTGAAACATTATTTTCTCTTATTGAATTCTCTGAATCTCGTATTGAATATGTAAATATAGATAAATTGGTAAAAAATGCATAGTTGTGCAATATTTGGAGTTCTAAAATATTATCATTGTTACAGATTACTGTACCAATGGGTTTGTGCACCAAGTTGCAATATATCTGTGATCAAGGAGAGACAGAATGCCGTGAAGGCGTTGTTTGAAAACCAAGAGCTGTGCCAAGATGCTAAGAGCATCCTTACTACTTTACCTGATTTGGAAAGGCTGTTAGCGAAGTAAGTATAATGAACGTAATTTTTAACCGACTTCCCAAAAAGAAGTTTCTCAATTCGACTTTCTATGTATATTTTGTACTAGCCGTTTTCCCGCGGTTTCATTCGCATCCCGTGGGAATTACTGCCCGTACCCGGATAAAATATAGCCTATGTCACTCGTGGATAATGTAGCTTTCGAATGGTGAAAGAATTTTTTAAATCGGTCCAGTATTTTTTGAGCCTATTCATTACAACCAAACAAACAAACAAAGTTTTCCTCTTTATAATATTAGTATAGATGTCATGAATGGTGGAACTATGATGCCGCGTATTCTACATATNCCAGTAGTTTTTGAGCCTATTCATTACAACCAAACAAACAAACAAAGTTTTCCTCTTTATAATATTAGTATAGATGTCATGAATGGTGGAACTATGATGCCGCGTATTCTACATATTTTTTACGGTCTAGTCAAAAGTAGTGATGTGCTGTGCTCATATCGATAACTATGTCCATAGAGGTTTATCGACACCCGGAAATATCGTATGCAACCTATTTTTATATTCATCATAATATGATTTGGTGACTGAATTTAAGCGTGATTCCCTTACTTTTTTATGTAATTTTTATGTTATGTAAAATTAACATGTTGTTTAGGTATTTTTTTTTTCTCTTTAATATATTTTATATTCCTTTCAGGGTACATGCATTAGGCAATCTAAAACGTTCGAAACAGCATCCAGACGCTCGTGCCATATTCTACGAAGAGAAAACATATTCCAAGCGGAAGGTTCTAGACTTCATATCTGTGCTGAACGGGTTCACGGCTGCGTTGAAGCTCGTGGAGTTGTTCTCTGACGCTGATGCCAAGCTCCTGAAGAGAATCATGCAGTTCCACCCAGATGGGAAGTACCCCGATTATAGGGAGACTTTGAAGTTTTTCAAGGTTGGTTATCCTTTCTGATATTATGAAGGAACTAAGTCTGTTTATCTGTCTGACCAGCTTTCACGGCAAAAGTATTGAACGGATTTAAATAAAATTTGGTACACAGATTAGACCGTAAGACAAGGGCATAGGTTACCGTTTACCGGGTGCGCAAAGTTGTCCACTCGGGACGCGGGTGAAAACTTCGACATTGTCGTCTGTTCATATTTTTTTTTATAGCAGCAGCTTACAATTTTAATATGATCTAACTCGTGATATTTACACATATTTTGACCATACTTTAAAATATTCTATTTCACGTTACAGGAAGCTTTCAACCAGAAAGAAGCAGAGAAAGAAGGTCGCATACTTCCCGGGGAGGGAGTAGACCAGGAGTACGACAACACGCTGAAACTTATACAGGAGATCGAAGCAGAACTGAAGGAATATCTTAGTGAACAAGAAAAGTATTTCAAATGCCGGGTGAGTGTGTATTTCTAAAGCCATATTATCAACCGATTTCATAAAAAGGATGAGGTTCTCAATTCGGATTCTTGTTTTTGTATTATATTCTCAATACTAGGTAAGACAAAAACACTTATTAAGTGGGGAAGGGCGGGGAATTTTTGGGGCTGTCTCATGTAATTTTGACGTTCGAAAATTGAAGAAATAGAAAATACAGCTTATTTTGAATAAATGATTTTTGATTTTGAGGTTTTCCCAAAATTTTCTGAATTTTGGTCAAATGCTGCGCATGTGGCTGCGCAGAAATAAATTCTTGGTCTCAACGGGTAGTGGGGGAGGGGGACACCTGCGCGGAATTGTGCTCGAAATCTTGTTCCGACATCGTGTTTTTCGAGAACTGTAATTTTGTAATTAATCCCATATTTCAGCTATCATATGTGGGCACAGACAAGAAGAGGTATCAGATTGAAGTGCCAGTAAACGCCGCAGCTAAAGCAGGTGCTGATTATAACTTGGAAGGGGCCAGGAAAGGATTCAAGAGATTCTCTACTTCTGACACAAAAGTATGTCCTATATTTATTCATATTATAAATTTGAGGAGTTTGTCTGTTTGAAAGCGAGCTTGAATCATAAACTAGATATTTCTGCGGTTTTGCCTGCGTTCCGTGAAATCTACTTCCCAACGCGCTAATATCAAAATTTTCAATAGCTCATTTATCACTGAAGGGATAAAAACACTAATATCCAACTATCACAAATTTCAGGACTTCCTAGCACGCATGATAGCGGCCGAAGAACAGAAGACCAATGTGCTAAAAGACCTCAGCCGTAGAATATTCGAGAAGTTTTCGTCTCACTACGGTCAGTGGGAGACGGCCGTGCAATGCTTAGCTACGTTAGATATATTATTAGCTTTCACTGAGTTCGCGAGGCAGCAGAGTGGGGATGTCTGTCTGCCTGAAGTCACTTATGATGAGGAGCAAAAGGTATGAGTCATTTAAATACACCATGTACTTAAGAGTTCCCTGTACGCGAAGGCAAAGTCATTGGCTGTCATGTTACAAATGCTTGCTATTTCACCTGGCAAGCCGTGGAAAAGAGATAGCGCCAGTGATGAGCAGATGAGAGCTAGTACGTGATGTTCACGTCAATTTCAAACTGACAATTTTTTTTTTCTATGCCCAACAACAAACTTTTTGGTGCCTCTACCAAAAAGTTTGTACCTATTTAGTATTTTTCATAATTCGTAATTCGTAGTGTCTTATGAGGACACATTTGGTTTCACCAGAGAATACGTCAGTGTTGAATAATTACTTTGTGCCGCATAACACTACCTGTCTAGGTATATATTTAGGGTACCTATCTGCATAATTTTACCCTATTATTTATCCAACATAATAAAGAATATGCCCATATTATAGTCTTACCATTGAGAGTCTTACTATCCACCCGAAGATTCGCCAGAGGTTTCAACTAAGCAAACTTTAGTTTTATAACATTCTGTAGACTAGCTTCCGCCAGTGGATTCTCCCGCCTACTGAGAGTATTATCTTCTAATATAGTATGAGCTATATTCCCACGAAATTTCATTAAAATCCATTTAGCAGTTGCGTCGGGTAATTAACACTTATGTAAGTTATGCGGTCCCAGTAGGACATGGTGAGCAGTTGAATGGACATCCAGTGATTGTTATGTACTTAGGAGATTTATGCTGTGCTAGTATTTTACTTTCTGGTTCAGCTGCATTCTGTAAATTGGTTTTTGACTAATCACACACATTCCTTCTTCCCATGCCCGGATAAAACATAGCCCCATATACAGCACAAAGACCGTGGCTTCCTAAAAGTGAAAGAATTATTCAAATTGGTTCAGTAACTCCGGAGCCTATTCGGTACAAACTAACAAACATACAAACAAACAATAAAATCTTTCGTCTATAAATATTAGAATAGATGACTAATTGTCATTGCCAAGTTGACACTTGTCAGTGGCGAAAAATACGTTTTTTTATCTCTTGTTTTTAGACTCTAATGCTCTGTTCCTAAAGAACGAAATGACTCGTTTTGCTTGCGGATCGTAGATTTTTGACACAAGTCATACAATAAACGTCAAAATTTGTCGTCCGCAATCAAATTGAATAGTTTTTTGTTTATAGGAATAGGGTGTAAGGCTGAACCCACATTGGGCTATCACATCTGAAAACGCAACGCTCAGCATATGCCTGACGTGCGCGTGGTGGCTACGCTTCATGTTCTCATTCGCATGATTTTCACAGTGCACAGCTTGATCGTTGATGCCGATGCCGCTGATGTCAATGTTATTTTAATTCACTGGCGAGCACCTAGGTACAGACGACAGCAGGTCAACGTATACGAATCTGTCAAATTTTTCCAATCGAACATCAACCTACCTCCATTGTGATAAGGTTGAAAATCTATTGCAGAAAGACAGATTGTGGTAACTTGATGTGCTGTTGTCTGTACATTCCTATAAAAATACGACATTTGCAAAACTCATTTTGATTAAGTATATTTTGTTCTGTTTCATATATTACTAGCTGTTCGTCGCGGTTTCATGCACTTTATGCTTTCCTAATATCCACAGACGACAGCAGGTCAACCTACCCGAATTCGTCAAATTTCACCAATCGAACATTAACCTTCCACTGTTGTGATAAAGTTGAAAGTCCATTGTAGAAATTTGACAGATTGGGGTAACTTGATGTGCTGTCTTTGTTAATTGAATAAAAAATCTATTATTACAAACAAATTAACAGGTATATAACTATTAAAATAGGTGTTACACCTATGCTACAGTTATGTAATGTATCATAGCGTTCCTGCACATCATGCCGCCACCGCGGTGCCACCGCACCGCTAC
>NWSH02000605.1:6975449-7000449 GCA_002382865.2 Heliothis virescens | reverse complement strand
TATCTCCTGACCAAATTTCATGTCTCGGGTGATTGATTCACCGATTGCCGTCCCATCGGGTTATGAGAATGAGGGAATAAGAAGTGCACCTATGTCTGTGCAAATGCTTGTGCACTATAATATATCCTGCGCAGCTGGCTGATCTCCTTATATGAGAACAGCCGCCGTGGCCGGCAATGGGCTAGGACGCCATTATTATATTGTCATCAAAACTACATACCGCTGCCAATTTCCATGATGCTACGACCCTTGAAATTGCTTCAATGTTACCTTAGATTCCATCCGTGTTGTTACCAGTTCAAAATCTGCTAATAGAGTTCCCGAGAAACCGAGGATAGAACTCTTGAAAATTCTAAGCACGCATCGGATAAGCACTTGATATTCGTATGTATATCCAGCCAGTGAGTCTATTTAACCGATATGGTTTGGACCTTACCTGATATGGTTTGGACGACAGAAAATCAAGACATACAAATAAATGCCTACAATCACATCGGCATACAGCAACTAACACGTGTCCATCTAATTATGGTAGGTACGACTACCATATCAGACCGGACAGTGGAGGCGATGTGCACTTTAGGGAAATCCTAAAAACTTGGTTGAAGCTGCCTTGTATTTGGGCATGTTTATAATTTTTTAGTATATAAGCCCCCAACTTTTCTGGGTTTCCATCATCAGATCCTGACCACTACAGCCACTGGTTTGACTCACAGCTTACAGTGTGAATTGAAACACATCAATGGTTATTATCATTGAACTGATCAATGATTGTAAAAGTCTTACGTTTTTCCAAAGAAACTTTACAGTCAGTGGGTATCCTTGAGGGCGGTTAATGGATATCCTATTTTCATCCTATTTTTCCGGATATCTGATTCGTATGCATTGGTCAATATTATTTTTAGACATAGGTATATAAATATTCCAAATAGCAAATTACTTGACATGGGCTATGTCAATAATAAATGACATAAAACAATACTTAGCAACCATTCGTGCCGGAGCGGTGTCATTCGGACTCGTTCGGGTTACCTTCCCCCCGCAGCCCGTAAGAGATGAATTGTGTGGGTGAGATGTAAGATAATTATGGCGAAAAACGAGCGCTTGAAAAATATTTTTTAGTCGTTATGGAGAAGCGAAATTATGAACAATCTGCTCATTGTTTTTACGTGCCATAAAAATATTTGAGCTTGAGAATAAATAATCTATGACTATTGGTCCATGAGAACAGTGTTTTCATTAATTTTATGTTATCTTTTTGCTAAGAAAGTTTACGTAAAAATTGGCGTTAAAATGTGCATCTTTCGAAGCTTATAATTTTTAAATTAATAACTATTTCAAGGTCTTATGTACCATCGGGCATAGATTATGATAGGATAAATCCATATTGAGCATAAATTTGGTTACATAATATCCAGGAGCGCTATAATTTGTATGCTCTTTTTGTATGGAAGTTTCACTGGAAGGGGCCGCCTTAAATGTATGTATTTAATTTTGTACACAGTACCACAAATTTCTCGATCTTGATGTTAGCATGAGGTCAGAATGATTAGGTGGAAAATTTCGTTCCTAAAATATGTATTGTTCAGCTCACTAGGCACTACCTCCAGCATAGCCTTTTTACCTGCATCTAAAGAAAACAACCTTTTATACTTGGAAATCCTGTCGCCACTCAGCACGTTTCAGTAATCTTCATGTCTTCCCAAAATATCACTGGAATCGATTCAATTATTTAACTGTCGAAAGTTTAAAGCCTACTGAGCGCAGTGCCGGCGGCATGCTGCCGGGTTTATGGCAGCGGATATGTCACGGGAATATAGAAGGAAATCTTTGTCGGTCGGGATTAAGAATACCCGCCGGCAGGCCGGCCGTTACTGCCGGTGGCACTGTGTGTGGGAAACCAAATTATATTCGCATTTATTTTATTAGTTAGTACAGATATGGGTGGACCAGACCTTGAGCTCAGTGAACTAGAAATCCACAATCTGATGAAACTAATAAAAAAAATGTTAGTTTGAAATTTTTATCACACGTGTGGTATTGACACTGAAAGACGGCGCAAAGGGCTTGTAAAAAAAATTTATATCATCTTCCAGCCGTACTTAAACATAGTAGAAGGTCGTCACCCATGCATCCCGAACATAGCGGACTTCATCCCCAACGACACGCAGCTGGGCACGGGGGACAGCAGCCTGCTGCTGCTGACGGGGCCCAACATGGGCGGCAAGTCCACGCTCATGCGGCAGGCTGGGCTCATTACTGTCTTAGCTCATCTGGTAAGTCTTATAAAAGTATTTTTATGTCTTTAAAATTCTAGCTGTTTCGCGCGGTTTCACCTGCGTCCCGAGGATAATTGTTTCGGTACCCGGATAAAATATAACCACACTGAGATAGTAGCTTCAAAACTGTGAGAGATTTTTTCAGTAATTGGAGCCTTTTGGGTACAAACAAATCTTTATAGTATAGTATAGATAGATTGAGAACTGTCACCTTTTTGACAAGTTGGTTGATTAGTCATCTTAGCATAATTCCTGCGACTGTTTACCAGTAATAGATCAACAAACGTATTGTACTATATTGGTACCAGCTGTTTTCAGCGGTTTCGTGTCCGCAAGTAACATCTACTTACCATAAAGGCGTAACAAAAAAACTCCTCTTAAGCAGGCCGCACACCAGGCATACATTTGTAACTCGATAATTGTAGCGCCACATTTGAAGCAGGACACATTTAACGCCCCCATATATTTGTTCGTGAGCATGCACACCTGGGAAAATTGAAATTCTTGCGAAATTTTGAAATTCCCGTAAATTGTGCAATAATGTATTTTTTCTCATTAATCGCCACATCAAGAATTCGTCATCATCAGACGCTGATGTCGACATTCTAAAAGCGGTGCCACGCTACAAATGTGCGTCTAATGTGCGCATATACAATACATTTGTATTAAGTTGAATTGTAGCACAATGATTGTGGCAACACAAATGTTCGATGCGTGTAGCATGTGGCGCTGGTGTGCGGCCTGCTTTAGGAGCATTTGACACTTTTATAATGATGATTTTACTAATAAACACTGAATTTGTCCAGGGTAGCTACGTACCAGCAGAACAATGCAAGTTAAGCCTAGTAGATCGCATATTCACGCGGCTGGGAGCATCAGATGACATCTTCTCAGGGCAATCCACGTTCTTAGTGGAGATGAACGAAACGGCTGCCATTGTCACACATGCTACTGTACACTCACTTGTGTTGTTGGATGAGTTGGGTAAGTAATTAGAATGATAGTTAAAACGAAGCTTATCCTTGCCTCTGGAATACCACCTATTTAAATTTAATTTCTATCGATTCTGCTGTTTTGGTGTCACTCGTTTTTATTTTGTTTAGCACGGATTTTTTTATGGCAGCGACATCATCAGAACGTCGATAAGCACAGATCATAAAAATTCCTTCGGATAACCATTACTCTATCCATATCTCAGGTTTCAAGATATAACTTTCAGGGAAGCAAAGAAATAGGCAAATTTCAAAGTGCACAAACTGTGCAAAATGGTCCCATATACTCTAACTTACCCTATCACTGAATAACCATCTTCGCTCCGCAGGTCGCGGCACGTCAACATACGACGGCACGGCGATAGCGTCGGGCGTGTGCGTGGAGTTGGCGTCGCGTGGCTGTCGCGTCATCTTCTCCACGCACTACCACTCGCTGGTACACCATCTGTCTTCGCATCCTGGCATCATGCTGGGGCATATGGTGAGTCATTGCTACTTTGACAGGTGGTGCCAAACTTAATGGCGTTTAGGAATATCGTAGGAGTCGCTGCGCAGAAATCATTTTTAAGTATCAATGGGAAGTAGAAGCGAGCTGATGTGTGGGGCCATATGTCTGTGCTGGGAATAAACCGCAATTAAATTTAGCGAGAACTATGTATGTGTTAATTGGCGATTTCAGACTTTATAGACCAAATTTCCTTAAAATGTTTCCTTTACCTTTTCAGCCATTGGTATCTAAGACAGATCTGAAAGTACTTATGATATAGAAAAGTTACATTGGTACTTGCCTGACCTGAAATCGAACCCACACACTCGTCTTTCGGGACTGTTTCTTTAATATTAATAATTTCCTTCCAGGCTTGCATGGTAGAAACAGACGAATCAACCCCAGACAGCGAGGACCACATCCCAGAGGAAACAATCACATTCCTCTACAAGTTGTCTCCGGGGGCATGTCCGAAGTCCTACGGGTTCAACGCAGCCCGACTCGCTGGCATCCCCAAGGAAATAACACTTAGAGCACATCAAATATCCAAGAACTTGGAAAAAGAAGCAACCTGTGTCCGTGCTTTCAGAGATATTGTTAAAATGCAAAAGCCTAACGATGTAAGAGCTATGTTGGCAGCTCTCAGTATTTAGTTATTAGAGATATATAAATGTCTTTTTGATTATTCCTTTTTTATGAAAGTATTTTTAAGTTTTATTATTTGGTGAGACTGTTGAATGTCTCGATATTATTGTTGTAGGTATTAAAAATATGGTATTTTTGCAAGTCATTGACTATGTCCACCTACCTCAACCGCCTTTAGTAAGAAAACTAGTTATTACGGTTTGCGCCAATAAGTTTGCCTTTCTGAAGTTAGCTGTTTAACGCCTCATGATCCTGACTTCAGTCATTTCTTTTCTTGGCTGCTACGTAAGCTATAATGAAGTTCTGAACATTAGTGTATTAGAGTAAGAAGATAAAATCTCTGTAACTTTTAAAGAATAAAAGTAATAAGTCATCAGTTGTCATTTTTATACAAAAGAAGATGTGCTTAGAGCTAAGGAGAATACTCAAAAACTCTCTGTTTACGATTCAAAGAATCGATGTTGCCTGTTAATTATACGTGATTATTTTTGTGATCGATCATTATTAAGCGCCCACCGTTATTGATTTTTTATTAAACCATCTTTTTATAAAACAGTCCAGTTTTATTTTTTATTCTTACCTATTTTTTGNCAATGATTGTGGCAACACAAATGTTCGATGCGTGTAGCATGTGGCGCTGGTGTGCGGCCTGCTTTAGGAGCATTTGACACTTTTATAATGATGATTTTACTAATAAACACTGAATTTGTCCAGGGTAGCTACGTACCAGCAGAACAATGCAAGTTAAGCCTAGTAGATCGCATATTCACGCGGCTGGGAGCATCAGATGACATCTTCTCAGGGCAATCCACGTTCTTAGTGGAGATGAACGAAACGGCTGCCATTGTCACACATGCTACTGTACACTCACTTGTGTTGTTGGATGAGTTGGGTAAGTAATTAGAATGATAGTTAAAACGAAGCTTATCCTTGCCTCTGGAATACCACCTATTTAAATTTAATTTCTATCGATTCTGCTGTTTTGGTGTCACTCGTTTTTATTTTGTTTAGCACGGATTTTTTTATGGCAGCGACATCATCAGAACGTCGATAAGCACAGATCATAAAAATTCCTTCGGATAACCATTACTCTATCCATATCTCAGGTTTCAAGATATAACTTTCAGGGAAGCAAAGAAATAGGCAAATTTCAAAGTGCACAAACTGTGCAAAATGGTCCCATATACTCTAACTTACCCTATCACTGAATAACCATCTTCGCTCCGCAGGTCGCGGCACGTCAACATACGACGGCACGGCGATAGCGTCGGGCGTGTGCGTGGAGTTGGCGTCGCGTGGCTGTCGCGTCATCTTCTCCACGCACTACCACTCGCTGGTACACCATCTGTCTTCGCATCCTGGCATCATGCTGGGGCATATGGTGAGTCATTGCTACTTTGACAGGTGGTGCCAAACTTAATGGCGTTTAGGAATATCGTAGGAGTCGCTGCGCAGAAATCATTTTTAAGTATCAATGGGAAGTAGAAGCGAGCTGATGTGTGGGGCCATATGTCTGTGCTGGGAATAAACCGCAATTAAATTTAGCGAGAACTATGTATGTGTTAATTGGCGATTTCAGACTTTATAGACCAAATTTCCTTAAAATGTTTCCTTTACCTTTTCAGCCATTGGTATCTAAGACAGATCTGAAAGTACTTATGATATAGAAAAGTTACATTGGTACTTGCCTGACCTGAAATCGAACCCACACACTCGTCTTTCGGGACTGTTTCTTTAATATTAATAATTTCCTTCCAGGCTTGCATGGTAGAAACAGACGAATCAACCCCAGACAGCGAGGACCACATCCCAGAGGAAACAATCACATTCCTCTACAAGTTGTCTCCGGGGGCATGTCCGAAGTCCTACGGGTTCAACGCAGCCCGACTCGCTGGCATCCCCAAGGAAATAACACTTAGAGCACATCAAATATCCAAGAACTTGGAAAAAGAAGCAACCTGTGTCCGTGCTTTCAGAGATATTGTTAAAATGCAAAAGCCTAACGATGTAAGAGCTATGTTGGCAGCTCTCAGTATTTAGTTATTAGAGATATATAAATGTCTTTTTGATTATTCCTTTTTTATGAAAGTATTTTTAAGTTTTATTATTTGGTGAGACTGTTGAATGTCTCGATATTATTGTTGTAGGTATTAAAAATATGGTATTTTTGCAAGTCATTGACTATGTCCACCTACCTCAACCGCCTTTAGTAAGAAAACTAGTTATTACGGTTTGCGCCAATAAGTTTGCCTTTCTGAAGTTAGCTGTTTAACGCCTCATGATCCTGACTTCAGTCATTTCTTTTCTTGGCTGCTACGTAAGCTATAATGAAGTTCTGAACATTAGTGTATTAGAGTAAGAAGATAAAATCTCTGTAACTTTTAAAGAATAAAAGTAATAAGTCATCAGTTGTCATTTTTATACAAAAGAAGATGTGCTTAGAGCTAAGGAGAATACTCAAAAACTCTCTGTTTACGATTCAAAGAATCGATGTTGCCTGTTAATTATACGTGATTATTTTTGTGATCGATCATTATTAAGCGCCCACCGTTATTGATTTTTTATTAAACCATCTTTTTATAAAACAGTCCAGTTTTATTTTTTATTCTTACCTATTTTTTGTTACAAAAGTACAGACGACAGCACATCAAGTTACCACAATCTGTCAAATTTCTGCACTCGATTTTCAACCTTATCTCAATGGAGGTAGGTTAACATTTGATTGGTAAAATTTGACAGATTCGTATACGTTGACCTGCTGTTGTCTGTACCTATCTTATCTTTATAACTGGCAGTTGGTTGTTTTTAACTAAATGGGAGTTGAATTCTATAAACAAAGACAAAGTTTTGTTCTCTTTATTTTACACATCACCATTGTACTTAAATTACAAAATCATTGCACATTGTGTCATCACAGACACTTATAAATAAATCCATTAAATTTTCTACTTATTTACAGTCCGTTAAGCATCAACTAACCTTTATAAAAATAAGTATATTATTATTAATTTTGTGATAGCAATTCGCTTAATTAGAGTAGGAATATAATTATATATAAATGCCTCTGGAATTCTCATAGTAAGTATAAACAAAAAATAAAAAAGTAAAAAAAAATATATGACTAGGATTTCGTTGAAGGTAATGTTCCTATTCAAGGGCTGGATGATAATGAAGGAATATGTGGTCTCAAAGAAAATTATTTTTATAGACACTAACCGGATTAATTAGTCAGTATTATAAAAGTAGATGATGTTTGCTTCGCAAGCTGACAACAATGAGATGATTATTTTATCTCAATAACATCAATCTTAATAAATATACAAAAATCTTCTTTTCCTTTAAGACTTGAAAAATTAAACAACCTATCAGTAATCTGTCTATCAATAATAAAATATATGCATAGTTTGCATTGAACACAAATGTACACTATGTATTTATTTTATATCATGTACTAATTAGTCAACGGGTGTTTTAAGTACCTATATATTTTGACCACACATTGGCAAATTACAATATAAGTTACATACAAATGATATCGACGGACATTCAGAAAACTGTCCTGTCATATTTAAAATTAACAAAAAGTAGGTACTTTCTACAACAAAAACTAAAATAACTCCTGAAATAGAAAATTAAAATAATGTGCTTTCATGTGTAAGTATTAAGGAATGCAATTTAAGTAATACTGTTGCAAATACAATATTTTACACCTAATTAATTAATAGAAATAATTAAGTAAATATCTATAAATTAATGTTACTCCTTTCTAAAGTAGCTCAATATAGTACAAAAGGGGAAGAAAGACAAGACAGTGAAAACTCTTCAGTCACCTTTTCGCAACAAAATCTTACATGAATCCACACAACTATAGTCGCTTCAGTACTTAACTATTTTATATTTAAAATGACTGTCAATTGCATAAGTTATGTAACTTCCAAACATTAGCGGCAAATTCTTGTTAGATTATCATATGGGCACCTACTTCTTATCCACCCCAAAATAAATTAGCTCCTAAATTAATTTATATAACAACTGCCAGTTTCGCAGGTTCAAATCAGATTATCAAAATTAAAAACATTTCTACGGCACTATTTGTCAGATAGCTATCTAGATCCTTATCTGGAACTTGTGAAACTGATACTAAATGATGTACTTTTTATGTCAAGTATTTATACAATTTAATCATTACATTACGAACAGATCCACAATTTTATTGAATTTCCATGGAAACCAGAAAGAAGTGAAGGAATAGAAGCGATAGTTCTCCTTTAAAGTGTGAAGGCGCTTTTAAGTATCTGGAATGATATTAAAATTGAACCAAAAGCCTGAATATGACCTGGAAGAACAACTCCTTAATATTGAGTATACCTACATATGGGATGGTTGTCGGTAACATGGGATTGGATGTCCATTCTTCAGAGGAAACATATGAATCGAAGGACATCAAACTTGAATTTTGTAAAATAGATGTTATAGAATCTCTCCCTATACAGTCTCTCGTACATAAGCACTTTTCACACAGCATTAAATAAGTACCGTATCGTGCCATGTAGCCCTAAATTTTAGAATATAAAAATGGAAAATATCTATGAAGTGGTTCAAGCGAATAGGAAGATATTTTTTGTTTAAATCATTATTAAATTATATCTACTCTAACGGTATTAAGAGATGGACAACATTTGGTAAACGGAGATAAACATTCTCTAGATTCTAAAAATAAAGCCTCAATGTTTGTGTTGGCATTAGATCTGAATAGGAATCGCTGCTCCCTTTATTGTTGCGCCAACTAATTGCTAAAATAATCTCAATTGGTAGGAGATCCATATCAAAGGTGAGTAAGATTTTAGTAGAGTAATAACCTTAGGTGGGAATACAGACATACAATTTAATACCAAAATGTTGTCCACCTCTATCATGTCAAACAAACATGGCTGTCATAAATATTATAAAGAAATACTAAAAATATCAGCTATTTCTAACACTATATAATATAATAATAAACATTTAGATGATATATTTAGATTAATGTAATTTCGCGTAGTCACTATTTTGGTAAGGCAAAGCTCACTACCAAATGTACAAGTACATATAATCCGTTCTTTATCATTCTATAGATCAGCACCATTTCCTTCACATTACCTCTAAATCGTACCTTCGGGCTGTTGTGACGACCGTACAGTGCAGACTTGGCTTTATAATAATCAGTATTTATTTTATTTTAAATATATGGCGGTTAAATTAAATATGGCTGCTTTTGTACTAACGAAACACACTGCAGGGTACATCTTTAAAGTATTGCAGATATTATCACACACAACATGTAATACAAGTATCTAACGCATTGAGCAACTAACTAGCAGAAATATTATTTAAAGATATTAAGTTAGGAATTCATTGAAAACAGACTTCCCACACAAACCTGAGTTATTTAAAATTCAGAAGCTTAACCTAACAAAAATACTATATCTCAATCAGCGTCAACATCAAACTATCCCAGTTTATGTCATTGCACAAATCTATTAAAGATGAACGCGACCCTAAAGCTGAATATAGACTTGTAGACCTTGATGCTCTTGCTTAGATAAAAGCTATTCAAAGCACTGACTACCCAGGCTATAATTTACATATTTAGTGTTGCCAGATTACTTGCTAACGGACTTCCTTCATCCACGCTCGCAATTAGCCAGCAGGTCAATCTACCCTGTGTCAAATTTTACCAATCGAACCTTCCACTGTTGTCATAATGTTGAAAATCTATTGAAGAAATTTGACAGATTGAGGTAGGTTGATGTGCTGGCGTCAGTACATTTCATCGGCCTCACTATCCTTTCTTTCCGTCTAAATAGCCGATAATCTGGCAACATTACGTAGGTACGGTATTTATAGGTACCATTCATTGAGATTCTTTCTATTATTTTTTTGCAGTATCAATATTGCATCAAGTGGTACAAGTCTGAATCGACTAGCCTATTCTGCACCAAGCCTGCACATGACGCGGTCGCTACGGCCTACACTCATAGCTCGTCGAATGAGGAGCTCTCTCGCTCGTCGAAGGGCCTCGCTCGTTCCCCCCAGCGCTCCCATCGCTCCGAACTAAGCAGCGACTCCGATTCTTCCTCCTGGCTCGGCGTAGGGTACACGATGCCGTCGCCGAAGCTACACCGTCCATTTATTTATTACGTTGGTCACATTGTGTTGGTAAAACATCAAGATGTTGCCAGAGAAAATATTGTGATTTTTTACGTGCATAATTGTGCGGTAACTGATTTTATTCTAATTTAGTACCTGGTTATTTTTTGTGATTTGTGTCTAATTTGAAAATAAAGAATTTTTAAGTGCAACCAATGTGTAGATACTACATCAAAATAATGTGCTACATCAAATCTAGGGCCTTTGAACTTGGCCACATTTTAGCATTCACATCATAGCAATTTAATCAAACCTTTTGTTTTGAATATAACATAGACTTTTGTCATATTGTTTAAACTGGGCTCAAATACAGTAAAAACTATCACAACAAAAAGTTATTTTTTTAAGATAAATATAAATCTCCCAAACTTTAGCAGTTTTTTACCCAATTTCATTATTATTTTTTTTCATGAATTCCATGTAAACTTATTAAATGTAGATAGTCAGGCACTAAATGTTATAATCTAAGATGATTTGTTAGTGGCCCTTACATGTGGATTAATTTTCTAGTGTTACAATTATGGTGACACTATACAGGGGGTTCATATCTATGGCGATGTCATTTAGAAAGGATCTAATTGGCTGTTTGCATCTTCAGGCTCCGCTAGGCTTGAAAACTTGAATTTATAGAATAAACTATAGTTCAATGAACTATATCATTAACCAAAGAAATGAAGAAGTAGCAAGTTTGAGTACAGGAACAGGAACAGGAACAGAAAATTGCGTACTCGAGTAGTTATTCCAAAACAAACACCACTTTTTCAATTACTGCGTTATTTAAAGTATACAAAAATCCCATACGCCTACACTTTAAATAAATTAATCTTTGAATATAATTACGGAATCCTTTAACAATTTAAATATTCATATTAATTAATTATTCAATTTTAATATTAATATGAAAGAATCATAATTGCAGATGCATAATTTTGGACAAATAAAAGGTTTCCGACGTACTGAGACCTTTTTGGAAAGTCGGTTAAAAGTTTAATCCATAAGCCTCCCCTCCAAGAAATGACAGCGCCATAACAAGCACCCTGTACACACATCTACAGCGTGCTGAATAATTACCAAACGCAAATTAATTCTCATTTTGCGCATACACGCATCTATAATAAAAGCTCCTAAACTCTTCTAAAATTACCATGCAGGGACGCCTACTAATGGTCTACCTACATAAAAAAAGAAGTGAATGACATAAAATTTGGAATCGTTATCAAAAAGGTTGGATGACGCCAATGAATGAAAAGCAACGTTTAATTAGTCGAACGGATTTATTTAAATATATCGTAATTGTAATAAAATATAGCGAAATGGAAAATGTTATATTCCTTATACTATTTGCGGGACGGTCCTGCCCTTTCTGGGGCATAGTCTCCATCTCTCAGTCTCGCGGGCCATCTCCGAGCTAAAATGTTAATAATAAACCTCCTTATTTTAAATTCTATAAATACCTTTATAGAAATATTTGAATTTGGAATAATATAAATTAATAGACACTTAAAGCGAGGGTGCTACAGACGTTTCATTTGTTAGTGTTCGAATCGCGTTGAGCTCAATATCCTTTTTTTCTAATGAGCTTCGTAAGTTTATAAAAAAAATGGTTTTCATAATTTTATTTTCTTTCTTTTTGTCTTACGACATATTTGGCTGTATTTTCTTTTTTTTATATACGTATAAAAATACTTATTACGTGCACAACGTTTATATTTAAATTATATACCTAATTATTTTAGACTTTATTGTAACGAGAATAACGCATATACTTCTTTGCTACGTATTTTTTTTAGTTATACATAGAGTACGTTATCAAAACGGTTTCATTCCTTTATGGTACAAAATCTTAAGCTCTGATAAGGATGACTTTTTATTATAATAAACGTAACTGCAGCACCCAAAGACATGCAATAGACTGAGAGAATAAGAGAAAAGACGATAAACAGTTGAAGAAAGACGTATACTCGAATATACAGCACACAGACGTTAAATTAGAAAATTAGTACAAAACTCCCAACGAAAGTTATCAGTCGCTAATCACTACTCTACAGAAGCAAGTGATCGAAGCAGTGTAGCATCGTGAAATAAAAAACAAAATCAAAGAACAAAATATTTTATTGTGCACAAAACATACTTACAAAATACATTTCTAACTTTATCAGTCTTGTGTGTTGTATATAGCTCAGAAATAAATGCATTAAAAAGCAATTTGCACGTTGCACAGTAGTCTTTATATTTGAATCATAATTATTAAAATATTAAACACATGTCAGCTGAAACCTCCCACATAACTTGAGAATATTATTGTTTAATAATATCTTGTTTAAAAGTTAATTGCAAGAAAATGTATCTATAAGGCTAAATTGAGCACATACATGTCAAAAAGGCACTTTCGTTAATATGAGTATATTCGAATATAATTACCCTATTACGTATTAACGTGTTTTAATAAATTTTAGTATCGATATTAATTCGTATGCACAACTCGACTAAACAACTGAAGATTTCCCCTCACTAAAGACAATAGTCGCTTAGTTTGGACTCGACTAAAATAGCCGTCAAACACAATAAAATTAAAAATAGCTACCGATCACTCTATTCAAAATTGGCAAGATTCGATTCATAAATCTGACCTTATTCTAAGGTTTCAGTTTTGATATACAATATTGTAGCAGATATTACGTCATTTTAATGGTGAACATCGTAGATTTGGGCCCAAATTTTCGAAAGGAAAACCTTTCCTCTCACCGCCCTGACAATGGTATCCATGGGCCTTTGAATGCCTGTACCAATTCCACCGTACGTTAATCTGGTTTCAATATAAATATATTCGTATTAGCTATGTGTAGGGATAATATCCTCAAGGTATGTGTTTAGGGTCGGCTGAGTGTTCGTCCTTGGCGTCTGACCTTGACCGCGTGGTGCCCATGGACTCGTAGCCGTGAGTTTCCTGGGCCGTGGTAAATGTCTGAAGTTGGTGCTCACGACGGACGGGGAATTCGCACCCGTCTCCCAGGCTGACAAAACGATCACCATTTGAGAGGGATTTGATATGCGTGGCGGGAACGATACACTCGTATCATAAGGGGGACTAAATAAAATTGTAATAAATAGCCTAGGTGTTTGAAAATATTGAAGAATTGTGCTTCAGGTGCTACCGAAACAAATAAAATGGGACATTGTTGTGGATTAAAGGTGTGAAAAGAAATATCATGCAATAAAATTTAATTTGTCAGAAGGTTCAAGTGCTCGCCCGCGCCACGTTCAATTAAGGGGTAGGTACGTTCGAAAAATATTGTTAAATAATATAATTATTTTACATAAATAGTGGCTTAATATACATATGTAGGTGGAAGCAAGTAACGAGCTATGTTAATGTCTTGGAAATTATTTTACAAAACTCCAAAACCCAAATACAAGCTGTTAGAGTAAAATACAAAACAAACTGATAATCGAATTATAAAATTAAAACTTTTGCTAACATTAAAATGTTCAGGATTAATCATTTGTAAAAACATATAAAACATCACCTAAGTCTTAATTTGGTATTAAGGAATTTATAATTTTAAAGCATGATAAAGTTTGTTGATGACGATGATGAAATGAATGGAATTTGTCACCTATTTGAATGGTACATAATAAATTATATTTTTCGTATATACCAATAAATTTATATTTACAGATTACAGATCTATATTTAGTGAACTGATGACCCTACCTCCATGCCTAGTTAGTATAAGAAACAAATCTTCCACAGTTGCTAGCGTAATGTTATTAGTTATTTTCAGTAATATTCTACACACTAACAATTTGTTAAATAGGTCATTCACTTCTTTTTTCATCAGACATGTAGGAAACATGCATACAGGTCACACAAAACACGCAAATATACATATACGTGTCGGCTATTTACCCAAACATGCTGTATAAGGCCAAGTGTTGCCAGAGTGACGTCAGTGTTGCCAGAACCATAATGGCCGATGATTTTTTTGTTGTTGTTGTAATAAAAATAAATTGTTTTACCTTGTGAAGACAGGTACCAGCCAGAGGTTAGGGCTGTTGCCGAACACCTCCTTGAAATTGTTGAAGGCGCCGATTGAGAAGCCGTTCTTGTCGGCACCTCCACGGAACATAGGCGCTCTGAACGCCTCTGAAATGTTATTTATAAAGTCGATTAGAACTTTGTAATGTTGTCAGCTTGTTACCAGCATATACTTTAATTAAATACAGACATTATTTTTTTATGACAATACATTGTTTAAAATCTAAAGCCAAAAGAATGGATTGTATACTTTTTTACGCTACGACATTATAATAATCAATTTTACAGTAACATTACGCTGAAGACTAGAAAAAAAGGTACAATCTTAATAACAGTTTTTACTTATGAGCCTAAGATTAACTGAAATTCCTAAACACCAAGTCTACTGATCAAATGGCCATGAGATTATCAAACTACCCGATACCTACAATCAAACTATCAAATGGTAACTGTACTATAACTGGGAGTGACTGCAATTACCATTGACCAATGTCTTAAGCATAGAGTTAATGATCTGTCCTGTAGGACTGCCCAAGCGGCGGTATGAAACGAGCATATCTGAAAGGAAACTTTAATTTAGTCTTATAAAAAAAAAAAGAAAATAACCAGTCTCTGTAAATTTTAGACTAGGTTATCGTAATTGCAGTCAGCTTCCAAAATTTTGAACTCTTTTATAAATGGCAACACCAAAACCCATAGACAATTGTAAAAAAAAACAAACGTCAAAAAACCGAAATCTTGAAATATTAATATGAAAAATTTTTTTTCACGTACCTAAAGTAGTCCTGTTATTGATTACAAGGTAGCAGTGGTATCCAAAAAGCGAGCCCAGAGATATAGCGAACATTAACGCTACGAAGAATGCGAACACTACGTGATACCGTCCCGTAGTTGCCGCATTACCGAAGTCACCCTGAAAACGAGCTTAATTCATTAATAAATTGACAAAACTTGTTGATTTCGGATTTCTATAACCTATCTAGCCCTTGTTCCATTTTGGTACAGACGACAATATATCAAGTTACCACAATCTATCACAATTCTGCAATAGGTTTTCAACCTTATCACAATAGTGGAAGGTTCGATTGCTAAAATTTAACAGATTCGGGTACCGTGACCAGCTGTCGTCTATACAATTTATATGGAGCTTATGTCAATAATTTAATAATTCATCGCAAATCAACGGATAGATAGGTTATAGAAAGAACAATTAATGTCATGACATTTTGTTTAATGGCAACCCTTGTAATGAAACATGGCGGGCTGCTGATGACGTCATTTGGTAGTGCATTCCAATTCCAATTATAAATATGTCTAAAATGTTATGTCTCATAGAACGACATTACGTAACGTGAAGTATTTTTAGAGTACAGGAAAAGTTCAATTTTTTTATTTTATTTTTGATGTTGATAGTCTATAAATGGCGGAAAATATGAATTGCTCTAGCTACTACGTGTATCTGCGATCATTGATTACTACATTAGCAATGGATGTTTATAATAAAAGTAGTGTAAAGATGCATATTGGTCATTATTACAGAATTATTTATGTCATGGACTTGAACTTAAATTTCGAGGCATTTCATTGGTCGAATCTTGGTTCTGTAATAAAGACCTAATAGTTCCACACTGTTTAAATATCTAAGAAACTAACAAAAACAACATTTTGAAGTCATTCCCACTGCGAAACCGATGCTATATTTAAACAATGTGGAACCATAAACAAAAATAATGTTCGATAGACTTGTGCATTTGGCCCAAGTCCATAAGTCGTTACATTTGATTCAAACTAACGGTTATCTGACACTTATCGAAAGTTTATCAGATAAATGTCAAGGTAAACCGTGTCATATCATCAGCTACGTATGATGCATAGATTGTGGACTAAACTAATATCTGGCTATTGCTATCGCGATACGTAATTATGCAGGAATATGAAAACATATGCCACATTGCACATTGCTGGACTTGTTAAGCGTGAATGAGACTCATTTCAACAAAAATGCGAGTGATCATTTACAGCTCATTTAGAATCTAAAATCAGGTTTCAAATATTTTTTGTATGCTATCAAAAGTGTAATTTCTGATAGCGTGCAAGACAGACATGTGCTGTGATTTCATGTCGCATATCTTCACTGAATACTAATGTTATTTGTAAAAAAAGTCACGCAAGAAGTACTGATTTTTCACGTCCATTCACATGTCTGTATACGGACAAACCACTTGTCAAGCAACATGCAAAGATAACATTTACTATTAGATATGAAATAATGGACGTTGTACTTAGCAAAATAATAATAAAATCTAATCTATGTAGCAACATTAACCTATTGATCGCGCCAACGTAAATAGGCGTTGATTAATGTGTAAATAATTAAACAATTACGTTAATCATATCCATGCATATTTTAGAAACAGAGCCTTTTTCAATCATACGGTCGCAGTGGGCATACTTGTATTCCTGATACATCTGGAAATGGTCACTTTGTTACTCATCATGTTCAATAACGCCAACAACATTGGCAATTAACCACTGCTTCCATAAGCGCAGTTCAAAATCTCTAACAACTATCTATTTTAGAGCAGATTTCCGTCAAGTTAATTTAGAAAGAAAATTAAAAACTTGCAAAATAAATCCAATTAGGGCTTCACATTCAACAACTGGCCAAAAAACACACTCAAAAAAATTAATTATTGGAAAAATTAAATAAAAACAGTGGGATATACCTTCCAGAATCTAATGAAGGAAGGTAGACACGTGGCCATGATGAACAAACAGTATAATAGAGCATAGCCGAGGAAGAGCATGAAAAACTTGTAGTTGTAGAAGCAGACACAGTTGTTGACCCACGGACAATGGTGGTCCATTTTGAGGACGCACCGCGCGCATATGCTGCAATGGTGCGCGCGGTCGGGCTTCACCAGCACGCAGCGGTTGCAGTACCGGACGGAGCCCGACATCGTCCTGAAAATGCAAATAAACCTATATGCTTCAAAACCCAATAATTTTGTGAAAAACCTGCCCATCCTCCTAAATTCGGTGCATCTCTTGTTTACCTTGACCTGGTCGACCTATAGCTTAAATGCGTAGTTATATTCCAACACGAGGGTGTTATACCTTCCTCGTGTTGGATTTACAAAGTCTTCTGCCATTTGTCATACTCTTCAATCTACATCAATTTCTAAAATAAAAATTATCCTAAGTAAAACCCTTTTTTTTTTGTTTATTTCTTTGTGTTTCTTTCTCAATTCTAGCTACGCAATTACAGATTAGGCACAAACCTCGTTAATACGGGTATGGTATGGGCAAAACTTTCTAAAATTTCTTTTTTGGATTCCGTATGAAAAAGACTCGCCAAGAAGTCTCTTATCATTTGCCCGACTCTAGAATTGAGAAAAAACTGAATGAAATAATAAAATCAATAGAAAAATAAAAATAAATATTGATAGGGTTTCTTGTCCTAAAAATATGTCTATATTAATTCTGTATCACCCGAAAAATTAACCAAGAAATACTGCCTAAATTAAAGTCAAATCTTATAACAGAAAATCTTTTAACATTACATGACTATGGAATACCAGACAAGCAACTCATTCGAAATCAATGATATTCAGCAGGTTGTACCTATGTATATTGAATTGACTGCATAACTCTTTATAGAGCAATAGAATTTGATCCTACCATGATTGTTGAAAGGCAGAAAAGCAAAAGCTGTCACCTCATGGCAATTTCCAGAATCACTAAGAACATTACCTTTTTACAATTTTTTTTTAAATCAGTGCAGTAGTACACAGAATCTTGAAAATATAATCTTTAACCCGCTGAGGCCGATGCTATGACATGTCACTGTCATATTCCACTAAATCCATTCAACGGGTTAAGGTGTCAAGCAAATTAATAGAACACAGTACCTAGTTACTATCGGTAGGTCTTTGGCATAGTTATCCAAAATAGTCCGCTGAGCATCCTCTGATTCCGCACTCAATAATTTTTCTAATTCAGCCTCAGGCAATTTAAACTGAAACAAATACGAAAAAAAATTATGCAGGCAACACTAACCTATCATCTGCCGAGCCTTTTATCAACTATGGGGTCGGCTTCCAGCCTAACCAGATGGAGCTGAGAACTAGTGTTTTACATGGAGCAACTGACTAACTGACCTCCACAATCTAGTTACCCAGACAACCCCATACTCCTTAGAAAGACTGGCTTTTGACTACTTGTAACGACTGCTAAAAATGTTCAAATGACAGCCCACCATTTTATCGTCCTTTTCGAAATACGGAAGAATTCATCATGATAAGATGGTCACCCATCCACAGACTAACCAAGCCGAGCATTTTTTAACCATAAGATGGATCAATCTATGCGGCTTTGACTTAGCCACCAGCTCTTGACATAATGTAGATAATTATGTAATAATAAATTATGACCAGAACTTAGTAGTAATTATTATCAAAACATCTATTCAATTATTTTTTCTTCACCTCAGTAAACTCTATAATCCAGTAATAACGGACTCATAAAGCATGCAAATGGCTGTAATTTTGAACTTGGTAAGTAGTGTCATTAATATGGAAAGGACATTGGGCTATTAATACATACATATATCAGTATCACCTGCCTTGTCATTCTACATATTCAATGGATGAGTCATGTTTAATACCTAGATAAAATTTTATGAAGCCACTTTTTGGACTCTATAAATACTTTTTTTATAAAAAAATATTGCATTATATTTTTGATCTTGTGCATTCTGCCATAGAATAAAAACTCTTTGACAGACTTGTTAGTCATGAGGAAATCTTTATATTTAATTAAATGACTAATGAATCAAGGTTCAACCATAATAACATAAAATTCCATTCAAGGTTCTTATATACCTTGGATTATATATTTTTAATATGTAAGTATATATTCCAAATAATAATATAGGCTGTAATATCATTACAATATAAAACAGAAGAATAATAACCGAAAAACCAGTTTATGATGATACGGTGACTATAAATATTCATACATTTTAAAAGGTATGAGTGTAGACTGTGTTTTTGCAGCAAGTCCCTTCAATATAAGTGTTGTTATTTTATTTTCTACAGTACGGAGGTCCCACACCACAAGCCATGAATCACCTTCTGGGCTGCCCAATATGCCCGAACACATGCGCAGTCACAGACCTATGTGCCGCTACAGATAGTGCTGTGTGTGTAGCGAACTACTAAGCCTCCAAAATTAAGATTGATTGCCATCAACTCGCCAAGTACATAAGTGCTATAAAAATTATTGGAATCACATGTTACGGTAGAGAATAAGTTACCTAACATACATAGATAATACTATCTTCAGTATAATCAAAATAATGTGGGATGTGTGTGTATACCACTCCTTAACACAAAATGTATGTCATGCCCTAATTTCACAGTGATTTTTTACAGCTCATTTATAAAGAGGTTTAGTGTCAAGAAATTTTGTTCTTTTTAAAGACTGGCTACAATAGTAACATTGTTACAGATGTGGATTGAATATACACTAGCATGATTATTTATTTTTTTACACTTTTCAGGTAAAGTTTATATTTATTTATCTATTATCTATGAATGAAGATACAAATATTTAGTTGTTTTAGTCATCATATGTACCTACAGGTGTAATTAACTAATTATAATTTTAACATCAATTATAGCATAATTAGTAAGCCAATGTGGTGGTGTTTTTACAGTTACAATGGTTTCGGCTAACAGTACACTTTGTCTTGAAAGTAGGTCAAAGATTACTACTTTGATAATGCTTCATTGAGTACAGTCTTGTTTGTTGAGTAAAGTTGTTGAATAAAAACTGTACTTTTAGTGAACTTAGTCTATCTAAACAGTGAGTCATTATTTTTTATCATAAAAGATAGCACTGGTTATATTTTTTACATAATAATATCTATATTTTCATTGTAATACATTGTTTACTACGGGAAAAATAAAAAACTTGAGTTTCAATTAATTTGTTAATACTGCCTTGATTATGGCCTTTCGTGTCCTACTGGCTCACTTTCTACAGGACATTATACCAAAACAATCCTAAGTAGGTTGCTGAGTGAACTCAATTAATAAATAGCAACCATTTGAAGTAATTTGAATGATTAGAAAGCGTAACTTACCTTTTCTGGTATTGGCTTGAGTTCTGCAAATATAGTCTGCCAGTAAGACCAGGAGAACATTATCAGAAGTATATGATAAAATACCAAATAGACACACTTTTGGACCGTACTCTCAATGGTAACTGGAAAGAAATGCACTTTGTAATGATCGCAAAATACATACTTAATGATTGTATTGTTTATCTACAATTTATTCAAATACTAACAAATGCACAATTGGATAACGTAGGCATAATAAGACCAAGTTATAATGGACACTATTAACATTACAGGGAGCCATTTAAAAGCTCTCCAACACCACATATTGCACGTTCTACAACACACACAATATCCAGGAGACGAAACTCTATTGTTTTGCACAGATGAAGCCATTATAAGTAATATACTATGAGACTGAAAATATCCATGTTCTCTCACAAAAAGGATAATAAAAAGTGACAATTGAGTACTGATTACCAGTTCCAATAATTATTTAATTGACAGATACTCGCAAACCATAAAGTAGAAACAGTGCAACCAGCTTATATTTTCTGAACGGTTATTGTTGTGCATTGCAGTATATTTACCGGTTTTTATAAGCTATCACCTCTCTATTTCCATAGACATTTAGTATTTTTGGGACTACCAACCTAAAGCGAAAAATAACAAACGTCAATTTGGGAGTTGCTTTCTTTCCATAGCGTCAAAAATTTTGTTGTTTTTGTATAAAACGAATTCCAGAAAACTCTTCACACCCTTAAAGCGTTTCGTTAAAAATCATGGAAGTCAAAGAATGTAACGATTTAGCCGAAGAAGTAAGCATGGGCACTTGTTCATCCACTTTGGGAAGTAAATATTGATTCATATTTTTACCAACATGACGTGTTTCAGAACCAATTCATTGTGGACGATGTGAGTAAAATTATTAAAGAAGCAATTGAAAATTCCATCGGAGGGACCGCTTATCAGCATAATAAAGTCAATCAATGGACTTCGGCTGTTGTAGAATCTTGTTTGGGACAACTCACCAAGTTACAAAAACCTTACAAATATATAGGTAAGTTGAAAGTAGGTGCCTACCTACATGTTCACCGGTGTTTGTAACGTTCATCTTTATGATGCGTAGTGCCGCTGCGCCAATGCAGTTATCGTCGCACTAATTATCTTGTTGGATGTCACTAATTTGAGAGTATTTATTCTAATTAATGTTGTTTTTAACTTTCAGTGACATGCACAATCATGCAGAAGAATGGTGCAGGGCTACACACAGCATCTTCTTGTTTTTGGGACAATAACACTGACGGCTCATGCACCGTGCGCTGGGAGAACAAAACTATGTACTGCATTGTCTCCGTGTTTGGCCTTGGCATCTAATTTATAATGTTATGCTTCAATATGTTAAAAAAATAATTCCATATAACAGCAGTGATCAGCAGTAATACATGTAACTTCAAAAATAAAAATAATGATTATTATTTGAGTAAATTGGTAGTAAGCTAAAGAGTTCTTATAAATACTAAGACATATTTTTAAGTTATCAAAAAATTATTGCTGAGTTTGCAGTAATGAATAATGGAGATCTTTATTTATGATTCATAATGGTAATGTAGGGTTAAAAATTATAATTTGCTTCTATAATAAAACATTTAAAAGCACACTTATCTATTTTTTCTCAGTTGTAACAGACTTGTTTTATAGTCATTACTTAATTTTAAGTAAGTAGGATATATTTTCGTACACAATAAAATATATCAAAAAGATAGTTTGCTTTTTATTTTTCGTGAATGATATAACTAAATTGGTTGGTTTTTTGGAAACATCACCTTCTGTGGTCGAAATTATTGCTAAAAAATCATAACCCCAATCAGGAACAAAAATGGTATCCAAAATCAATTTTGATTGATTTGGTTTATGAACAGAGCACAATCAAAATATGTTTATACTCCTGGGAATATACATGCCCAGTCGCTCAAACTTAGAAACAAAATTCTTTCTCTTCCTTACACAGATTTCAAGATAACTAAACTTGTGGGTCGAAAATCACTCTGAACGGGGAGAGGTGATCATACCTTCTCTATGTTAGTATGGGGTCATACCCTCATGAGTGACACAATATTTAATTAAAAACCTGGTGTTAAAATGGGATTTACTAGGACTTCTAGTCCTGTGTTAGTTATAATGTTAAACGAGTATCTCATTATATTTTGGCTCAATGACAATGAACTATGTGAAATTTGTAGAAGTAACAATACCTGGACCATCAAGTCAAAGAAAGTTAGATTCAGAATCAGAAATGTATTTGCTTCAATGTAGATATAGGCCTAACATTATTTTAATAATATCGCACCTTCGGTGCAACAAAGTCACAATAGTTCTTATACAGCAGAAGAAATACAAAAAAAAACCGCATCTTTTTGCTCATTTCTGGGTAACTATATTTATAAGGCACTCATTTAACGGGGCAGTTGTAATTAGCAGTTTTGGTAAGTTAAAAATTATAAATGGCAAGTTTAATAACTATTTCAGCAGTTAAATCTAAGCAGTAAAGTATACAAAAATGAGTAATAAAAAATAATGAAATGGATCAGTGAATATATAACTGAGCAGCAAAATAATTAAATGAGCAGTAAAAATGATTAAATGAGCAGTTACGTGTGGGCAGTAACAAATCGGAATTTGTCGGTAAGAAATCTCATTCTAAGCAATTCTATAAACCAGGGGTTCCCAATCTTTTGTAACCCGCGGCGCAGTTACAAGTTTAATAATTTTTCACGGCGCCCCACATACGTCATTTTGATTATTCTAGCGAATATTAATTATGCGCGGCAAATAATATTTTTTTAAGGCCAAATACTTATTGAAATATTTACTTTTATGTATAAATTTATTATTACCGATATCAAAACTTATATATTACGTTAAGATTTTTGAAAAATATATTTATTTTAATATAAAATGATCTTTAAAATAAAATAAAATTTCTGGTTTTTGAAAAATATTTTTAATTAAAGGTTGATTAATACAAATAAATTCAAATTATGTTTTTCATTCATTTTATTTATTCAAATAATGTCACCATTAAGCCACAGCTCGTACTTGTTCTCAAAAGTTCTAAATAAACGATTACTCTTTTTCCACTTTTTGTTAAATGCAGAATTAAACGTTTTCACTTTTTTTTTTATTTCCTTCAACACTGATATTCAGTTTTAATATGATGAAATTAAAAACACTTAAATTTTTATCGTGCACCGTGTGTTTTTTCTAGCCAGTGACATACTACCTAAAAAAATTCACTCCTTAAAAAGCTGCAAGGTGATGCAAAAAAAAACTTCTAAAATTTAAACCACAACGATATGACGAAACTAAAAATATATATCATTCTGTAAACCCAGGTGAATCCTGGGATTGCCGGTCCAAACTTTGAAATTATAATGCAATTTTAAATGATTTATATGAGAACAATAAAATGTATACATTAAACATAACGTGGCTCATTATAGTTAGTCAATTACTTGGTACATATCTGCAGCTTACGAAATCTAATCAGTAAACTAAAACAAGGCAATAGGTTTTCACACTACAAACACTTAAAAATCACAAAAAATCACGCAATGCGTAAGCGCACGCGGTCGTATAACTTTAGCAGTCAACAACTGGCTAACCTGCGCGACAAATAAAAACAGAAAGGAATGTTTTTCATCTGCCCATACTTTAACTTTATGATTTTAAAAGATCATGACAATCTATAACATTGAAAAAAAATAATTATTAATTGCTAGAAAAATCAATATGACGTATGTGCGCCCTCTCCTATAATAGTTAACTATTTGAGGAAATTGTCGAAAGAAATAGGTACCTACAATAATGATTAGCAAGCAAGCGCGGGCGGGTAAAGACGTGAGAGGGGTATGGTATCAACGGTTTTCAAGCGAGTAGGCACTTTTTGGCGAGTGAACGACGGCAATGCGACGGCAAAAAAATATTTCCACGACGCTATGTTCGTTTCCGATGCGAATACTCAAAAACCGGCCAAGTGCGAGTCGGACTCGCACGCGAAGGGTTCCGTTCCATTATCTATGAAAAATAAACGTACCTACAAAAAATTACTTTGTTTTTCATACAAATATATGAATAACAAAGTTATAGTTTGCGGTTACTGAAAAAGTGCTATAACTCAAAAACTACTGACTGTATTTCGTTCAAACCAATTTTGGTTGATAGTTTTTATTAAGATCTATAACA
>NWSH02000605.1:6959478-6970950 GCA_002382865.2 Heliothis virescens | reverse complement strand
ATCATGCAGCAGGCATGATTTCTGTCACGGCTCCGGCGCTGCGGGGCTCCGGCGGTCCCACGCGAGTTTATCGTCGCAGATAGCTTTAACGCTCACCACCGCAGCTTCGGCTTGCTGGCCGGCTGTGCCGGCCAGCCTCAGCCGCGGTGGCGAGTGTTACAACCACCTGCTCCTCAACTCGCGGCCCGCCTCGCCCCTCCGCGCCTACGCGATTTTGAATTGCACTCTAGGGGTAGGGCAGACAAGACTACGTGGAGTCGGATTTACAGCGATTCGTTTTTGCCATTAAAACCTAGTTTATGACAAACTTGTTATGGACAATGAATTTCGGAAATAAAAATGTAGGTGACGAAACGGAGTTCCCTCGCTATGATCTGCTGAACTATTTATCGAACTGCTCATTCCATCATTTTTACTGCTCATTCTATTATTGGACTGATCAATTATTTTTAGAATTGACATTGTATGATAAAATAACCCATCTAATTGTTTTTTTTTACTGTCCATGTTTTACTGTCACAATAATTAATCAACCGCCATTAAATTAAATAACTGCTCAATATGTTTTTCAACTGATCATAATAACATCTCGAATATTTAAATAACAGCTCAAAAAATTAGTTCCCTATTTATAATAGGTTTGAAATCTAATGATGGAAAGATTTCAATCCTATTATAAATAGTTAATATGCGATTTTTTTTTGTATTTCTTCTGCTGTAAAATTTAGAAATGAACTAATGAAAATATTTGTGCAACAAAGTTGTGACTTTGTTGCACCGAAGGTGCGATATGCAGGATACCCTAGTAGGTTTGGGTGACCGTTAGAAGACGGTTTCGTTTCCACAAACCAGAATGTCTCCAACCAGGGGTCAGAATGTCGGTGAAACTACGTTCTATTTAGGGCTCGGTAAGGGGAGCTTTTAAGTAAAGGATCCCATACATGGTGTCTCCCGTTCATAATACATTTCATCACCATACATCTCTATCATAGAGTAGTGAAAAGAATATCTCCGAACCCGATTATATCGGATCGGTCGAGTCGATTAAAATCTATATCTATACTAATAATATAAAGCTGAAGAGTTTGTTTGTTTGTTTGAACGCTCTAATCTCAAAAACTACTGGTCCGATTTGAAACATTTTTTCAGTGTTATTTAGCCCATTTATCGAGGAAGGCTATAGGCTACTTTTTATCCGGATGCGCCGAGTAGTTCCCACGGGACGCGGGTGAAACCGCTGGCAGAAGCTAGTATTGGATATAAATTATTAATATGCAGATCCCATGATAAGAATAGCCTATAGCCTTTCTCTATCCAACACTGAAATATTTTTTTAAGTCGGACCAGACCAGTAGATCCTGAGATTAGCAAACAAAAAAAGTATTTCTTCAGGTTTACATTGATAAGAAAGCATAAGGAGTAGATAATAATTGGCATGTTTGTCTGCAAATCTAACAGACAGTTATGTGTTGCTGAGGAGTTGGTTGCGCCACTTCTTCCCAGCAAAAACTCATAGGAAGTAGTGAAGAGCAGGCGTTTTTAGGGCTCTCTCATGTAATGTGAGTAGGGTTGCCAACTTTTTCTCCAAGAAATAAAGTATATTCAGGTCTACGAAGAATTATAAACAGTATTTTAGAAAAACACATAGTTTTTAGAGCTGTGTTTGCATTGTGATGCTGTAACTGAACAGTATTTTGTAAATTGGGTGTAAAATGAACAGTATATTTTGGTGAAAAACAGTATAATACTGTTGAAAACAGTACGGTTGGCAACCCTAAATGTGAGTGACGTTTGAAAAGTGCTTGTTTTTCAGCCTACTGTGAATAAGGCCCAGTCCGCACAGCGAATATTAACCGCGCGAATTTTTTCTCGCAATTCTGTAACACATTGAATACAATAGAAGTATCCGCACTGGCGGAATAAAAATCTCTGTGTTTTGATTTCACGCGATGCGGCGCGGATTTATTTCCGCGAATGTTTTGTACGGTATGAAGTAGTATGACTATGACAAATATCGCGCGGAATTTAATTCGCTGTGCGGACAGGACCTAATGTGGTTGCGGAATAAAAACCGCGCAAATCCGCGCGAATAAAATTCGCGCGGTGAATATTCGCTGTGCGGACAGGGCCTAATGCTTTTTGATTTTAATATCTAGATAAAGAGCGATTGCATGGATAGTGAGGGAACACTGACATTATTATGAGGTTTGGAGAAAAAATAACCAAGTCAGAACCACGCTTTTCTTTTATAATTTAGTTGTTAAGCCATAATCATGCATTTGAGACCAGAGTTTTAAATTGTTTTAGACGGATTAAATCGCTAACATGCGATATAAATTAACTCTATCTGTTCATCTACCGCTCTCTAACGCCAAAACTACTGAACTGACTCAAATAAAATTTGGTATACAAATAATCTAGAGCCTGAGTAAGAACTATTTATTTTGTGGAACCGCAGGGAACATCTAGAATTAAATAAAAGGAGATACACAAATTAAAATGAACCACGCTGCACAGTGGGTGTTTGAATGTTCGCGCGCTAAACTACAGCGCTACATATTTGTGTCACGTGACCGTCATCGATCCAATGGTTGAACGCTTCTCGGGTCCATTCAACTCGCCTCGGCCATCGCCGGGGAGAGGGACACTTCACAACACCGATTCTATTCATACATAGGAAATATTTATATATCGCTGTCTCTTTTACTCGTATTGAGAAATAATTAAATGAATGGTGAACGAGCGAAACAGGGATATGTTCGAGTGGAAAATATTGAAAGCTGGGCCAGGCCAGTCGCCATGTAGAATTTTTTGATGTGGGTGTTGTGTCTTGGGACGTCAAACGCTTCAATGATTATTATTTTCAAGTGGACATTAATTTTAGTGTAAATCGACATTTTGACTATTCGTTTATTGTTAAAAGTGTATTCGGTGAACAATTACACATATTGCTTTGTGATTGTGAGCCATCTAATCTGGTGACGGCAGATAATAAACTGGAGGGGGGCTGCTAAAATACTACGATAGGATAGTAACGACGTTTTACAACTCGAGAGCGCTCATAAAATTTCTCATCTCAGTGCGGGCGAGTCGGACTTCCATTTTGTTTTATTATGTGGTTTGGTTGTTTACACTGTGCGTCGCGTTGTGGACAATGGAAAGCGACGGTGAGTATTGCTTATCAAGTAGTATCGAGAGAGGAAATTAAATATAATGTCTGCGCATGTAGGGCGCACATGACAATAAACATGCAACAGTGAATAAGTAATGGCATTCGATTTTGTGCATCGTGTGGCGCAGCCGTGGTGGTGGCAGGTCTCATTAGTCATAGCGAGGAGCACGCGCCGGCGGCAGCGGCCGCGACTGCCGACTAGGTACGCGGCACACACGTTCCGTTGGGCTAATTGATTTCAGTTAAATCTGTAAGCATGCGCCGATCGTGTGCAGAACGCCTATGTAGGTACGTAGCGTGCGCGTTTACATCGTCCTTATCAGCTGATTACAGTCCACCAGTGCAGTAGCAGCCTTGCACCACCAAATGTTTTTATTAATCGTGCGGTCGCTAATCACTCTACCACTACTCTAAAATCTGTGAGTGAACACATTTCTTGTTGTTTCTAACGTATCTCTAAAGTTCCTTATATGTTGTTATCAATATGTAAAGCTAATTTTATCTTTTCGATTGGATATGACATAGTAAACATCTTGGTGATAATTTGATCATTCAATTTTATTGTGATTAAAAAAATAACAGGACAACAGTATTGCATTAAAAACTTCAAGATACAGTAACAATAATAGGCAGAATGTGATTGAAAAGTTATTATTTCTTTTTTATGCTGTAGATAGAGGTATGTGAGTATACTAACATAAAAATACATTAAAGATAATCAAAAATTTCAAGTAAGTAGGTCTGTGCAATCTATAACATAGAACAGCAAAAAATTTGAGAATGTGTACTGCATTTGTTTTTTGAAAATTAATGTTTTTGTTTACAATTATTAGCTATTGATTTCAGAACATGATATGCTATTCATAATGTTTGAAATTAGAATTTTACTATTTTGTGTGCTACTTAGACATGTCAAGTGTCAATTGTTTTTATCGGCTAGATGACACAAACCTTTTTGTTTGGTGTACAACTTTTAAGGATGCCGGATATTTTATTAAGTATCATTTTTTTTATGTTAAAAGTACAAAGTCAACTACATATACAATAAGGTAACATGAATGAATAATAGTTTATTAATATGATATAAACATAATGGAACGTCAGAGTTATTTAAATTCAGAATGCAACAGTGTGAGTCCTGCCAGCATTATTAAATTATCTGTAAAATCAGTCTGGAATCGGTCTTGTTATAAATTATTTTACTCATGTAAAAATAATACTAGCCATACATCATAATAAACTTAGATCTAGCACAATATTTTGCTCTCATCTGTAGAAGGTGAATAATAGTGACACACAGATAAGGGCTAGGCAGTACTATGACTCATTAAATATAGCTATATTTTGTATACAAGTACATAATCTTGTGTGTTATCTCAGTTATAAATAGGAATTTACATTACATACATTTGAGAACCATTGATCAAGGCTATACCGGCTTGGGACGGCTCGAACATGTTTGAACATGTCTGAAAATTCCGGTTACATATCAAGTTGCTATGGTCTAAAATGAGGCCATAAACGCTTGGTTGGGTACCTGTGCTCCTTTAATAGGTACAAATCCAATGTTGTTTGGTCCATAGAATTAATATTTTATAATGAATGTTATGGTTGAAATTCAGGTGCTTAGTATTTAGTAACAATCATAGTACATACTATATGTTTATTAGGCAGATGAAATACCATCTGCCTAATAAACATATAGTATGTATCATTGAGCATGAATGTGGATGGATTCATACAGAGGGAAAGAATTATCAAAGAAACTATGGATAACAGCAGATGGTATTGTTGGAAGGAATGTCACTAGTAAGATGACGTCAGGCAGAAAAGTATGGAAGAGGAAGACTTTCTGAGCCGACCCCAAATGAGACATTGGAATAATTCCAGGGGATTGTTGATAATTTTCAAATGTAGCTCATCATCAACACTAGTTTACTACAGGTTATGCATAAGTAAATATGCAGTAGTGTAGTGGTAGTAATGTCTACAGAATCCTCAGAGGATTTTTTTTTTTTTTTTTTTCTATTTGGCATTCACATCTCGTGTGTGTGAGACGTATTTGGCCAATAACAACGTTGCTTGAGAGTAACACGTAGGGCGATTGTTCGGTATATAATTGGGGTCAAGTATGACAGGGATTTTGTCCAGGATACCTAAACCTCAGAGGAATAGAATCCACGACATGTGGCATAAATATAATGATCGCACATGACGATTACTCACAAAATTCTTATTAAAAACTTAAATTCTTAATGGCATAATTTATTGCTATGAATTAAGCCTTAAAATTGTTTTTTTAAGGAGAACGTGCCTACATCGTTAATTTTTTTCTCTCTGTCTGGTTTTCATACCTAGAATATTTGAATAATTTATTTCTAAATAATCTAATCTTAAAAAATAGCTTCTTTAACATTTGCCATTAAAAAGTAAATCCCCGGCGCGTGTTTCGTATTAAAACTTCAACATATTTTTGCTGTGGACTGTACTCTTTGTCCAGGAGGCATAATAGGCAATTTATATTCTAAGTTGATGTATGATACTAGATAAAAAAATCCGATATTGAAACGTGATTTTATTGACAAAACATAATGGATTGACTTCAGTTAGAGGCCTAATACATATGAAGTATATTTCCAGTTGAAACTGCTATCTAAAAACTACCTACCTTTATCGATCAGAAAATAATTAACATCTGTTATGTATAGGTAGCAGACAGAAGTATTTTATTATATTTTTATTCACAAAGTTGTTACACCACATTAATTTTTACGACGTAAGACAGTGAAATTCATATCAGTGAGAAATGCGACATTAGTTTTTTTTTCTGTCCAAAAGAATACCGTAAAAAAAGAAAAGTCTTTTTTTTTAATTTTGTTTTTGTTTATTTTACTACGGCTACGCGGGGCACACGCACGATCTTTATTTTACTCCATAAGGGGCTGTCCATTAATCACGTGATGTTTATTTTAGCTTTTTTTTCACCCCCCCTCCCCCTTGGTGATACATTTGCGGTATAAGAAGGGATGTGATCTGATGCTTGGTGATTTTATATATAACCCCCCCCCCCTATTCGAACCTCACGTGATTAATGGACGGTCCCTAAGTAAACTACGTTACCTTTGTATAGAAACCTACTTTACTTTTACGTAGGAGTAATCATAGTAAACAACCTTCGAATACTGAGGATAATATTGACAGTGTAACCGTTCAATACTGTCCGAAGTTTAACTGTATTTAGCTGTACCGACATAATGGTCGTTAGAAGCCTCAGGCAAGATAATCATTATTATGCATAAAAAAGACGTAATGCCTATTTCTGTTTGAACGTCAACTGCTCTACCACAATGAAATGGCTCCAATTTTGCCTTCCATGGGTCATTTGCTTGTTTTGTCATCAAAAACCATTAGAACTAAAGTAGTTCTCAATACTAGCAAGTTTTGCAATAACCTTCCACTCTGTATTACTTATATTTTTACCTGATTGTAATGTCTAAATAGCTTGGAGCCTAACGCAATCGTCCTTTTGCTCACTGTGTTCAGATTCATTATTCCCGAAACAGAATAAAATAAAACAGAATTAGATGAAATTCCAATTTCTTTCATTTAGATTAGATGAAATACTCAGAAATACAGCCAGTCGGTTCCGCGTATAAAAATTAAACAAAAGAGAGACCTCCTAGCCCGGGTTATTGATCCGAGCTGAATCTATTTTGAATTTACTTAAAATAGCGAAGTGCTGCGAATGCATTTGCTGGAAAAGGTAAAAAAAACCTCACGTCAATTAAAAATGCTAATGTACTAAGTAGATTTATTTCACTGCATGGTACTTCTGCGCTTAGATTTAAAGCATTGCTAGATACATAATACTGTCCGTCGGTAGGTATTCTATCTGTCTTTGATTCCATTACTCATCACCGGTTTCCTTTATTTTTTGTCTCAGATATCTCGCGATATAACAAGTTTTGTTGTACTATAATAAATTGGTGTCTGGTTGGGACTTTGACGGCACGTGGCAATTAGGGTTTTATTTAATTGACAATATTTAAGGATTATTAACTTCTCTGTTCCAGATAAAATTATGTATGATTGATTTGTAGTTAATAGTACCTACCATACTTTCCAGTCCTTTGTTTTGTGAGGACATTTCTGAATGTGGTCACTTTCAGCAGACCATTCTTTGTTGATAGGCGTTGGCTCCAACGAAACAGTCGGCAGGCATCTGATACCGAGGTATGTACATCGCAATTTGGTATAATACTAGAGTACAGTCGCATAATTACGCTAGAATCAGATATTCCGCACCCGCATCTGTTTGTTTTATTGCTCTGACCTTTCCTATCTACATTGTTTTCCTGTTAAAGTATTTACTGACACTATTTCCACTTAGAGAGATTAGGACCTTTACTTAACAGACAAAAGGCCATACAGTCGTACCTAGAGGGTTGGTTCAGCAGGATCTTGACCCCATGAAATCACACTCCGTAACGACATCATCAAAATACCTATAGCTGTGCAATGCACCAACCAGAAACTTCGCTTCTTTTGTATTTTCATTGTTATTTATACAAAATGAAACCCATACACACAGGATTATTTCAATTTGCATTTTCTATTTTAGCTTTGGATTTTAAAACCATTTCGTTGTCCAAGTTAAACTGTCAGACCGAGAGCAGGTTCCGCTTTAGGAATTAGATTAAAAATAAAACCAAGTGGAAAACTCGGATGCTTGCAAAATTAGGACGGAGCCGGTCGAATCGCAACTAAATTACTCTCATCGTCAGATTACGATGGGGCACTTCATTCCGACTAGCTTAAATACACGGACTGGCAGGTTTTATGACTCACTTACTGTGATTCAGTTTATCGAAATCCTGCACACTGTAACACTCTCTATTGTCCATGTGACAAAGTATATTTTCGTCTAAAAGCGTTTAGTTCCACGCAGGATATTAATATTGTTGTCATGAGTGTATACTCGTATCTTAGGCTTTTTACGTTCACGTATCGTGCTTCAATAAGGTCATACTGATTTGATCATTAGGGTTGTCATGCTAGATAGTTCACTATAGCAATAATAAAGACCGGTCATTTGTTTGTTTTCACTAACAATACAAAGAGTGGGCATTACGAGTACATTATAGTCCTGTTACTATTCATAGAGTCTAACGAGTGCAGTGAGGAACAACTACTTTACAAATCCAGAACTGTTACTGATATCCGCACCGGATATCTGAAAGTAGGACAAGTTCTGAGAAACCAGGACGGCAACAACCCTAGATATCGAGATACAGTGCTCACTGTGGAGCGTGGGGCTGACCACTAGAGACGGGTAACGAATACATTAACTGATACAGCAGGCATTAACGTCATGCGCCACTCCGTATAATATGTTCCTCTTTATAACAATTATATCATTTAGTTTAAGGGTGTTCAGAGTTCGGATACTGGTATTTAGTGACGCAAGTCCATGGCAGGTGACTTGAATTACCAGTCTAATTGTATTATACCACAATATTGTACAGGTTACCTAGTCGTTACTATAATTTTACTATCGTTGAGAACTAATAACTGCAAATTAACGTGAGACATGTGTGATAGACACGTGGCTCGTGTTTTTCTTGCACATTTATGTAATTGTTTATCAGCTGCTAGTAGTTAATTTAATAAGGGTTTTCATATGATGATCACGTGACCACTGGCTTAAAACAAAATATAATTATAAACACTATGTTTAAACAATCAAAAGTTGACCCTTTTGAAAATTATTGCTGTCCTTTTCAACATAGAAATAGGTGCACGACTGTGGATGTCGGCTTCTTGGTCTGCTGCATGATGTAAGTACGCGTAATATGCGTGCGTACTTTTGCAATGTCTACGTTCTGGGGCAAAACAACGCATTGTGAATGAAGCGAGTGAGCAAAGATAAAGTAGGACCAAAGCCTAAAACTTAATATTCAGATACAATACCTGTTTCGTTCAGTTTTAAATAGATCAACGGACTAATGTTCCCAGCAATGTAGGTCAGCTTCCCAACGATATAATTTTATTCAAAGTTTATTTGGACGATGGCAAAAGTATTGCGTTTTTTAGTACTTTTTCGCAATTCCTCTGCAGTGTTGATCTAGTTGTATTTCAGGATAGTATGTAAAAAAATGTTACGCTAAATGTTGATGGTAGCCCCGAGCTGTTGGTACTACGTACTCAATGATTTCCTCGTACTATCAATGCAGTACTTAACCAGATTATCAAATAATGTGATTATGTTGATTGAATAAAGTGACATAGGTACTCCACTTTAGTTCAAGATGCTTTTAGTACTCAAGGACTCGACCACGGCAATCAAGGTTATGGCAAAGAAAGAAGGGAAAGTTGACGCAAACCCTTTTGGCGATTTCAGAAATAATAAGAAGAATAATAGCCTGGATAAAATAATGTCATAAACCAAATTGTCTGATTCAGTCTGGGTTGCTTTATGCTTACGATAGAACCAACTGAAGCTGTAGATTATGCTGCTTTGTAACAAAATTAATTAATGAAGAATTTGTTATTACTATCATATATCTTCATGTATCTCAATCTGATAATTGTATTATCGAATTTAATGAAAGATATTACAATTATCGAAATTACTAATAGGCCTAGGTTAACCTATATGTAGTTTTACTATCATGTTCTATTACGTAATCAATCACATTTTAGCATATGTTTAGGTCCGTTACAGAACGGTAAATATAGTTCATTTTGATTCTCTTTAATTGGTTGATGTAATTTTAAGTAACTCTTGAGTCAACTTTTGTAATATGGACCGCATAGTTCATTTGTCCGGCTAACCTGTTACCACAAGCTTCAATGGCTTACATGCTTGTTAGTGTATAATGAATCATCATAAGTCGTGTAATAATAATAAGATCTTTGCTGTATAACCATAGGTACTCCAGTATAGTATTATACGAACTTTTAGTTTCTTCTTGTAGTTTCTAGTCGGTTCTTCTTCATAGGACTACTTTTGTGGAAACTAAAGGAGACAGTTCCGATAGCCAAGACACGATGCGTATTGTTTACGGATGGTAGAGCTACCCTGTATCTTCAACATACTTGTTAGTAGTAAGAAGAAAATAAGTCATAATCAAAAAAACTAAGGTGTATTTTCATTTGCAGGCGGTTACCCGCGCGATGAGTGACCGGTGGTAGCGGGAGGCGGTGATGCAGCGAGCGCACGCGGGCGGCGTCCCGCATTCGCAGGCCTCCGCCACCGCTCCACACGTACGGACGCACTCTTACGCTGATATTGATGATCAGGTAACTAAAATTTTCAAATTGACTGTCGCCTGTGGTGTTTCCAAATCAATACGATCTTCTAATCTTCAAGAAAAGACCATATTCCTTTTTAAACGGTCGGCAATAGACATGGGACTCTGGCATTGCCGATAGGTGTCCATGGGCGGCGATAATCACTTATATCAGGCGATCTGTCTGCTGGTTTGTCGTCTAGGACACATTTAAAGGACTACAGAATATTTAGGCGAGGGTTTGCTCTAACCTTTGGTCTTACTTAATGGAAATCTATGATCTTACATAAAATATAGCATATCCGCGTTTTGTCACCCTTCGCCAGAGTCTAAAACCATTTAGAATGTTCTAGATCTTTATTAGGAGCAATTCGGTTTCAGGTCTTCTTGTAGAGATATACTATTGCATATTTTCATTCAGTGTTGAAGTCGTACGCGTTAGTAACGTATTCACACATTTTTGTGGTGATTTTCTTCATTTATTTAGTAACCTGTCTAAAAGCCAGCTCGAACCTTTTTTAATCGACGCGACGGGCACAAACTGCTCATTAATGAATTAGCTAATGACATACCATCGTGATTAAAATGCCTAACTAAACTTGTAACTAATTGTATTTATCGACCAAATGTAACTGTTCCTGATCAACCCTAGGCTGTAAAATTTTTCGATTTTCCTAACATTTAAATACCGCAGGTTTCCCCCGAAGGGGAAAAGGTTGCGCCCCGCCATCCGCGCAACCCTGTAGAGCTCGTCACCTTACTGGTCGCTCTTCCACCCGCTAGAGGGCCATGCATTACCTTTACTATAAGTTCCGTCTAATAAGAACTAAGGGAAGGGGTAGACGGAACTTCAGCAAATCAAATCAGACTAAACATGCAGAGTACAAATATAACTATTAATCTAATAGAGAGTGAGAGGAGTAGCAACCCTATCCGGACATAATAAAGATACATAGAGCTTGCGTTAATAATGACAATAGTATACGGTGTGTAATAATAGTATATTCC
>NWSH02000605.1:6913933-6947017 GCA_002382865.2 Heliothis virescens | reverse complement strand
AAATTATAACTTTGTTATTCATATATTTGTATGAAAAACAAAGTTATTTTTTGTTGTCGAGAAAAGTTTGTGTTTTGGCTAATTGTAGGTAATAAGTACGTTTATTTTTCATAGATAATGGAACGGAACCCTTCGTGTGCGAGTCCGACTCGCACTTGGCCGGTTTTTCTTTAATTACACAGAATAATATTAAAACAGAATCAATTATACCATTTCTGTATTTCCATAAATTTGTAAAATAATAGCATTTTCCTGATTTCATTATTATAGATGGATTAATATAATTATGGGATCGATGTTATGGAATTTACAACATACCCATTGGCTATCAAAACTTTAATATTTCACTTCACCAATTTACCTTGAATGGTTTAATTTTATCCCTGAGCGCTTTGAATGATTCGAGCACTTTATAGACAACTAAATTATATTATAGGTACATTTATCATTTATGTACTTAGTTTGAACTTGTGAACATATTGTTAGAGGTAAATAGGTAAAATTTGGTATGTAGTGGAGGTTCATTATACAGGTGGAGAGAGGATGAATAAATCTACATTTTGAGTACACAAATAAACCTAAGTGAAGTGTTTAAGTTACAGCTGCTTGTGTTTGAGTGAAATCAAACTATACATAAATGGTGTCCCATAAAAACTCGCCTAAAAATTAACAATTTTACCAACATCAAACCTCTTGCAATTTCAAAATCATTCAAAATGTTTATCTATTACAGGAGTAGCAGTAAGTCGCTGTCTTCAAGCGGCACGGGAGTCGAAGGCGATGAGACTTCCCGGGAATCTGACACGACACCCCCTCACTACCGCGTGACAGGCCGCTTTGACTCCGATGAAACTGAAGCCGCTAATATGCTGGGTATGTTGATAATAGAATGCTATATTATGTATTTTAGACAACAATCCGGGTCTTACTCGCGATCAAACTATTAAAGGTTTTACGATACCTCTTTTCGGTCGGTGCAATTCGGCCGAAACGTCGGGAGAAAAGAGGTATCGTAAAACCTTTTATAGTTTGATCGCGAGTAAGGCCCGGATTGTTGTCTTAAATATGTGTACAAATCGCGAAAGTTTAAAAACATTTATTGCTATATTATGTGTCGACAAAAGACTAAGTTGAAGGAAAACATCTTGAAGAAACTTGGAACTTTCTTGATCTTTGAACTTGGACTTTAAAGTCGTAAGTAGCCGCCTTAAGCAAGCGTGGTGATTGAACTCATTTCTTTGTATGAGAATAGGCCACAGTCTTACAGTGGGACAAAAAGGCTGATGATGATTATTACACGTGTGTGGTTGTAGACGCGTTTATATGGCCGACTAGGTACACCCGTGCATGCGAGAGCACGTTAATGTGCTTGTGATCTCTCTCCGGTCGTGTTGGCTGTCCCATTGGCCTATGAGAGTGAAGGATAGCCCAGGAGAGAGGAAATGAACCTGTGTCTGCGCAAATATTTTGTACATTATAGTATGTCCTGCGCAGCTGGCTGATATCCTTATGATGAGAACAATCAGGACGTTATTATTATTAATGGGAAACATATGCAAAATTAGGTTACATATTGACATGAAATCCCAAACTAAACTTTCTTGAGACGCGGTATGAAGCTAGCTTATCGTCAATACTTCCTATAAAGGCCTATGCAGTTATCAAATCTAGTCAATTGTCGTCATTATTATAAAAAGATAAGTGATTGTACGTAAGGGGTTTATGATGCAAAAGATAAAAATGTATTTGTTTTGATGTTTTATGAGTGAGTACGTGAGATCTGGAATGTAAATAATATGCAAATTATGCAGCCTGAGAAGTTACAGGATTTTAAATTGAACTGACGATTTTTTTTATACTGATCGACAAGACGCGTAAATCAAACAAACTTGCTATTTAAGATCACTAACAGGTGAATCTCAGATTATACGAAAGGGTTCGTTTTTCTTAAGGGGGGAGACTTTCCATAATTTTCCGCTCGCAAGCAAAACATGATAGACTGGCGATAAATAAAGTTCATCAATTTGTAATAATTTAATTTTAATAGATTAAATTATAATAGATGAGTTCCGTTAGTAAAAAGAATGCAAGAATTTATAAGATGACGTTGTATTGTACAGTGTCGCTGGGCAGCTCCCGGTCAGGCAGCCCGGGTGCTTCGCCAGTGGGCGGGGGCGGCTCCCCCGGCCTGCGTAACAACCTGTTCGTGCCCATCTCCTCGCCGCAGCCGCAGCCGCACCATCCCGCCGCCTTGTATGGCACCAGGCCGCATCATCTTATCAGGTATCTTGAACATACACACGGACAGACTATACATACATTAAATTAGTAAGGACATGTAAGGACTTAGCTATTTGATGTAAATGTGGCGATTTGAGTAAGAATTTTATTTCTGTTACACTGTATAGATTTGGAAGATATGATATGGTTTTGTATACGATAGATTGAAGCAGAAGGAAGGATGTCGAATATTTGAAAATACTGATACATATACCTTATGTTTTCTGCCTAATTTTTAAACTTGTACGATACTTGCAATATTGATCTCTAAGCCTTGTGTCGTAAGGTAGCCTTTACATATGAGAATTAATTCAATCTTTTTGTTTCTAGGCCAGAATTAGTCCGACCTAGCAGAGTAAACTCACCGGTTGGTGGCGTTGCTACCAGCGTCATCAGAGTGTCACCGGGACCCAACTACCATTACCAGGTATTAAAAATACATGACAAAATTAACATCAAGCCTTCAGTGATCAGTAAGTTTAAGTAAAATTAGACATTTGTTTCTCAGGTTGAGAACAGGAACGGGCCAACAATCGTCCAAACTAACAATGTTTCTCAGTCCAACGTGATCGGCGTACAAACCTCAGGGTTGAACTTACAGAACACCATACACACCAGTATCAACTCTACGACTACTCTATCCAGCCTGACCCTACCATCGAGTATATCGCTTAACCTGAATAACTTGAGTACTCAGAGCTTACAGACAAGCATTGCCAACACCATCCGTAGTACCAACGAGCTTGCACACAACCTTATAGTCCCCAGAGCTATTCCGACATCAAACGGCATCGACGTCGAACAGATATGCCGTAGCCAGCCGATCTACAGAAACGGGATCCACGATACCTACCGTCGGGACACGGAAATGTCGCCCCCATTAAATAACCATGAAAATTTTCTGAATAGAAGAGTCTCGGAGTACGACGATAATGATCACTCAGTGTCGCAGAGAGAGAATAATATACTCCGCAATGTTATCGATACTCGGCCCCCAGAACTATCCGAGACTCGCGTATTGGAAGATAATAAGAGGATTTTGAAGCCAGCGCCGGTGCAAGCGCGGTTGTTGTCGGTAGTCGAACCTGATGTGAAAGATCCTGTAAAGAGGTACTACGTCACTATGGTTCCTCAGAGTACTACAGAAAAGAAGTATGTGTTTATAAAAAACGAGCCTGCGGAGACTGTACAAGTAAGTATTTTTAAAAGTTAGATTTATAGAAGTAATATCGTGATAACTACTGAGTTTGTATAATATATTTAATCCGGAAAAGTAAAATTTGTTATAACATTTTGCCAATTCGCCGCGAATTAGATTAGCATACGCCAGTATCAATGTTACGTAGGAGATACAGTATCTAGTGACATTGTAATCAGTAGGCATTTTTATTATTTATTCAAATTAGGTAGCATGCATAATTTTCTCACTAATTCTAAATGCAGTCTTTATAAGTGACTGTGGAATCTAAGCCATGAGCAATTATTAAATAATATTTATTGGATTGGATTAAAAAACTTTGGATTTTTTGCTTAATGCTGCAAAACTTTTTGCAAATTAAACCTAAAAAATAAAATACCGCACTAAGATTTTCTTGCTAACTGTATAGACATTTTACATCCTAGACATTATGAAAAAGCATTTATTTCATCTTTAAACGCCTTTTCTTTTCCATTCAATATTGATTAGCTTGTAAACTCTTTTCCGTAGCTATGTTATATAAAAACAAAAGTTCTCAGCAACATATTAACTTCTTTTTGCGATTTTCTCCACTACCAACGTCTAAATGTCTATACAATTTGTCGCACATATAGATCGAGCAACGGATAAACCACCTGACTCAACAGCTCAATAACAACGACCCGGAGCCGGAACACCGGACTTTAGATAACGGAGACCACGTGAGTGACTTTTATCTAGTTCAATGATCAATATAACCGACTCAGAAACTCTTCTTTGTCATCAATATCAAGTTTAGGATTCTTCAGAATCCTGATGTATTTGCAAATAATAGCATGTAATGAAATCGTTTAGCATCAAGGTTAAAAAAAACATACTATCAAAACACTTAAATAAACCCCCGTTTTGTTCTAACTATACTATTTTCGCGTTATGATGAGTTCCCTGATGATATAAAATACGTTGGCGGAGTGCCCAGCCTGGGCACCACAGCGCCGGGGCCTGGTCGCGGCAGTAGATGCTGCTGGCAGTCTTTCGCTGCCGGCCGTCGTGTCATACATGGTGGGCAGTGAAGATGGGTGGAATGCCGTCGCCTCTTTTTGCGAGGAAGTGATGGTTGCAAAGGAGGCGGCGGAAAGGGAGAGAGAAGCTGTCACCTCTCTCCCTCTCCGCAGAAGACGTACGGGGCGTCGTAGGGCGGCCGATCTGCGGCCACCATAGGGCGCGGCCTGCGGGTGACAGACTAGGGGCGTCTGTCGTCCGATCAGAAAAAGGCCTCGAGACGGTGGCGTAGTGTTGCGCGCGCCTCTCTAATGGAGTTATTGCGGCCGCTTGGTGACGGCCGCAGAGGGTGACGAGGCCCGCCTTCGAACATCTGGCGGGCCAATACCTGCCGGGGGTGCGGAAGAATGCTTCGGTGATACCCGTGCCCCCGACCATAGGTACATGAAGGCAACACCAGGTGGGTTTTTAGCCGGTAAGAGTCCGGCACGCCCCTCCACCGACCCCGGGTGGAGGTTAGTCCATGAGGATTTTCCCCCTGACAAAAAAAAAAAAAAAAAAATGATATAAAATAATCGATTAACCATCAGTTATGAACTTTCAGGGAACTCATGATAAAGCGAAAGCACTATAATTATAATATACTTGTAGGTAAACAACGTAAACAGCAGCGCAGTAATAGTGCATCCTAACCAATTGCTGCCAGTGTTACCGCCACCGACGTCACACACAATTATCGGTAAGATATCATTTACTATGTGCACAGGAAATTGTAATCGTAAATCCGATTTATTCGGCCTTGGGTAATTTGTTACTTTTAGGCATGTATAACTATAAAAAAATGGATACAGTTGATGTAAGGTTATTAGAAAATTACCACGTGTTACTATTGTTTTTTTTACGAAATAGCTATGAAGTAATTTCATATTTTAGACAACAAACGGGTGTTACTCGCGATTAAATTTTAATCGAAGAGGTATCGTAATACCTCTTCGATTCTCTACGATATGTCTACCCTTGACCATGGTTGGTGTAATTCGGCCGAAACTTTGGAAGAAAACAGGTAAGTATCGTAAACCTTTACAATTTAATCGCGAGTAAGAACCGTTTGTTGTCTAAAATATGTGTACAAGTCGCGAAAGTTTAAAAACATCTAAAGTAATTTCAGTTTAAAAGAGAGTTAAAGAAATCCCCAAAAAATGTTTTATTAACACCACATGTGATTTTTTATAAATTAAGTATAAGGCATAGGTTTTGCTAATCCTGCTAAGATTTATGAATGTGAAAGTTTGTGTTTTGTTCCTCATTCACACTAGCGGTTCAACGAAATAAGTTAAAACAAATAAACACGCAGGTTTTGTATCAATCCGGGTGTGGAACCGCGGACAGAAGCTAGTAACACATAAATCTAACATTGAACTTTTCACAAGGAATATGAAAATAATAGGAGAACTTGCAGTTTTGCGTGACATACACGTGATTACAGAATTTAGTTTCTACATGATGTCGCCAGTGGCTCTTTTCAAGTACAAACCATTCCTCCCACAGTATCAGGCAACACGTTCCCGTGGCAGTCGCTGGTGCCGCTGCTGAGCGCGTCGCCGCCGCCCGCGCCGGCCGCGCCCGCGCCGCCGTCCCCGCGCACGCCGCGCACGCCGCGCACGCCGCACACGCCGCACACGCCGCACACGCCGCATACGCCGGCGCCGCTCATCAAGACAGAAGATCAGATCAAGACTGAGGCTAGTGGTATGTGTCATTTCTATATTAATTAATTTTGTATACATAGAATCAATTCTTCAAACCATACAGACAGAATTGTGTTGCTGAAGAGTTTGTTCCATCAAAGTTAAACCACTTCTTCATTCCAGCAAAAACACATGGGAATTGATAAAGGGCGTTTCTGGCAGCTGGCTTTTGTAAAATTACCTTCCAGAAGTGATTTTTTATCTTTGCAATTATTTTTCTGGTTTTAACCCGCAGAAAATATATATTTTTTAATTAAAAATATTTGAATTGGCGATAACACTACTATGTTACCATACTGTAAAAAAAAATCGGTTAAAAACATGGAAAAGAAGCAACAAAAACCTATATGACAGGCATGTATTAATTTATACTTGCAGTAATATTATATGTATGATATTTTCTTATTTAGGTATACATATATATTATATATACAGATATTGTATCTATATGTAGAAAATTTAGTACACCATAGACTACCTGCTATATGGTTATTTCCTATTATCTTAATCCATCCAAAGGTTGTCTGTAAGAGATCGCTTTTAGCGATAAGACCGCCCATTGTGTCACCTTAACTTATTTTTTTTTTTGTAACATGTTGTTTTTTATGTAAATTGGTGTACATAATAAAGAATATATCTATCTATCTATCTATCTATCCATAGTCATGAATTTGTTCATATTTTTAGTGGTACATCACAGTTTACATTAATCTATAACGCTCCTAATGTATTCCAGATCCTCCAATGTGCATGGACGAGGACGACGAAGTGTTCGAGTCGGAAGACTCCGGAGTCGGCGGGGATGACTCCAACAAGCGACCCTCACAGAACACCTCTGCTCTTAATTCTCCTGCTACACAGGAAAAGGTAAATTATAATAAATCGTCATTTGGAATATTGTTTTAATTTTAGGAAATGACGCGGTTAGATACGATTTTCCTTTTGCTAGTTGGAAAATGAAATTTCTTTTGCAGGTCAGGCATTTCCTAACTAACTTCATACTACCCGACTTGAATGACTTGATAATAGAGGCATATTATAACAGTAAATTATGACTTATCAGCTGTTTCTTACGCGTTTTCCATCAGTAAGATTCCTTCTAAATAAAATTAAATAAGACTTTTTCTACTCTTCACAGAAAGAGCGTCGCATCCGTCGTCCCATGAACGCGTTCATGATATTCTCGAAGCGGCACCGTCAGATCGTGCACCAGATGCACCCGAACCAGGACAACCGCACCGTCAGCAAAATCCTCGGCGAGTGGTGGTACTCGCTCAAGCCGGAGGAGAAGCAGAAGTACAACGAGCTTGCTAGCGAGGTACGTACACTTCTCGTAAAACTCTAAATTCTCTGCCGGGGCTGCGGGTTGTTCGCGCGAGTTACCGCGGCCCTGGCATACAAAGGGCTCCCGAAGGACAAGGTGGGTTTTAGTCAGTAAAGTCTGACACTCCCTTGGGTCATTCTGATGATTTCCCATCGATAAAAAAAGCTAAATTCCATACACACGTCCGCGCATGTGTCCCATACCCCCGCTACCCGCTGACACCTAGTACTGCGCAGACGACAAAAAGTTTGGGGAGAACTATAATATTATTGACTTACTGTTTTCCGCGGTTCTACTCACTTGCCAAGGGATTATTTTGTATATTATTGTTGTTTATATTAAATACACAGGTGACTATACCTATGTATATTTAATTTCATCAATATCGGTTCAGTAGTATTGGCGAGAAAGCGCGAATAGACGGTCAGAGTTACTTTCTCATTTGAAATGTTATTAACAACATTGTATTGGCGTCATGTATGTGTATTTATATGTGTACTAGCGACAGATTTACTGCCGTTCCGTTCAAGCTTGGTTACCTTCCAATACACTTTAATTCCATACAATCTATTCTATAGTGATCTTTTTGTGTCATTTCTGTTTGCATACAAAACAGCTTTCATGTAAATTGCTGTCGTTTACACGTAATCCTATTGTATGTTGTGTATTATATACCATACTTATTTCCTTCTGTCTCACTTGCATCCTGTTATATTTAAATTTTAATGAAATCACCCGAATGATGATAATAATATCTTATGTGGTTCTTGTGTCTATAAAAAGTAACTTTAAACGGTAAAGGATGGGTTGCACGATTTAACTATGACGATAACCAAATCTGCCATCATCATCATCTTCCTGCCCTTATCCCAAAAAAAAATTAAATGGTGATGTTTCGATTACCTTCAGGTCAAAGAAGCCCACTTCAAAGCGCATCCCGAATGGAAGTGGTGCAACAAAGACCGCAGGAAGTCTTCCAGCAGTAAAGATCCTTCAGGATCCATGCCACAGGTAAGAACATGTTGTTCTTTTTAGTTTAAACAAAAATGCAGTGTCATGAACCCTAAAATCATTGTTTAAATAATTGTAGTAAACCTTTAATTTTATTTGAATTTTTCAATGTAATATTTTCCACGCAGAGTCCCCGAACACCATCGGAGGTGGTAACCAGCGGATCTCTAACGATCAATTCGGACTTGCCCGTGCCCGTCGTGTCCTACAACCATATTGGATCTCCGCAGCTCAGTGACGATGAGCAGATGGTAATTACACAAATATTGTAACCTTTTCTTGTAAAAGATGTTCTTGTNCACAGCGCCGGGGCCTGGTCGCGGCAGTAGATGCTGCTGGCAGTCTTTCGCTGCCGGCCGTCGTGTCATACATGGTGGGCAGTGAAGATGGGTGGAATGCCGTCGCCTCTTTTTGCGAGGAAGTGATGGTTGCAAAGGAGGCGGCGGAAAGGGAGAGAGAAGCTGTCACCTCTCTCCCTCTCCGCAGAAGACGTACGGGGCGTCGTAGGGCGGCCGATCTGCGGCCACCATAGGGCGCGGCCTGCGGGTGACAGACTAGGGGCGTCTGTCGTCCGATCAGAAAAAGGCCTCGAGACGGTGGCGTAGTGTTGCGCGCGCCTCTCTAATGGAGTTATTGCGGCCGCTTGGTGACGGCCGCAGAGGGTGACGAGGCCCGCCTTCGAACATCTGGCGGGCCAATACCTGCCGGGGGTGCGGAAGAATGCTTCGGTGATACCCGTGCCCCCGACCATAGGTACATGAAGGCAACACCAGGTGGGTTTTTAGCCGGTAAGAGTCCGGCACGCCCCTCCACCGACCCCGGGTGGAGGTTAGTCCATGAGGATTTTCCCCCTGAAAAAAAAAAAAAAAAAAAAATGATATAAAATAATCGATTAACCATCAGTTATGAACTTTCAGGGAACTCATGATAAAGCGAAAGCACTATAATTATAATATACTTGTAGGTAAACAACGTAAACAGCAGCGCAGTAATAGTGCATCCTAACCAATTGCTGCCAGTGTTACCGCCACCGACGTCACACACAATTATCGGTAAGATATCATTTACTATGTGCACAGGAAATTGTAATCGTAAATCCGATTTATTCGGCCTTGGGTAATTTGTTACTTTTAGGCATGTATAACTATAAAAAAATGGATACAGTTGATGTAAGGTTATTAGAAAATTACCACGTGTTACTATTGTTTTTTTTACGAAATAGCTATGAAGTAATTTCATATTTTAGACAACAAACGGGTGTTACTCGCGATTAAATTTTAATCGAAGAGGTATCGTAATACCTCTTCGATTCTCTACGATATGTCTACCCTTGACCATGGTTGGTGTAATTCGGCCGAAACTTTGGAAGAAAACAGGTAAGTATCGTAAACCTTTACAATTTAATCGCGAGTAAGAACCGTTTGTTGTCTAAAATATGTGTACAAGTCGCGAAAGTTTAAAAACATCTAAAGTAATTTCAGTTTAAAAGAGAGTTAAAGAAATCCCCAAAAAATGTTTTATTAACACCACATGTGATTTTTTATAAATTAAGTATAAGGCATAGGTTTTGCTAATCCTGCTAAGATTTATGAATGTGAAAGTTTGTGTTTTGTTCCTCATTCACACTAGCGGTTCAACGAAATAAGTTAAAACAAATAAACACGCAGGTTTTGTATCCTTCCGGGTGTGGAACCGCGGACAGAAGCTAGTAACACATAAATCTAACATTGAACTTTTCACAAGGAATATGAAAATAATAGGAGAACTTGCAGTTTTGCGTGACATACACGTGATTACAGAATTTAGTTTCTACATGATGTCGCCAGTGGCTCTTTTCAAGTACAAACCATTCCTCCCACAGTATCAGGCAACACGTTCCCGTGGCAGTCGCTGGTGCCGCTGCTGAGCGCGTCGCCGCCGCCCGCGCCGGCCGCGCCCGCGCCGCCGTCCCCGCGCACGCCGCGCACGCCGCGCACGCCGCACACGCCGCACACGCCGCACACGCCGCATACGCCGGCGCCGCTCATCAAGACAGAAGATCAGATCAAGACTGAGGCTAGTGGTATGTGTCATTTCTATATTAATTAATTTTGTATACATAGAATCAATTCTTCAAACCATACAGACAGAATTGTGTTGCTGAAGAGTTTGTTCCATCAAAGTTAAACCACTTCTTCATTCCAGCAAAAACACATGGGAATTGATAAAGGGCGTTTCTGGCAGCTGGCTTTTGTAAAATTACCTTCCAGAAGTGATTTTTTATCTTTGCAATTATTTTTCTGGTTTTAACCCGCAGAAAATATATATTTTTTAATTAAAAATATTTGAATTGGCGATAACACTACTATGTTACCATACTGTAAAAAAAAATCGGTTAAAAACATGGAAAAGAAGCAACAAAAACCTATATGACAGGCATGTATTAATTTATACTTGCAGTAATATTATATGTATGATATTTTCTTATTTAGGTATACATATATATTATATATACAGATATTGTATCTATATGTAGAAAATTTAGTACACCATAGACTACCTGCTATATGGTTATTTCCTATTATCTTAATCCATCCAAAGGTTGTCTGTAAGAGATCGCTTTTAGCGATAAGACCGCCCATTGTGTCACCTTAACTTATTTTTTTTTTTGTAACATGTTGTTTTTTATGTAAATTGGTGTACATAATAAAGAATATATCTATCTATCTATCTATCTATCCATAGTCATGAATTTGTTCATATTTTTAGTGGTACATCACAGTTTACATTAATCTATAACGCTCCTAATGTATTCCAGATCCTCCAATGTGCATGGACGAGGACGACGAAGTGTTCGAGTCGGAAGACTCCGGAGTCGGCGGGGATGACTCCAACAAGCGACCCTCACAGAACACCTCTGCTCTTAATTCTCCTGCTACACAGGAAAAGGTAAATTATAATAAATCGTCATTTGGAATATTGTTTTAATTTTAGGAAATGACGCGGTTAGATACGATTTTCCTTTTGCTAGTTGGAAAATGAAATTTCTTTTGCAGGTCAGGCATTTCCTAACTAACTTCATACTACCCGACTTGAATGACTTGATAATAGAGGCATATTATAACAGTAAATTATGACTTATCAGCTGTTTCTTACGCGTTTTCCATCAGTAAGATTCCTTCTAAATAAAATTAAATAAGACTTTTTCTACTCTTCACAGAAAGAGCGTCGCATCCGTCGTCCCATGAACGCGTTCATGATATTCTCGAAGCGGCACCGTCAGATCGTGCACCAGATGCACCCGAACCAGGACAACCGCACCGTCAGCAAAATCCTCGGCGAGTGGTGGTACTCGCTCAAGCCGGAGGAGAAGCAGAAGTACAACGAGCTTGCTAGCGAGGTACGTACACTTCTCGTAAAACTCTAAATTCTCTGCCGGGGCTGCGGGTTGTTCGCGCGAGTTACCGCGGCCCTGGCATACAAAGGGCTCCCGAAGGACAAGGTGGGTTTTAGTCAGTAAAGTCTGACACTCCCTTGGGTCATTCTGATGATTTCCCATCGATAAAAAAAGCTAAATTCCATACACACGTCCGCGCATGTGTCCCATACCCCCGCTACCCGCTGACACCTAGTACTGCGCAGACGACAAAAAGTTTGGGGAGAACTATAATATTATTGACTTACTGTTTTCCGCGGTTCTACTCACTTGCCAAGGGATTATTTTGTATATTATTGTTGTTTATATTAAATACACAGGTGACTATACCTATGTATATTTAATTTCATCAATATCGGTTCAGTAGTATTGGCGAGAAAGCGCGAATAGACGGTCAGAGTTACTTTCTCATTTGAAATGTTATTAACAACATTGTATTGGCGTCATGTATGTGTATTTATATGTGTACTAGCGACAGATTTACTGCCGTTCCGTTCAAGCTTGGTTACCTTCCAATACACTTTAATTCCATACAATCTATTCTATAGTGATCTTTTTGTGTCATTTCTGTTTGCATACAAAACAGCTTTCATGTAAATTGCTGTCGTTTACACGTAATCCTATTGTATGTTGTGTATTATATACCATACTTATTTCCTTCTGTCTCACTTGCATCCTGTTATATTTAAATTTTAATGAAATCACCCGAATGATGATAATAATATCTTATGTGGTTCTTGTGTCTATAAAAAGTAACTTTAAACGGTAAAGGATGGGTTGCACGATTTAACTATGACGATAACCAAATCTGCCATCATCATCATCTTCCTGCCCTTATCCCAAAAAAAAATTAAATGGTGATGTTTCGATTACCTTCAGGTCAAAGAAGCCCACTTCAAAGCGCATCCCGAATGGAAGTGGTGCAACAAAGACCGCAGGAAGTCTTCCAGCAGTAAAGATCCTTCAGGATCCATGCCACAGGTAAGAACATGTTGTTCTTTTTAGTTTAAACAAAAATGCAGTGTCATGAACCCTAAAATCATTGTTTAAATAATTGTAGTAAACCTTTAATTTTATTTGAATTTTTCAATGTAATATTTTCCACGCAGAGTCCCCGAACACCATCGGAGGTGGTAACCAGCGGATCTCTAACGATCAATTCGGACTTGCCCGTGCCCGTCGTGTCCTACAACCATATTGGATCTCCGCAGCTCAGTGACGATGAGCAGATGGTAATTACACAAATATTGTAACCTTTTCTTGTAAAAGATGTTCTTGTTGACATAAATGTAAGTTCAGCAATGTGAAAAGGTATCCCATTTTTAAATATGTTTTCGTGATGAAATATGAAATTGAACAAAAAATAGAAACGGCAATTTTGCTGATATATCTTCTAATTCTTTTACAGCCATCACAACCCCTAGAAGAGCCACCGCCAGCGGTACAGAACATAGAGATCGACCTGAAATGCGGAGAGAAGGTCACAGACTCGGACTCCGAGGGATTGGACACGAGGGACTATTTGCCGTCCCACCATGACCATACTAGAAGGCCTAAACCGATTAAAGCTAGGTAAGAAATATCAATAATACGTATTGAGTAAAAAAGACAGTATCTTAGTCTACCTGGAATGGTCCCAAGTTTATCTGGGCTTCTTTCATTTCTCTATGTCACTTTTTCATACTATGGTTTGACAATTTTTTTTGTGACACTTCCATGATCCGTGGGGGCGTGTGCACACTCCACATTTCCGCGTATACGGGACGCGAATTTACAAAAGCTATACCAGTTCAGTCGCGAGACAGACTCTAATAGATGAGGTTTTGTTTATGCATATTACTCAACAAAACCTAATCTAACTCGGTAAAAAATGTGACTCAAATAGATTAGCTTTTGGTTTTGGTTTTTCAAACAAAGCGAATTTACAAAAGCTATACCAGTTTAGTCAGGAGTCGGACTCTAATAGATGAGGTTTTGGTTATGCATCTTACTCAACAAAACCTAATCTATCTCAGTAATTTTCTACTGAGATAGCTAAGTTTTTTATTTCGATATTTTCCAATGAAATGAATGGACAAAATCTAGTACTATAGAATACACATTAATCAATAATAAATATATTTTTGAACTATAGGTTCATAGTTACATGGCAACTGCTATTATTTTAATCGCTCGTTTCTATTATTTATTTGATAAGTAAAAAAAAACGAATTAACAAACGAGAAGAACTTTTATTTGGTCGAACAAGACAGCGGAGCAACGACCAATCGCATTCACGATAAGCAAATATGGCGGTGAGACTCTACTCGACTAGGTTTTGTTCGTACGTAAACGACTACAAATGCTCTACTAATTTAGTCACAAGCCAGACTCTAATGGATGAACTTTTGTCTTTTTGTAAAAATACTGAGATGGATTACTGCTTTTTATTTTAATATTTTCAATGACAGTGCACGGACAAAATCAAATCAATCCTACTATAAAATTTAAGAAAAGTTAAATTCTGAGGTGAATTCATTCCACCACAAAACCAAAAACAAAACCAAGTCGAATAGAGATTCGACATTGTTTTGTTCGTACGTAATGTTTAAAAATATCTCACCAAAAGCTTAGCTGTTCGAGTGTTACGTATTAAGTATATAGAACTAAATTTTGTCCGTGCATTTTCTTCGAAAAATCAAAACAAACAGCTAATCTATTTGAACCATTTTTTTACCAAGTTAGATTAGGTTTTGTTGAGTAAGATGCATAACCAAAACCTCATCTATTAGAGTCCTACTCCTGACTAAACTGGTATAGCTTTTGTAAATTCGTNGTTTAAAAATATCTCACCAAAAGCTTAGCTGTTCGAGTGTTACGTATTAAGTATATAGAACTAAATTTTGTCCGTGCATTTTCTTCGAAAAATCAAAACAAACAGCTAATCTATTTGAACCATTTTTTTACCAAGTTAGATTAGGTTTTGTTGAGTAAGATGCATAACCAAAACCTCATCTATTAGAGTCCTACTCCTGACTAAACTGGTATAGCTTTTGTAAATTCGTTTTCTTTGAAAAATCAAAACCAAAAGCTAATCTATTTGAGTCACATTTTTTACCGAGTTAGATTAGGTTTTGTTGAGTAATATGCATAAACAACACCTCATCTATTAGAGTCTGTCTCGTGACTGAACTGGTATAGCTTTTGTAAATTCGCATACGGGACGGGGTCATCTGAAATTATTGAAATATTTGTCGACTTTCCATTTGATAAAACACTTCTTTCATCTTTGCAGGGCTGGTTCATCAGACAATCTACTCGGCGGAATAACAGCGTCCAGTCCGGGCGGGCCTAAAGGCTTCCAGCCGACTGGCGGCGCCTTCAAATCTACTCATGCTGATACCAGTAAGTATCTGTTTATTATTTATCGGTGTCGGCAAAGTCATAGCAGCCGAGAATGACCACGGCCTATCGCGAGGTCATAGGATGTGGTTCCGCGTTGTCTTGTCCAAAACACTAACGAATAATTTTTTTCCCAGGTGAAAACCACAGACAATGGACAGCGTTCACGCAAATCAACAAGCCTCTACTTAACCAAGTACCTAGCTCTCCGCACCCGACGTCCATCGCGTCCAGCACGCAGAGCCTGACGCACAGCGTGCAAGGCATCTCGCTCAGCACGCCCAACCTGTCCACTCAGGCGGCGCTGGACAACGCTATAGCGTCCATCATGAACTCGCCCACGTCCACGTGTGGCGTGCAGGTAACTATACTGTGCACTAGTACCTAGCTCTCCGCACCCGACGTCCATCGCGTCCAGCACGCAGAGCCTGACGCACAGCGTGCAAGGCATCTCGCTCAGCACGCCCAACCTGTCCACTCAGGCGGCGCTGGACAACGCTATAGCGTCCATCATGAACTCGCCCACGTCCACGTGTGGCGTGCAGGTAACTATACTGTGCACTAGTACCTAGCTCTCCGCACCCGACGTCCATCGCGTCCAGCACGCAGAGCCTGACGCACAGCGTGCAAGGCATCTCGCTCAGCACGCCCAACCTGTCCACTCAGGCGGCGCTGGACAACGCTATAGCGTCCATCATGAACTCGCCCACGTCCACGTGTGGCGTGCAGGTAACTATACTGTGCACTAGTACCTAGCTCTCCGCACCCGACGTCCATCGCGTCCAGCACGCAGAGCCTGACGCACAGCGTGCAAGGCATCTCGCTCAGCACGCCCAACCTGTCCACTCAGGCGGCGCTGGACAACGCTATAGCGTCCATCATGAACTCGCCCACGTCCACGTGTGGCGTGCAGGTAACTATACTGTGCACTAGTACCTAGCTCTCCGCACCCGACGTCCATCGCGTCCAGCACGCAGAGCCTGACGCACAGCGTGCAAGGCATCTCGCTCAGCACGCCCAACCTGTCCACTCAGGCGGCGCTGGACAACGCTATAGCGTCCATCATGAACTCGCCCACGTCCACGTGTGGCGTGCAGGTAACTATACTGTGCACTAGTACCTAGCTCTCCGCACCCGACGTCCATCGCGTCCAGCACGCAGAGCCTGACGCACAGCGTGCAAGGCATCTCGCTCAGCACGCCCAACCTGTCCACTCAGGCGGCGCTGGACAACGCTATAGCGTCCATCATGAACTCGCCCACGTCCACGTGTGGCGTGCAGGTAACTATACTGTGCACTAGTACCTAGCTCTCCGCACCCGACGTCCATCGCGTCCAGCACGCAGAGCCTGACGCACAGCGTGCAAGGCATCTCGCTCAGCACGCCCAACCTGTCCACTCAGGCGGCGCTGGACAACGCTATAGCGTCCATCATGAACTCGCCCACGTCCACGTGTGGCGTGCAGGTAACTATACTGTGCACTAGTACCTAGCTCTCCGCACCCGACGTCCATCGCGTCCAGCACGCAGAGCCTGACGCACAGCGTGCAAGGCATCTCGCTCAGCACGCCCAACCTGTCCACTCAGGCGGCGCTGGACAACGCTATAGCGTCCATCATGAACTCGCCCACGTCCACGTGTGGCGTGCAGGTAACTATACTGTGCACTAGTACCTAGCTCTCCGCACCCGACGTCCATCGCGTCCAGCACGCAGAGCCTGACAACAGGCAGGTACTGTTCCAAGACTCTCTTGCCCGACGTCCAACGTGTCAGTCATCTGTCTAGCTTTTCTCCAGTTATTTTACGGTCAACATTCAGTATGAACGGATAAACAAACATGTACTTTCGGCACGCAGTAACTTCATATGACAAGGTTATATTTTCACAGACCGACTGCACCGCCGCACTGAACCCAGCTTACCGCTTACTTTACCTACGGACCTATCGGATTTCCTATAAATATTCAACCTTAATGTTGAATAAAATGAAAAATGTACTAATTAATTGTTTGCATCGTGCAGGTAATATCCAGTGGTATGTCAAACACGATTCCGACGCCGACATCGACGCCGATGACGTCGACGCCGCTCAGTAACCCCGTGCTCAAGAGCTTCACACTCGTCAAGAGGAGTATCGGTGATAATTCGCCTTGTGAGTATACATTCATTTAACCACCTGAGACTCGTAACATATTGTTTAATGCCCAGGATTGTCAGAAAAATTACAAAAACAAATCATCATGTCTAAATGTCCCAAAGAAATTTGTTTCTCATGTGAAAATTTTGATAATTTACAAGATCTTAGTCACTTTTGTTATTTCAGCCATACAGTTAGTTAATACAGTATGAAAAAACACTAACGGATATTCCGAGCTTCACCGCTTGGGTCGTAAGGACGACGTCGCGCGGTTTTTATTAACGTTATTTTTGTACCGGCAATTGTTATTTGCGCCTGTTTTTATCAAAAGTGTCGGTTTTTCTACACGGAAAATCCACCCACGAGAAAAAGCTGTTTGACTGCAAAAAATGGCCTGTTTGATCCTACTAAATATGTTAACAGTATCTGTTGTGCCAGGTCCGCTGACCCTCTCGCTGGACGCGTCGGGCAACCTGCTGCTGAAGCCGAGCCAGGCCACCGACAGCCCCGCCTCCGACTCCATGCACTGCGTACATCTGCAAAGGCTATATGTGCCAACCTTTAGTACTGGTGAGTGTGTATACTTGTTATATACTGACCCTCTTGATAGACGCGTCGGGCAACCTGCTGCTGAAGCCGAGCCTGGTGACCGACAGCCAATATACCGATTGAAAACAAAAGAACTCGCAAGAATATTTTTTCAGACTCGGATCTTAAAACTTGTGAATCATAACAAAAATATTCATTTGAATTAATCAATATTATTTGTAAAGTCTAAAGTTCAAGTGATTTTTTTTTAACCAAATTCACAATGAATAGTACTTTTACTAATACACGTGTACCTAACAGTTATTGCGTGTCTAACACAATTACATAGACCATTTGCTCTGTTATTAATATTTACGTGGTAACCATTCATAAGCAAAACATCTTAATTATTGTTTTAATTAAACGTCGTTATATTGACTCCCTTGTAAGGTTGCTTAATTTATTAGGTTACAAATTATACGACTAGATTTTCGCTAATGGATCAGTGGATCACTTTTGTCTACTGGTAAAAGTCGCATGAAAATACGTTCAGTACTTTTTGAGTTTACGTTTGCGAACAGACAAATAGATATTTATATTATGTTCTTGTTATTAGTGAATGACTATAGACGCATTGTCCACAGAAGTAGAGACCCCGAAGAACAACAGCCAGAGCGTGCAAAACGTGCAGAACGTGCAGAGCGGACAATCCGTCATAGTGTCGCAGACTAACACCACTACTGCGCCTAAAACTACCACGTGAGTATTCTTTCATTTCATTCTAGCCATTTTACGATGCTAAATACCTGTACTACCTTATTATGTAACATGGTCCTAAGAAGAAATTATGTATGTTATGTACTAGGTGTAAAGAATCGTCTCAAACAGTTGAAAAAATAAACATAGAACTAAACCTAAGCTTTAAACTTTAAAGTACCATTAGGTTAGGTTTAGTTTAGTAAAGTTTAAACAGTATTTTTTTAAAACCACGTTGTATAATACAATAAGGTGGTCCATGTACTGTGTCATGCCATTCTGAAGAAGTTATTATATTGTTACTGGACCCTTTCAATGTAGATAGCCCATTTATCGAGGAAGGTTAACTTTACCCGGGTGCGCGGAGTAGTTCATACAGGACACGGACGGAAGCTATTCTTATTAAAATCCGATCTGTCAACAGTTTAGCATATCTATTGTGTATGTTTTACTCGGTATCGTACAATGTTTTCTATTTATCAGGCAATGGGAAACCCCGGTTGAAGAAACCAGACCATTCCCGCTGGCGCCGACTCCTGCGCAACTCGGCAGAGCCCCGCTACAGAAGAGACTCAGTCGAGGTAAATTCCAAAAGTTCTTTTACTATCTAATTTTTTTTGTAATTTATGTGAATTTTAATTGCTTCAAAATTCAGAAAGCCAGATCCATTTTTTTTTATTATGCGACGAAAATGCATATACGTTCGGTCCAGGTGGTCTGTGGGACCCACTAAAAACTCCGTCGCCGTCGTGTTCAAAAGTTTATAGTCAGAATAAATACATATTAACGATCAATTTCACAGATTCCAGATAAAGTTCTAGATAGATAGATAGATCTGACAGATAATGCCATAGAAATGTTTTTAACTTAGACAACTTTTTTATGGCATAATCAGATAGTTATCTAGAACATGTGAAACTGGTTGTAAATATCCAAAAGGACACAGACTCCCAAATATATTTTTAAATTAAACTTTCATAATTAGGAACTTCAACGGGCTCAACGGGCAGCAACGAGCCGGCTACTTCCACAGCCAGCAGCAGCGGTATGAACGTGCCTCGTTCTGAAGCCGGCCCCAACAATGGAGCCCTTAGCTCTGATGATGCCACGTCACCTAAGCAACCAAGTGATCTGCCTAGCCCCTCACATAAGAAGAGCCTGTTTAAGAAGAGGAATGAGGATGGCAGGGATAAGTATGTATTTGATTTTCGAGTTTCAGTTTAATATACGTAGAATTTATAGGTTCAGGATTTTTTTACCAGGCGACCCCTGGTAGGGTTATACTTACATTAAATACTCAATACTCAACNGTATCTGTTGTGCCAGGTCCGCTGACCCTCTCGCTGGACGCGTCGGGCAACCTGCTGCTGAAGCCGAGCCAGGCCACCGACAGCCCCGCCTCCGACTCCATGCACTGCGTACATCTGCAAAGGCTATATGTGCCAACCTTTAGTACTGGTGAGTGTGTATACTTGTTATATACTGACCCTCTTGATAGACGCGTCGGGCAACCTGCTGCTGAAGCCGAGCCTGGTGACCGACAGCCAATATACCGATTGAAAACAAAAGAACTCGCAAGAATATTTTTTCAGACTCGGATCTTAAAACTTGTGAATCATAACAAAAATATTCATTTGAATTAATCAATATTATTTGTAAAGTCTAAAGTTCAAGTGATTTTTTTTTAACCAAATTCACAATGAATAGTACTTTTACTAATACACGTGTACCTAACAGTTATTGCGTGTCTAACACAATTACATAGACCATTTGCTCTGTTATTAATATTTACGTGGTAACCATTCATAAGCAAAACATCTTAATTATTGTTTTAATTAAACGTCGTTATATTGACTCCCTTGTAAGGTTGCTTAATTTATTAGGTTACAAATTATACGACTAGATTTTCGCTAATGGATCAGTGGATCACTTTTGTCTACTGGTAAAAGTCGCATGAAAATACGTTCAGTACTTTTTGAGTTTACGTTTGCGAACAGACAAATAGATATTTATATTATGTTCTTGTTATTAGTGAATGACTATAGACGCATTGTCCACAGAAGTAGAGACCCCGAAGAACAACAGCCAGAGCGTGCAAAACGTGCAGAACGTGCAGAGCGGACAATCCGTCATAGTGTCGCAGACTAACACCACTACTGCGCCTAAAACTACCACGTGAGTATTCTTTCATTTCATTCTAGCCATTTTACGATGCTAAATACCTGTACTACCTTATTATGTAACATGGTCCTAAGAAGAAATTATGTATGTTATGTACTAGGTGTAAAGAATCGTCTCAAACAGTTGAAAAAATAAACATAGAACTAAACCTAAGCTTTAAACTTTAAAGTACCATTAGGTTAGGTTTAGTTTAGTAAAGTTTAAACAGTATTTTTTTAAAACCACGTTGTATAATACAATAAGGTGGTCCATGTACTGTGTCATGCCATTCTGAAGAAGTTATTATATTGTTACTGGACCCTTTCAATGTAGATAGCCCATTTATCGAGGAAGGTTAACTTTACCCGGGTGCGCGGAGTAGTTCATACAGGACACGGACGGAAGCTATTCTTATTAAAATCCGATCTGTCAACAGTTTAGCATATCTATTGTGTATGTTTTACTCGGTATCGTACAATGTTTTCTATTTATCAGGCAATGGGAAACCCCGGTTGAAGAAACCAGACCATTCCCGCTGGCGCCGACTCCTGCGCAACTCGGCAGAGCCCCGCTACAGAAGAGACTCAGTCGAGGTAAATTCCAAAAGTTCTTTTACTATCTAATTTTTTTTGTAATTTATGTGAATTTTAATTGCTTCAAAATTCAGAAAGCCAGATCCATTTTTTTTTATTATGCGACGAAAATGCATATACGTTCGGTCCAGGTGGTCTGTGGGACCCACTAAAAACTCCGTCGCCGTCGTGTTCAAAAGTTTATAGTCAGAATAAATACATATTAACGATCAATTTCACAGATTCCAGATAAAGTTCTAGATAGATAGATAGATCTGACAGATAATGCCATAGAAATGTTTTTAACTTAGACAACTTTTTTATGGCATAATCAGATAGTTATCTAGAACATGTGAAACTGGTTGTAAATATCCAAAAGGACACAGACTCCCAAATATATTTTTAAATTAAACTTTCATAATTAGGAACTTCAACGGGCTCAACGGGCAGCAACGAGCCGGCTACTTCCACAGCCAGCAGCAGCGGTATGAACGTGCCTCGTTCTGAAGCCGGCCCCAACAATGGAGCCCTTAGCTCTGATGATGCCACGTCACCTAAGCAACCAAGTGATCTGCCTAGCCCCTCACATAAGAAGAGCCTGTTTAAGAAGAGGAATGAGGATGGCAGGGATAAGTATGTATTTGATTTTCGAGTTTCAGTTTAATATACGTAGAATTTATAGGTTCAGGATTTTTTTACCAGGCGACCCCTGGTAGGGTTATACTTACATTAAATACTCAATACTCAACTCTTTATTAGCATTCCATATGTTATACAGGTGGTAGGTACATTTTATAATATAGAATCAATATGGACCCTATAGGGCACAGCTTATTGTTTTAAAAGTGAATTGATAGAAAGTCTGATAACCAGACGAACAAAACGACTTTATCGAAGGGGTCCTGGGAAGCTGGGTCGAGGCAAGCAGTCGCTCTATGTTAAACCGGACAAGTTCCAGTCTCAGTTGAGTAACCAACATAATTGAGAAAAGGCAGGCAGACTATGATAGAATTTATTTATTGGCTCAGCATGTTTTTCAGGTTGTTGGTCATTCTTAAATTGAAAGTGAAAATTCAAAAAAGTACATATTCCCATTTGGTACCATTTCCATATTGCTTGACAATTCTAAACCATAAACAATTTTGATTTACCTCACTCAGAGTCCTGGAGACGGTGAACTTCGAGCACAAGTTCAGCACACTGCCGCAGTTCAAGCCGGAGGCGTGCAGCCCCAGCGCCATGGTGGTGCCGCGCAGTCCGCAACTATACATTCGGAAGAAGCATAACAAGATGGGTGAGTGCTGACACTCTTATAATGGGTTTATTTCTTTCATGAATAAGAAAATAGAAATCTAGTTCTTTCAGTAGTTTTCCGCTACTGAAGATGAAAGGTCTGCTAAGCTTTATTTCTATCTTCATTTTACCAAAATAATTATTTATATTTTAACCTTTTACATTTTATGTTCCCCTTAAATATGCACTCGTATCGAATTATTTCTAGCTGGGTACTATAGTGATCGTAAGCGACTACTGTGAATGCGTTGTGGTTCTGATGTGGGTCACTAGAAACTGTTTATCTTCATGTGATATTAGGATTTGTAGTCATATGAATGCCTCCTATTTAGCAAATTGGTGAAATGTCGAAATGTCTATATTTTAAAAGAAAACCCTGATGTTACGTAACGGCTATTCTTTCACAGCAATTTTCATGTAACATTTATCTTTATTCGACAGAGGAAGAGAACACAGCAGTGACGCCGCAACTGGAGCCCGAAGTAATGAACGGCAACGGCATGCCGACGCCGCACTCGTACGGCACTCCGCACACCACCACCAACAAGCTCGTGGGGAACACCTTCTTTGGACCTGACTTCAATCTGGATTCTTATAGAGGTAGGTTTTCATGATTGGGCTTTTTTGGCTACCGCTGTAATTCTTTCGACGAAAACACACATTTTCTTACTGTTTTAAAATGATTTTATTTAGGTACGGTTACAAAGTAGTGCTTGTTAAAGCGTATGGACGGATTCCTTATATGCCAGTCGCGTAGACTGGATTATTTTATTTACGTAATGTGCTAGTTCAATTTTAATGGTGTGCATGTAGTGCCGCTGTGCGGGCACCGCACGTGCTTCTGCGAGGTGTTCCGTCACACGGAGACGATTCCGGACCACTTTTCTATAAAACCGCGCGGATACTCGGTTAACGCAATTTCACACAGGAAATATACTAGATTAGGAACCATCGTCACAAAAGAACATTTCATTCTTCATATTAGTTTTTATTTTATAACCCTTTTTTCCTCCTCTTTTTATATGAAAGTTTTGTGTGTCATTTTTTACTTATACAAGTGACGTTCCCGGTAGTGTCGGAGGGCCTGGAGGAGATGTCGCCGCGCACGCCGTGTTCGACGGGCGCGCGCGGCGAGGCGGGCCACCGCCGCGTGCTGGAGCAGCGCCGCCACCTCGTGCTCAAGCTCTTCCAGGAGCACGGCATGTTCCCCACCACGCAGGCCACCACGCACTTCCAGGTCAATATACTACTACAACAAGCTGTATGGGGGCAAAGCTACATCATCTTGCCCCTATTAACCTATATATTGCCACTGGGGGAAGTATAGGGGCAAACCTACGTCATCTTGCCCCAATCAAACTAGATACGAGGTTCTGGCGACCCACTGGTGATGGCATAAGCATCAAAGAGTACCGAGTAGGATATTAAATGCCTTGCTTGGATGAGCAGCATCATCTTCGAAGTTGAATATATCCATACTGCGCTCACTTACACGCATACTCAATGCGCAGTATGGACAAATCCCCCCCAACTTGGAGAAGGCCTATGTCTAGCAGTGGACATTTTAGTCTGTGACGATGATGAGATGTCGCTACACAGGCCGTGCTCTGTCAGCACGCCTAAACCTTCTCCAGTATCACTGATTACCACCAGTATCACTTAGATGCGGCCTACACACGACACCTGTCGAGGGCGCACAACAAATTCTCCAATACTTAGGCTGGAATCAATTCAAGCGTCATTTAAAATTCGTGTACTTAAGACACCGTAAAAATCAGTGCAAATTCTTTATTTGTAACATTGTGCTTTCCAAGGGCTTTTCCTTATTTATCTTATTTTGTTTATAGGCTACACACATGGACATTTTCCCGACTAAGATGGCTCTGCAGCTAAAGATTCGTGAAGTGAGACAGAAACTCATGGCTCAGTCAAACCTAACACCCCACTCCGAAGTGAATACACCTACTAGTAAGTATTACTATAGATAATATGAAACACTTTATCTTTGACTAGCTTTCACCCGCGGTTTCAGCCGCGCGAGTCTCGAGCGAAATACTTACCGAACATGGATAAAAAGTATAATATTAAGCTATTATACTGCCAAGTTTCATCAAAACCAATCCAGTAGTTTTTGCGGAAAAATGGAACAAACAGATAACCAAAAGAATCGTGATTATGATTTGTGCTCTATTTTTTTTGCAACCAAGGTTACATACTTTATTTTCTTGACCTTACGACTGGCGTAATACATGTTGTTTTCAAAAGCAAATATATCTTTATTTCAGTAAATTCTCCAATCGCATCAGCGACTCTGCAGCCGACGTCGACGGCTAGTTAGCGATGCGGGTACACCATCTCTATCATTGTACGAGAGTAGCACCACCAGATGTTTAGCCGTTCATAGTACACACACACAAACTTTTGTGTTACCTGCATCACAACTTTTAGGTATTGCCAGTTCAAAAAAAGTACAGACGACCGCAGGTCAACCTCTTGAATCTGTCAAATTTTACCAATAGGACATTACAATTAAATAAGGTTGAAAATCTATCGATGAAATTAGACGGATTGAGGTAGGTTGATATGCTGCCTGTATTTATATCGACAGTTGGATTTTCGACCTTAGTAAATTATTACTGTGAACGGCTAAATATTTCGGTGGACTTCGAAATGATGGAGTTGACGCGCGAAAGGTTTCGTGATGGTAAATGCAGAAGCATTTAATACAGTGATTAGATTAATGTATAGCTACTCGTTCATAGTATTTTATTATTATTCAGAAGTACTTTTTTAATTAATAAAAGTTTAAAAAATCATAAAAATTAATTGGTAACGTTAAGTCCGTGAGAATTGGCGATGCATGGTCTAATTGATTCGTTGATTTAAATCTATGTTTAAAGTAGTTTTTATCTAAAAATAACAGTGGTACTAATGGTTTGTTTCCCTTTTCCATAGTATCTTAACCAATGTTGATTCCTGTAAATGTATGAACGCACTACGCAGTCAGGTTGTAGCAGCTGACTTACGTGGCCGGCTGCCTAGCGCGACTTCCGTATAAATGAGTAAAAGCAGTGAAAAGGTTATGAGATATTCATATCTAGTGTTTTACATTACAAGTAATACAAAAAAGCAAAAAATCACAAAAAAATACCACTTCTCTCTTCTTCTGAGGATTCTTTAAAGCTGAGTTCTGTGAAAAAGTTACAAGTTTTCAATTATATTATCACTTTAAGGCAACCTCAGATCAATAGAAACATATCTATATTCGCTTTTAATTGGTTATTTTACTAATAGATCATTTTATTTCATTGTTTAGAGCACATCGTCATTATGGGCACGATCTCAATTCTTATTTGTATATTTGTATTAAGTACTTTTGTTAGTGAGTGCTGTATGGCTGAAGTCTGTGTTGTTGCAAAACCTATTATTAAGCCAGAAGGGAAAACATCAAAATCCTTCTGCAAAAATAACATTCATAAATAAACAAAATTTTGTAGATTTCACATCATTTAATTGGCTGTATTCTTGTCTTTTAATGCTCAAAAGTTCTTGAATTTTAATTTCTTTATTCGGTTAATTATTGTGTGAAGTCATTAAATATTTATAGCCATATGGGCCTAAGCCCGTAGTTAAACGACAGTCCCAGTTGAATTTCGTTGCAATGTGAAAATCACTTTATTACAATCAATAAATATTTTAGAGAATTATATATTTGCAATTGATATATTATATTTACTTCAGATTTGTGTGCTTATCGAGAGATACGGTTTTATTTAAATGTTGCCTTCACTCAATTGGATATTGAGCGAGTTGCGTGTAAGTATGTCTTATGGAAGTTCGTTTGTAGTTACGAATTGATTTAGTGATTAATGAGGTCTCTATCAATACATAGTCAGCTGGTAATATAGTTATTGATAAACTGTGACAGAATAATGCTCATTTGCCGTATTCAATATCTGAGATTATGATCGATGTTAACAGCGAACTTAATTGTCACGTCGTTGATGAATGCATTTAAAATAACTGACACGCAAGTGTTCCTATCATAAATGGCAAAATGTTAAAACTATCCAAGATAGTACAAGTTGTGCTTACATAGAGACCTAAATAAGTGATATGTTTTCTGCGAGACATAGTGAGTGAGCTGTGTGGACATTTATGTGAGTTTGTGAGGTCAAGCAAGGAACTTTGGTGCGAACATTTTCACTATCGTTTAAGTCTCTATTATTTTGTATTGTTTTCTATTTATGTTGTGATGTTGGTCTTCCAAGTGTTTCAAATTATTTCATTTTATTAGATTAATATCTACTTATTTAATATTGTACGTTGTACAGTGGTTTATCGTGGGAGTTGTCGAGTGTTATCATACACAATGTATGCCGTGTTCGAGTGAGTCATGTGGAGTGACACAAATTGTAAACATTTTAATAATATTATTACTCTTTCTGTCAGTAAACGATCGACCTAGCGATCCATTTTTGAAACATAATGCTATGGTTTACAAAAATAGCTCAAATCAGTAACGACACTAGATAAATCAATATTTATATTATATAATCTCATTGTAAATATTAGTCGTATTGTATACTAGCACTAAGTATTCCTGGCTCTCAAAGTAATTAAGGTTTTATTTAGATAATACTAATTATATTATAGATAAAAAGATAAATATATAATTTATACATGTGAAATTTCGGCCAATACAAATGTTATGTATATCAAAATTGTATTTTTTAAATGATCTCTTCGGCGTTAATAGTATTTAGATAATTGCTTTAGGAGTCCGGAAGTGAAATGAATTTATTAAAGGTATAAAACTTAAGAGATATTTTCGCACGGTTAAATATTGTATCTCGATAGGCATGTAGTCGGGGTGTGTACCAAAACTCGTCAGTTGTTTTATTTAAATGTGTAGTAACTCATTCAGATTAACTTGAACGCTAATATTATCACCTCTTGTATTGTTCAAGCTGCCAATGCCAAACTAGCGAGCTCTGGTACGCAACTCCGCGTAGTCAATTCATCATAATCGTCATTGTTGTCATACGTTAACTCATAAATAAATAATAGAACTTTTGTTACCAGTTAGTAGTAATATACACATATGTTTTTGTCCTTAGTTTGAATTAGTTATTCGACCTAGACGCTGTTACGTGTACTTGTGACCATATTGTACTTCCATGTTCAATTTGAGGCAAGCCAGGTAATTAATTCAAAGTAAGGCCAAGCGATAGGCCTCTTTTCTTAATCAGTGGAATAACTATAACTTTGACTCACAATAACACCCATATATTAAGATTGGTTTTAAATTTTACAGTATATCAATAAAATAGAAATATAATTATTTACTAATCAATATATCTTTATGGCAAGTGAATCATCCCGAGTTAGTGAAAAACTTAATTTTCCTTCGAGCGTTCAATTACGAAACGATTTTGATTCGATTATTTACGAAATTTAATTTTTAGGTTCATATATTTTATTTTTCAGCACTACAACATATATGTTTTCATATAATTTCATAGATTCTGCTACATCCCTTTCAATTTATATCAAAGTTTTGATGAATAGACACTGGAGCTCAGTAAAAGCAAGTTGCATTTAGTTGATAAACTTATATGAAAATTGTATGAAAGCATACATGGTGATGATTATTTACACACTTTGTTGCAATATTTAATAAATATATTATAAAAAATAGAAGTTTTCCTCCATGGTTTATCATTGTGATGGTTTGTACTAAATGTTTCAATTTGTTTTTAAACTGTCCATATATATTTAAGTTTGCCTCTTGTTGAAATAATTATAGTTTTGGTGGTATGTTGAGATTTGAGTGAATGATTTTTAAGTGTGTTATAGTAATAACAAATATGAAAAATCTTAATGGCTGCATATTTCTAGTGCCTTATTGACTTTCAAATCTTAGTCCATACTCATTACACACACTGATGCATACTCAATGCTTTGGATTTAATTCTCGTCTCTAGGCTTTGTCAGTCAATAAACAACAGGTAATAGGCAGTTTTACTTTATTAGACTGAATTAACTATGTTGCATAACAAGTTAAATGTTATATTTTAAGAAAATATTAGCAATTATTTCGAAAGGACATTTTAAATAAAGCATTTCATATTCGTTATTTATTTCTTCTACATAAGCTATTAGTGTAATTGTTTAGTCAAAATGGTAAATGTAAATATCTTGTTTAGATGATTTATTTAGATTTTAAGTGTAATTAGAGACAAAACAATCATAAGTAAAAAATTAATATCTGAATCAGTAACCACTTTTACATGAGCAAGTTTTTTAAATGTTTATGAATCCAACTAATGGACCAATAAGTGGCACTTTAAATGTAGACATTGTAATCAACAACAAACCAACTGTGAGCAGGTAATAGAGAACCAACCCATAGTGTTGTGGACAGTTTGTTCAAGCATATTGGATCATTGTATGAACTTATGTTAAAACATAAAAACCTCGAAAACATTTTGCGTGTTTTATTGTAGAACCCTGTTTTGAGACCAACTATCACACCTACCTGACACTACTGCAAGGCACTCAACCTACTCATAGAAAATACAACTTATAATAAATAGAATGAATATCAATACCTGAATCATGGGCAGATGCCATTTTTCATCCTAATTAAAAAGAAACCAGTTCTTTTTCGGCCAAAAAATACTTAATTTATACTAAAAAAAAAACTTTAGTAAAACAGTGCTAAAAATGGGTGGTAAAAAAATGAACACTAAATAACAAATAATTTATTTATTAACGAATAACACTTCACTAAGCAACATCTTACTACAATCACTTCTATATTGCATGTATTAATAGACCTGGCCTCTCTTGCTCCAACATGGACAGAGCAGCTTGTACTTTTAAATCGTCGCCAGGGTCAGTTATAACTAAGAACTTCAATGCTTTCATTCTAGCTAGAGCAAAAATACTTCCTACACATAAGTTACAACCACTTATATCTAAGTATTCTAGAGTATGGCCATTTTGTCCAGCTATTCTGTCAATACACCATACATCTACATGCTTGTTGTTCTTCAAACGCAACCACTTTAGACAGTTGAGGTTCAATAGGTTCTGTAAGCCCTCAAACCGGATGCCATTATGATGGAAATTGGTACAGTCAACAGCTTCTACAAGGTATCCATCTGTATAACGATCAGGAAGGTTCAGTGTCTCTACATCTCCAGATATCCATTCTTGAGAACCTTTCAATCTGAAACAAAATCTTATTCTTACACAATACCACCCTGAATTGTTAAATAAGTGGTCCCGGTAGTATTGAATGTTTAAATTAATTGATATACTTTTCAAGTTTGGCGAATATTGTCTATTTAAACCATTCATCATGGAATTAACGATGTGGATTTAATATGAAGTTAAGTGGAGCTTATGTTACCTGACTGCACATTGCCGATATGCAAAGAAATGCACTGCTCCTAGATTTGATCCAAGTGTAGCAATTCTTTTTGGCAAATACTTTTGATTTTCTATTTCTTGTAGGCCCTTCATTTCCGACCACCACTCTCGAAGGACTTTAAAACTGAAGTTAGGTATGCTCGACATAAACTTTAATATTTCCGGACTTGGATTTTTCTCCACGAAAACAGACAGTTTAGTCCTAAACTCTCCGTCTCGTTGTATCCAAGGCTTCCTCCATTCTGGATACGGTTTACCATACACCGTTCGGGGCTTCTGCCCCTCTTCTTCAATTTCATATTTAGACTTTTCAGAGTAACTTCGACGCAAGCCTAATAGAGATCGATAACATTTAAACGGTTTAAAACTGAGTGCCATCTCCAATACCTTTATTTAAGTTTGTAACTATTTACATAATATTACAGCTATTATTTTTAATTTTTTAAACCAACCAAGGGCAAACGTAAACAACTCTATTAATTTTGAGGTTATACTATTTTTGACACTGACAGTCCTGTTTATGACCGCTATTGTCAGTTCGAATGCATAGAGATGTAGAAACGTAGGAGCCATAAATTAAAATTTAGAATAAGAAGAGATTATTAGAATAGAATTCGCATGGGAATCCTTGTCATGTCACGGTGCGAGTGAGATCATTGTAAGGTGAGGCCACCTGCTCGAATATACTTGGGACAGGCTTTTCTATGTTATGCTTATGTGAGAACCACTTGAACATGTGCAATCACGAACAGTGAGAGAGAGTAAGTTGTGGATGAAGGTCTCCGTGCAGTGAACAACTCAAAACCGTAATCTTATTACTCTAGCTTTTATTCGATGTTCTGAAATTTCTAGTTTTCTCATGTTTTATATTCGTCATCCAAAACCAAGCTCAACTACACATAAGTACTTAGATAAGTTTCAGAAGTGTGGGTAGTTCGTTAGTTTATTGGTCACTTGAGATACTTCCTATGTTAATATTGATTTCTCGACTATCTTAGAGCGTTACGTTGTTTTGCTTTTTAATTCGCTCGTTTTTTCTAAGCGCCCCTAAGACGGAAAACCCGCCGTAGGTACGCCATTTCTACCTTGATATTAGGAGATATCAGGCAGGATCAGAATAATTAAAATAGTGTGATGTGGATTGATGTCGGTCGGTACTTTATACCCATGGCCTGGGAAACCTCAGAATCAATGTATTATATTAAAAAAAAAACAGTTTCGGAGTAGGAAATGTAGGCATGTAAGTACCTATCTAGTATCTAGCTACCTGCGTACCTACAATATTGATTCAACGAATATTGTAAACTGACGACTGTAATCATTAATCCTCGGTGGGTAAAGTAGGTAATTCTAAAACGTTCCGCTCAAAGAATATAAAGGTAAAAGTTTTTTCAGCTCAAAGAAAATATACACATAAATGTAGGTATTCTCCACTTTCTGTAACGTCACACGCATTTTCTTATTTCGATTAAATTAGAAAACAGCCACGATTAATAGCAGAAGCCGTTAAATAGATTTCTCGGTCATATTTCATCAAGTCACTTTTTATTTCTCTCTGCGGGTAAATTTAATTATCCCGTCGTCACGTCTTGAACATAAAAGCTTAGTGCTTTTATGTTTTTTACGCCAAGTATTTGCGCCTTTCAAAACAGCTCCTCGGAGGAAACAAGTCATTGTTATTAGCTACATTGGGGTAGGTGTTTACTCTTTGGTGAATTTGAGAGAGTACTTAATTGAAATTAATGCCTATTGATATGTAGTCACATTTTGAGTTTTGATTGACATAACTAGAAGGTTGTAGAAGAAGCTCTGCCAAGAACCATTTTTGCTTTAACAAGCCTCTTTTTTTATGGGAAATCATGATCAGACGACCTCTCCCACGTGACAGCATGAGGGAGAGTCAGACTTTTACTGACTAAAACCCACCGAGTTCCTTCGGGAGCCCTTTGTGTGCCAGGGCCGCGGTAACTCTTTCGAATAATCCCCAGCTCGGACAGATTTAACAAGCCTCTGAAACCGTAAACATCATCAGAACCAACAAGTCGTGGAATGAGGCGTTTTTAATTAGTTTAACACATCTGCCCGTGAAGCACAACACTCATCGTCTAACATCTTGTTTATAATCTCAGTTCTTAACAACATAATAGCGCTTAGTGGATTAGATTTTAATCGAATCGCCATGATGTGTGGCGCGAGTCGGCTGCACTCTCTAAGTTAGCTTGACACAGTAATGGCGCCAGACACCGACTCGTTAATCTTGATTTAAAGCTCAGCCTTCACTAATATCTCTGTGGTTTTGCTTATTGTTATTGTTAAAATATTTCCACAGTTCCCTGTAACGTAGTTGTTCAGACATGAACCTGGCCACTTTCCCTTTTTTCTTTAATGTTCTTAATTCAAAACTTCCTGCCACGACATTTCGCTGTTTTGCACTCATCCGTTAAAAAATATATGTCAAAAATACATATCCTGCGTCGCCCGCGAATTATACGCGCGATAGCTAAAAAAGTAATATTCTGCTAGAAGTTAGCTGACCGCTAATACCACTTTACCACCTAATACCCGGAGGACACTTAGTGGAGTGCAGAGGAGTATCCCGCTAGCCGGCCGGCATCGAGTGCCCCGTCGTTGGCAGATCATCCCTGTCCATTCCCAACCTTCCCAGGTGAGTGCTTTGTGCCTTTTCCTCCATTTTGAGGGTCACGGGGTTTCAAAGGGGTATTTCAACGGAGAGTGCAGCAGCTTCTCCAGCGAGAATCATACATTTAACATTTTGGTGCCTCCTGTGAGGAAGAAATTCCTCTCTAAATCTGATAAAATACTGATATTTCTTTATTTAAAGTCAAATATTCCAGTATAAAA
>NWSH02000605.1:6882984-6908708 GCA_002382865.2 Heliothis virescens | reverse complement strand
AGGCCTGAAGAAAGGTGCTATCATATTCTATGGCGAGACAGTCCTACCAAAGCTCTTGTTGAATACGAGCTTAATATAGTTGCTTATGGAGTAAGCAGCTCTCCTTATTTAGCAATTCGTACTCTTCGCCAACTGACCGAAGATCACGGGTCGGAGTATCCGAGTCTTGCGGCTCAAGTCTTGGCAAAAGAGACATCTATGGATAACGTCTCTACAGGATGTTCCACTTTATCCGAAGCTATCCAGCTGAAAGCTGATTTAATATCTCTACTAGCCAAAGGTTGTTTCGAATTTCGTAAATGGAGTACTAATACTCTCAGTCTTCTGTCCGATGTTCCCTCATTTCCTTGTCAAACTTCCAAATCCTTCGATGAATCAGGAAATGAGTTTTTCAAGATATTAGGCATTCGATGGAATCCGTTCAGGGACAGTTTCTCATATAACTTTTCAGATTTGTTAGATGTTCATTATACTATTCTTTGGATAGTAGCTCGTATATTCGATCCTTTGCGTTGGATTTGTCCAGTTGTTTTTACTGCAAAATCCTCACTTCAAGAGATGTGGCGTTTACATTTAACTTGCCATGCTGCTTTTCCTCAATATTTAGCCAAACAATGGCATTTGATTGCCGCGAATTTATTAGATTTGCAATATATAACCTTACCGCGGCTGGTTGTACCTCCAGATCTTATTGACATTAATTTAATAGGATTTTGCGACGGTTCTTATTTATATAGGTGCTGTGTGTATAATATACTTACTGTTACAAGTGAGAATACAACTGTAACGCATCTATTGATAGAGAATTCTATAGTAGCCCTTCTAAAGCTGACAAAAGTGAGTAGGCTCGAGCTAAGCGCTGCGGTGCTTCTAGCGCGTGTACTATCATCTCCCATGTCTAAGCTTTTAAAATATAAAATTCACATTTATTCTGTGCGTGCTTATTATGATAGCAGTGCTACGTTATCGCGGATCAATACTGCTCCTCATTTATTTAAAATATATGTAGCTAATCGTGTAAAGCTTAAATTAAACATCACGAAGAATTTACATTCTCGTCAAGTTCAAGATGTAATTTCAAGTGTAACGTCTCGACGTTCCAATTTTACTAAATTTCAAAGAACTACAGCGTGGTGGTTCCACATTATTTCGAATTTTAAATGTCCCAAACAAGATTGGGACACTTCTATTTTTTCTCGCACTGTGATTGATAAGTCAAAGAGAACTAAAATTAAGTCTACTGAATTTCAATATATGACGATTAGATTCAACCAAGTGCGTATGAAGCAACAATGTTCTATATACTATATTCAAAACCTCTCACCGTTTATAGATTTGTTGCGAATGGGGGGACGTATCGATGAGGCAAACTTACTCCCGTCTGCGTCACATCCTTTTCTTTTGCCTAAACGTCCACTATCGCGAATGATAGTCGAACACTTGAATTCAAAATATCTTTACACATTTCAAACTGAGCCTAATTTAGAATTCAACGATTTAGTCATCGTCAACGAACCAAATCTTCCGCCTTTACTCTGGAGATTGGCTCGTATGGATCAACTGACGTTTCGACGACCTATTGTCAACGTCTGTCTTTTGCCAACTAATTAATTTATATCTATTAAATATCACTTGAGCAATATAGAAGAGGATATCGTATTGCTCAATTTCAGAAGATAAGTTTTAGTTCAACAAGTACTTTTCGAGCATAGCTTCGAGTGCGAACGACTTGTCTGTGAAACCCATGTGGCTTTCAAGTGGGGGGAAATGTTCAGACATGAACCTGGCCACTTTCCCTTTTTTCTTTAATGTTCTTAATTCAAAACTTCCTGCCACGACATTTCGCTGTTTTGCACTCATCCGTTAAAAAATATATGTCAAAAATACATATCCTGCGTCGCCCGCGAATTATACGCGCGATAGCTAAAAAAGTAATATTCTGCTAGAAGTTAGCTGACCGCTAATACCACTTTACCACCTAATACCCGGAGGACACTTAGTGGAGTGCAGAGGAGTATCCCGCTAGCCGGCCGGCATCGAGTGCCCCGTCGTTGGCAGATCATCCCTGTCCATTCCCAACCTTCCCAGGTGAGTGCTTTGTGCCTTTTCCTCCATTTTGAGGGTCACGGGGTTTCAAAGGGGTATTTCAACGGAGAGTGCAGCAGCTTCTCCAGCGAGAATCATACATTTAACAGTAGTATTGAATAGGTTATTCAAAACCAGTGGTCTTAGAAAATAGGCAATTTACTTTTTACTCCAGAAAATTACGACAACTGATTAAAGTTTAATAGCAGGTACTCCATTCAAAACGCATTCCTAAATAAATTAACTAGGTATTCCAGCAAACAAATCCCGAAACAACTTTAAAATACCCAATTGAAGGACTTTAAAAGCGTTAATTGTTCAGAGCACGCGTTCAAATTAAAATTGTTTCAGTCCTAATTGTACATTTCGGCGCTCAATTTCGTTGGAGCGTACCTGCGAGTATCTGACGCAGTTGGGAACACCGCCTTAATTCTCTGTGCAGGGGGATTTTGACTTTCAGAGTCGCTTTAGTTCCCCACATAACGTTTTCAGTCTTAGATTGGACCTGTGAGGCGTCTCTTAATTCGATTGTTCTACAGGTAATGAGCTAAGAGGCTGACTCAAGTAATAAGTTAGACATTTTAATGCAATCTTCTTTGATTCGCGGTTTGAGATACAGGTGCGCTAATTGGTCTAGTTTTCTCAATTCTTAGATCACGTTAGGAAGTTAGGTTAGTGGCATTATACATTAAGAAAGTAGGAAGATTTAATTTAAGCACTAGCTTGTGCTTCTGTTATACAAAAAAAAAAATAGGATTGTCTCGTTTGTGTATTAGTGTAACAAGGCTTTGCCATGCTTTTTGAGATGCCTAAATATTGAAGTTACTCAATTTTATTTAAATCCTCGCAATCTTCTCGAAAACAATCTTTAATTAAATAATAAGTAAGGCTCCGATTTAATACATGAACTGATGAGCTGACAGGACAGAAACATCCAAGAGCCTCCTTTGCCTTTCCGAAACATACCAACATGTTTTATTTCAATTTTGAATCGGATTGTTTATTTAATTATCTGAGTATTCTTGTTCATATGTATGTCTGAATCAGCAATCTTTGTTGTTTTTATTGAACAGAGATTGGTTTGCAAAAATGTAGCGTTTCATGATCCGTATTCAGGTCACGTCGACGTGCTTTTTGCGAATCACGACAAACATTTAAATTGTTCCCAAATTACTAGATGTTGTCATGTTCGACAATTGCGCTGCTACAATATCAAATAACTATTTTGTTGTCGAACGTATTTCAATCTACATATTCACCATTAATTGTTGTTGACTTGGGGCAGTTGCGCAATTGTTAGTTTGTTTATTTTGAGTCTGTTCAAGTGTTGTTATTGGTGTAGATGTAGGTAGTTGACCTATAAACAAGGTGGAAGATGAAGTTATTCTGACGATGTTACTTCATTGTCAGAATAACAGTCGGTAGGTTATTTTAGTGTTTGCATTGATATTTTAATAGAGTTGGTTGATGATGAAATAGGAAACCGTCACACATAAGTTTGCTGATTCCGCGGCGGTAAGCCGATTCCATAGCGATTTTTCGCGCGGTCGGGCGGTGTCTGTGAAAGGTTTGAGCGGATAGCATACAAGTTAGAACAACACGAGATCTGCTTCATAAGTTCATAGAAATCTACAGGGATCACCGTGTCGTGTGTGAACCCCCTTACCGAGCAAACTACGGAAATAACAGCACTGTCACTTGTCCCATAAAACGCACAACAAACCGTTACTCCAGTATTTACATAACCAGATCACAAAGCAACTGTGATATTTCCGAGCCGTTGGCTGCAAGACATATGGACATGATTAGGCCAGCATTATTGTGTCTTCAGGAGCATATTTCAGTCGGTCGAGCATTAGTCGCGCAGTTGGAAGCGCGCCAGGCCCGCTCGTGATGTATCCCCCGGTTACTTCCGGACTATTAATCATAATTCAATAATGTCCGCCAATGAATTGCCCATTTTCGGCCACGGAGTTTTTATGGTGGAAACTGTTTTGTGTTCGTCTTTTTTCTCTGTATGATAAGTGGTAATTACGTAAGTGCTGGGTAATGTTCTTCTGTTTGTGAGATTAATAATGTATCTGTATGTTAATTAAATAGTTTATTTGCCATGAATCATCTTACGTACATAAGTAAAGCTCCAGTACAATTTCCAACAAGTCACACTAATATTGAAACTCTATTTTTATCCAACCTACTCTTAGATGAAACATAAACAAAACAATATACCAAAAATATTCGTTGTAGTAAGCCGTATTTACGCAATCTTACTAAAATACTGTCTAAGATACACGCCATGTTAGACAAACTTCGTAAGTACATATTACGTGTTATCTATACATTGTAAATCACTAGAGAAAGGACGACGATTTTTCACCAAGAACACAATAGTTTGTATATTTAATCTGTGGAACATTGGGGATGGATATCATCCCTTTCACATACATCCCGGTTCTTTATTGTGGAGCGTCCGTCTTATCCTCGAGGCTCATAAACTACTGCGTTTTATGCGTTTTTATTTTATATTAAAAGGAAATTAAATGGGTAATGGGTGCCTGGATTAAATTATTTCCNTACTTTTCGAGCATAGCTTCGAGTGCGAACGACTTGTCTGTGAAACCCATGTGGCTTTCAAGTGGGGGGAAATGTTCAGACATGAACCTGGCCACTTTCCCTTTTTTCTTTAATGTTCTTAATTCAAAACTTCCTGCCACGACATTTCGCTGTTTTGCACTCATCCGTTAAAAAATATATGTCAAAAATACATATCCTGCGTCGCCCGCGAATTATACGCGCGATAGCTAAAAAAGTAATATTCTGCTAGAAGTTAGCTGACCGCTAATACCACTTTACCACCTAATACCCGGAGGACACTTAGTGGAGTGCAGAGGAGTATCCCGCTAGCCGGCCGGCATCGAGTGCCCCGTCGTTGGCAGATCATCCCTGTCCATTCCCAACCTTCCCAGGTGAGTGCTTTGTGCCTTTTCCTCCATTTTGAGGGTCACGGGGTTTCAAAGGGGTATTTCAACGGAGAGTGCAGCAGCTTCTCCAGCGAGAATCATACATTTAACAGTAGTATTGAATAGGTTATTCAAAACCAGTGGTCTTAGAAAATAGGCAATTTACTTTTTACTCCAGAAAATTACGACAACTGATTAAAGTTTAATAGCAGGTACTCCATTCAAAACGCATTCCTAAATAAATTAACTAGGTATTCCAGCAAACAAATCCCGAAACAACTTTAAAATACCCAATTGAAGGACTTTAAAAGCGTTAATTGTTCAGAGCACGCGTTCAAATTAAAATTGTTTCAGTCCTAATTGTACATTTCGGCGCTCAATTTCGTTGGAGCGTACCTGCGAGTATCTGACGCAGTTGGGAACACCGCCTTAATTCTCTGTGCAGGGGGATTTTGACTTTCAGAGTCGCTTTAGTTCCCCACATAACGTTTTCAGTCTTAGATTGGACCTGTGAGGCGTCTCTTAATTCGATTGTTCTACAGGTAATGAGCTAAGAGGCTGACTCAAGTAATAAGTTAGACATTTTAATGCAATCTTCTTTGATTCGCGGTTTGAGATACAGGTGCGCTAATTGGTCTAGTTTTCTCAATTCTTAGATCACGTTAGGAAGTTAGGTTAGTGGCATTATACATTAAGAAAGTAGGAAGATTTAATTTAAGCACTAGCTTGTGCTTCTGTTATACAAAAAAAAAAATAGGATTGTCTCGTTTGTGTATTAGTGTAACAAGGCTTTGCCATGCTTTTTGAGATGCCTAAATATTGAAGTTACTCAATTTTATTTAAATCCTCGCAATCTTCTCGAAAACAATCTTTAATTAAATAATAAGTAAGGCTCCGATTTAATACATGAACTGATGAGCTGACAGGACAGAAACATCCAAGAGCCTCCTTTGCCTTTCCGAAACATACCAACATGTTTTATTTCAATTTTGAATCGGATTGTTTATTTAATTATCTGAGTATTCTTGTTCATATGTATGTCTGAATCAGCAATCTTTGTTGTTTTTATTGAACAGAGATTGGTTTGCAAAAATGTAGCGTTTCATGATCCGTATTCAGGTCACGTCGACGTGCTTTTTGCGAATCACGACAAACATTTAAATTGTTCCCAAATTACTAGATGTTGTCATGTTCGACAATTGCGCTGCTACAATATCAAATAACTATTTTGTTGTCGAACGTATTTCAATCTACATATTCACCATTAATTGTTGTTGACTTGGGGCAGTTGCGCAATTGTTAGTTTGTTTATTTTGAGTCTGTTCAAGTGTTGTTATTGGTGTAGATGTAGGTAGTTGACCTATAAACAAGGTGGAAGATGAAGTTATTCTGACGATGTTACTTCATTGTCAGAATAACAGTCGGTAGGTTATTTTAGTGTTTGCATTGATATTTTAATAGAGTTGGTTGATGATGAAATAGGAAACCGTCACACATAAGTTTGCTGATTCCGCGGCGGTAAGCCGATTCCATAGCGATTTTTCGCGCGGTCGGGCGGTGTCTGTGAAAGGTTTGAGCGGATAGCATACAAGTTAGAACAACACGAGATCTGCTTCATAAGTTCATAGAAATCTACAGGGATCACCGTGTCGTGTGTGAACCCCCTTACCGAGCAAACTACGGAAATAACAGCACTGTCACTTGTCCCATAAAACGCACAACAAACCGTTACTCCAGTATTTACATAACCAGATCACAAAGCAACTGTGATATTTCCGAGCCGTTGGCTGCAAGACATATGGACATGATTAGGCCAGCATTATTGTGTCTTCAGGAGCATATTTCAGTCGGTCGAGCATTAGTCGCGCAGTTGGAAGCGCGCCAGGCCCGCTCGTGATGTATCCCCCGGTTACTTCCGGACTATTAATCATAATTCAATAATGTCCGCCAATGAATTGCCCATTTTCGGCCACGGAGTTTTTATGGTGGAAACTGTTTTGTGTTCGTCTTTTTTCTCTGTATGATAAGTGGTAATTACGTAAGTGCTGGGTAATGTTCTTCTGTTTGTGAGATTAATAATGTATCTGTATGTTAATTAAATAGTTTATTTGCCATGAATCATCTTACGTACATAAGTAAAGCTCCAGTACAATTTCCAACAAGTCACACTAATATTGAAACTCTATTTTTATCCAACCTACTCTTAGATGAAACATAAACAAAACAATATACCAAAAATATTCGTTGTAGTAAGCCGTATTTACGCAATCTTACTAAAATACTGTCTAAGATACACGCCATGTTAGACAAACTTCGTAAGTACATATTACGTGTTATCTATACATTGTAAATCACTAGAGAAAGGACGACGATTTTTCACCAAGAACACAATAGTTTGTATATTTAATCTGTGGAACATTGGGGATGGATATCATCCCTTTCACATACATCCCGGTTCTTTATTGTGGAGCGTCCGTCTTATCCTCGAGGCTCATAAACTACTGCGTTTTATGCGTTTTTATTTTATATTAAAAGGAAATTAAATGGGTAATGGGTGCCTGGATTAAATTATTTCCTTTATTACTTGGACGTGGTGTTGTGATGGCTTGTTTTTGTTTTGTTTAGTTCTTAAGTTTATTGGCGGAGTAGTACTTTTATTACTGTACATTAATTAAAAATATATGTATGTAATTTGGATTTTATGGACGGGTTTTAATATCTTCTTCAGCAAAAAAAAGTGCCATGGAAATATTCTTCAAGAATTCTTTAATACCATGCGTCTAACGATTTTGTGTAGGTAAGCACAACGGTGTATAAATCACAGAATGAGCGATAAATAAAAAATACACATTGTACACACATAAAACATTATATACAGCGGAGTAACAATGTAAAACAACAAAATCCAGCCATCTTGTTTCTGGTAGTAAAACATATAAGTTAGCACACATCTCATCTCCGTAACACGACACTAATACCGCCCCGCGGGCTCGCAAACTTTAAAATGAGCCATTTCAAAACAATATCTGACGGAGATTTCCCAAAGGTCGTAACTTCATATGTGCCAAACAGGTCATATAACGCGCGGATAAAAACTATGCGATACAAGATATGTGTATAACATGATTTTTTTGTGCATATAACCGATTTTTATGCTCATGTTTTTTGTATTTTAGAAGCAAATCCAATGCTTGTAGCAATTAAGGTCGTAGCCGCGTAGCATTACGTAGTCATGTGCTACGGCGTAGCTGATATTCTTGTTCAGTTTTTTTAAAGAGTTGTGTCTTTTCTTTAGAAAATGTAGACTAGGTAGGTAACTAAATAAACTTTACGCTTTAAACTTAAGTATACATTTATTACCAAAATACATACATACAAGTATAAGATTCACAACACATTGTGTGTCGGTACACAGTGAAGAGTATACGCTAATATTTCAGGGAGCACAACTTCCAGGATCGAATCTAAGTTTAAGTTAGTCTAAGTAAGGACGCGCTTTACTCGCTATGTGTCTTTTAGATTGAACATATTTCGGGATCAGTGTACTTTAGTGTTACTGCGTAGATTTTGCTTAGCTTATGATTAAAGTTTTTGGGATACATGAAGGTATGTATTTTATATTATAGGGATATATTTTTAAAACAACTTTTCGTAATATTGCATTAAGTAATTATTGATATTTACAGGCTATCAATTTAACAAAGTTTTTTTTTAAAAAAAACAGCGGCTGAGACTTCGCTGGTATCGACGATAGCTTGTGCTATTTTTTTCACAACCTTTTTACTTATGTAGGCAACAGTCAGGTCAACCAGTGTATAATTTAATTATATAACTATAAGCATTTAAGTACAATTACAGTCTTATGACGTTAACTTCAATAAAATCATAGAACTGACCTGTATAACATTTACCATCTAGATTATAAAGGACGCTTTACTGTTTTATGTCTACACAATAACAATACTAATTAAACCTTAAAGCTTGTATTAAAGGAACCTAGTTAACGAGAACAGTTACTAGCAATTTAGATATTGTTCCCGTTTTACCTCTAATTTAATTACGAGATTAATTTTTCTGCAATAAAAAATAAATTTCTTTAAAAGCAGTTCCATGATTGTATTTTTTATAATTCTAGCACTAAAGATTGGATCCTTTTTGAAATGACCCTCAATCATGGTCTGTATTTAGCAGTTTTAGTTATATTTATTGGGCTTTTCCCTTAAATATACAGACGCCAGCACATCGACCTACCTCAATCTTTTAAATTTCTTCAATAGATCTTCAACTTTATCACAATAATGGGAGGTAAATGTTTGAATGGTAAAATTTTACAGATTCGGGTAGGTTGACCTGCTGTTGTCTGTACAGACGACAGCACATCAAGTTACCACAATCTGTCAAATTACTGCAATCGATTTTAACCTTATCACAATGGAGGTTGGTTAATGTTCGATTGGTAAAATTTTACAGATTCGTATACGTAGACCTGCTGTTTTCTATACATTTGTGAGTAGCCCGTTCATGGGGAAAATTGCTGACATACTGTATTTATAACGTAGATAAAATAAAATTTACTTTTTGTGAATAAATATTGGAATATTTATGTTTGTCGTACATACAGTGTAATTGCATGTGATTGGCGCTCATTATAATTATGTGTCGGTGTAATATTGCGGTCAATGTAAATTAGTATCATTACATTTTGGTGTAATTGAGGTCTGACGGACGGAAAGGTAGACCGATACTGAGCAGCCATATTTTAACGAACGAAGCATTTTCGCAATATTGACGTCGTGATCCAAAGGTGAAGAGTTTTCCATTTCTTGATATCAGAATTGCACTGTGAAAACTATTTTTTGTTTCATAAAATTTCCAGACAAAGTCAAAGATCATCAATAGTCTGAAATTGTGGACCTTCTTAGAGGGTACTGAGTTTTGCACCCCGTGTTTGGGACGGGCATAAAGCCCGTATGCTTTCTGCTGCTTATCCCCGTATGCTCAGCAGCAGTCGCTTCTATGTCAGAGACCGTTTGGTAGATTAGAGACAACTGACAGGGCTTGTTTAGTGATACCTAAACGAAGAGCAATAAGAAGAAGACTGAACTTTTACGCAACCTCAGCAAAGAATAAAATATAGAAATGTTAACATTACTTAGCATTCGTTGTTCAATGGCGTGCTATTGCAAACATACATATATGAAGACCTTATTTACCAGTAAATTACGGCAATGGATCCACTCTATCTCGCACATGTTATAATCACTCAGCACGGAGCGAAACCAGGTGTAATTCTAGCATAATTATATTACGATTGCTCCAACGTTAACTAACTTAATTTAATTTACATAGTTTAGATCGTAACTACGAAATTGAAAGTGGCTGCCCTAGTTTGCTACGTAATATAACTCCCTTGTTTAATATATGCACGGGTGTATCCTTTCTTCGTAAGTACTAATAAGTTGTAAAAACAAATATAAGAATCACGTTAGAAGCATTATTTGTTGGCTTGGAATGTCATGGTCTTTAGTTTATTTATGTGTATACTAACGATATAAAGCTGAAGAGTTTGTTTGTTAGTTATTCTGTCTATCCGCTTGCTTGAATGCGCTTATCTCAGGAACTACTGGTCCAATTTGAAAGATTTTTTCAGTGGTAGATATTTATTTATCTAACACTTTACTAGCGCGAAGACATGCCCGCGGGACGCGGGTAAAACCGCTGATGGAAGCTAATGATTTAATAATAGGTATTTTAATCAGTCAGCTTCAAGAAATCTTTAGAATTCGTTACAAGTCATAAATTAATACACGAACGAAGTACCGATAATATTCCAATAGATTTAATTAAACTGCCCGACGAATACGTGCGAACACAATAGCGAAACTGAAATAAAACTAACAAAACAACTTGTTCCGTTATTAACTTCATGTAACATAATAATACCTAACGTTTGGCGAAGTTTTTCAATAAAATCTGTTCCGCGATTTGATTCGGCTGCCCACTGAGCAAAATTGCTATTACCATATCTGAATAATGAGTTAGGTTGTGTATATGTGATTTTTAAGACGCTACTTTATATCACTTATATTTATAAGTTACATCACTAATTATAACAAAAAGACATTTGCTTTAAAAAAGCTGAAGGATCTTCATCTTAGGCCAGGCCTGGGTAGAAAACCAATCCCTATCCAGAGAAGATAATAAATGACTACGTTTGTTAAACAGCAAAGATATAAAAGGTACATCTTTTTTTTTTTTAATTGCTGAAGGATTTTTATATAAGGTACGAAACTTTTATTCAATAATATATACAATCTTAATTTATATACACATATCAAAATCTACGTCTAAATATATTTACAAACTTAAAACTACTCTTAGATACTAAAATAATACAAACTAAAAAACGTATATAAAAGGACATTAGTGATGTTAGGCGTCGAAGTATTCCTCCACATCACTGTCCTCCGGAAACGTGCCCAGAAGACTGGCTGCATTGCCACGTTGTATGGCAATGCTAATAAATCGGATCGATATTTTACCTTTTCTCTGTTGGATATCAAAATACGAGTAGGTAGGTACCTAAGTGACTGTCCACGAAAAGTGTGAATGATATATAAGAGTAAGTTTTGAACCATACAGGTTCAAGTTACTCAAGTTAAGTAGACTGGTGGACCCTAGCTGGTGGACCCTAGCAACCAGGCAGTCGGCAGTCACCGTTGCTAGCAAACATTTTAATTTCGATTGATTGTACAACATTTCATCCCTATCGAAGTCAGTCTAACTGAAAATAAAACTGTAATACTCTTGTTTAGGATTCTTGCGCTCGCTTTAATTCTAGTACAACTTTGTAGGAGCCATCTCCGTTAAACTTCAGTACAAAGAATTAATTATTCTTCCAGCGAACAGTAGATAAGTAGTGCTTTGTAGCCAGTGTCAATTTAATTTTCATTCGGGTTACGAGCTCGCCCGAATTTGCTAAACATGCACTGAGCTGTTCCATCACCACTTTTAAATGATCTTCTTACCTTCTACAATATGCTCCTAAGATCCCTAAGAACGAAGAAGTAGGGAGAGGTAGGGAAGGTCAAGTAATACTGGTTAATGCTGAGCAAGGAATCCGGCTGGTGCCGACAACGTTGCAATCGTTACGACAGCTGCATTGTACAAAACTAAACAATTATACTTTACCAACTTTATTCGCATTATTATAGGTATTAAAACTTTTGTTGTTTCACTAGTTTTTAGCTCGTGGTTGTTATTTAGTATTTGTTGCACATTAGTGGTATTTTGGGGTGTTTTTGTAACGTTTATACAACTGCATGTAACAGAGTATAAACAGAGATATAATCTTAAAAATGACGAATATACAAAAAAATATAGGAGTCCTCATGGTGCGGTTTCTCGCTAAAGCTTGTATACTCGTATTACTATTGCTTCACAAAGATTATTTTCTCTTTACAATCTTCACCAAGATCAATAAACCCTAATGGGACCAAAGCTACATTTAAAACATCAACGAAAAATGTCATCGCTATGTTTTAAAAAGCGCTTACATTCAAAATCAGAGCTCACTGTTACAAATTCAGTACAACTGGTGACAACATCATACAATGAGATGGCATCTACAGCACGTTCAGCGTGAATAATCGTTTGGCCATTTATATACGAGCCAATGATTTGGCAATTAAGATAATATGAACATTTTACTGTAGGACTAATGGCTGCAACGCACTACCATTAAATCGCCATTTATATTAGCCGCATGTGTGAATATGTTGCATTCCATTTTAGATATTAATCTTTGTTTATTTATATTAATAAATTGTATATTTGATTACAGAATATTATTATCATCAAAATGTTTTCTTTTTTTACGTTATATGTTTAAGTAACTTAAGGTAAATAAGGTATCATAAAAATAATCTTTCGCGTATTTTTTACAAAAAAACAGTTTCGTGGAATTCTGACTTCAAATTATTTTCAGCTAATTTGAAATTCAGCACGACATTTAAAATAGTTTTTATGCAGATATTCTGATCTGATATCTGGCTTTTCGAATGAATGAACTTGAATAATTCATCACTTTTGTTCCAATAATTCTGTTGATATTCCAATAATATGTATTCGTTATTCATAATGTGTTTATAAATAAACTGTATATTCTAGAAGAAAAACAAACACTTTAATAATGTAGAAACTCTTTTAAACCCATACTTATGCGGTGATCTGAGAGCTTAATACATCGATCTCTGTATACGAATATCTTAATGAGGTAAGCAACTGAATAAGCATAGATATATCGTAAAGAAGAAATTTAAAATCGTCTATAAGTAACCAGGTAAATATATGAAAGCTTGTGCAAACCTGGCAAGGAAAATACCGTAAAAGTGAAGTCCACGAAAAGTGTGAATGATATATAAGAGTAAGTTTTGAACCATACAGGTTCAAGTTACTCAAGTTAAGTAGACTGGTGGACCCTAGCTGGTGGACCCTAGCAACCAGGCAGTCGGCAGTCACCGTTGCTAGCAAACATTTTAATTTCGATTGATTGTACAACATTTCATCCCTATCGAAGTCAGTCTAACTGAAAATAAAACTGTAATACTCTTGTTTAGGATTCTTGCGCTCGCTTTAATTCTAGTACAACTTTGTAGGAGCCATCTCCGTTAAACTTCAGTACAAAGAATTAATTATTCTTCCAGCGAACAGTAGATAAGTAGTGCTTTGTAGCCAGTGTCAATTTAATTTTCATTCGGGTTACGAGCTCGCCCGAATTTGCTAAACATGCACTGAGCTGTTCCATCACCACTTTTAAATGATCTTCTTACCTTCTACAATATGCTCCTAAGATCCCTAAGAACGAAGAAGTAGGGAGAGGTAGGGAAGGTCAAGTAATACTGGTTAATGCTGAGCAAGGAATCCGGCTGGTGCCGACAACGTTGCAATCGTTACGACAGCTGCATTGTACAAAACTAAACAATTATACTTTACCAACTTTATTCGCATTATTATAGGTATTAAAACTTTTGTTGTTTCACTAGTTTTTAGCTCGTGGTTGTTATTTAGTATTTGTTGCACATTAGTGGTATTTTGGGGTGTTTTTGTAACGTTTATACAACTGCATGTAACAGAGTATAAACAGAGATATAATCTTAAAAATGACGAATATACAAAAAAATATAGGAGTCCTCATGGTGCGGTTTCTCGCTAAAGCTTGTATACTCGTATTACTATTGCTTCACAAAGATTATTTTCTCTTTACAATCTTCACCAAGATCAATAAACCCTAATGGGACCAAAGCTACATTTAAAACATCAACGAAAAATGTCATCGCTATGTTTTAAAAAGCGCTTACATTCAAAATCAGAGCTCACTGTTACAAATTCAGTACAACTGGTGACAACATCATACAATGAGATGGCATCTACAGCACGTTCAGCGTGAATAATCGTTTGGCCATTTATATACGAGCCAATGATTTGGCAATTAAGATAATATGAACATTTTACTGTAGGACTAATGGCTGCAACGCACTACCATTAAATCGCCATTTATATTAGCCGCATGTGTGAATATGTTGCATTCCATTTTAGATATTAATCTTTGTTTATTTATATTAATAAATTGTATATTTGATTACAGAATATTATTATCATCAAAATGTTTTCTTTTTTTACGTTATATGTTTAAGTAACTTAAGGTAAATAAGGTATCATAAAAATAATCTTTCGCGTATTTTTTACAAAAAAACAGTTTCGTGGAATTCTGACTTCAAATTATTTTCAGCTAATTTGAAATTCAGCACGACATTTAAAATAGTTTTTATGCAGATATTCTGATCTGATATCTGGCTTTTCGAATGAATGAACTTGAATAATTCATCACTTTTGTTCCAATAATTCTGTTGATATTCCAATAATATGTATTCGTTATTCATAATGTGTTTATAAATAAACTGTATATTCTAGAAGAAAAACAAACACTTTAATAATGTAGAAACTCTTTTAAACCCATACTTATGCGGTGATCTGAGAGCTTAATACATCGATCTCTGTATACGAATATCTTAATGAGGTAAGCAACTGAATAAGCATAGATATATCGTAAAGAAGAAATTTAAAATCGTCTATAAGTAACCAGGTAAATATATGAAAGCTTGTGCAAACCTGGCAAGGAAAATACCGTAAAAGTGAAGTCCACGAAAAGTGTGAATGATATATAAGAGTAAGTTTTGAACCATACAGGTTCAAGTTACTCAAGTTAAGTAGACTGGTGGACCCTAGCTGGTGGACCCTAGCAACCAGGCAGTCGGCAGTCACCGTTGCTAGCAAACATTTTAATTTCGATTGATTGTACAACATTTCATCCCTATCGAAGTCAGTCTAACTGAAAATAAAACTGTAATACTCTTGTTTAGGATTCTTGCGCTCGCTTTAATTCTAGTACAACTTTGTAGGAGCCATCTCCGTTAAACTTCAGTACAAAGAATTAATTATTCTTCCAGCGAACAGTAGATAAGTAGTGCTTTGTAGCCAGTGTCAATTTAATTTTCATTCGGGTTACGAGCTCGCCCGAATTTGCTAAACATGCACTGAGCTGTTCCATCACCACTTTTAAATGATCTTCTTACCTTCTACAATATGCTCCTAAGATCCCTAAGAACGAAGAAGTAGGGAGAGGTAGGGAAGGTCAAGTAATACTGGTTAATGCTGAGCAAGGAATCCGGCTGGTGCCGACAACGTTGCAATCGTTACGACAGCTGCATTGTACAAAACTAAACAATTATACTTTACCAACTTTATTCGCATTATTATAGGTATTAAAACTTTTGTTGTTTCACTAGTTTTTAGCTCGTGGTTGTTATTTAGTATTTGTTGCACATTAGTGGTATTTTGGGGTGTTTTTGTAACGTTTATACAACTGCATGTAACAGAGTATAAACAGAGATATAATCTTAAAAATGACGAATATACAAAAAAATATAGGAGTCCTCATGGTGCGGTTTCTCGCTAAAGCTTGTATACTCGTATTACTATTGCTTCACAAAGATTATTTTCTCTTTACAATCTTCACCAAGATCAATAAACCCTAATGGGACCAAAGCTACATTTAAAACATCAACGAAAAATGTCATCGCTATGTTTTAAAAAGCGCTTACATTCAAAATCAGAGCTCACTGTTACAAATTCAGTACAACTGGTGACAACATCATACAATGAGATGGCATCTACAGCACGTTCAGCGTGAATAATCGTTTGGCCATTTATATACGAGCCAATGATTTGGCAATTAAGATAATATGAACATTTTACTGTAGGACTAATGGCTGCAACGCACTACCATTAAATCGCCATTTATATTAGCCGCATGTGTGAATATGTTGCATTCCATTTTAGATATTAATCTTTGTTTATTTATATTAATAAATTGTATATTTGATTACAGAATATTATTATCATCAAAATGTTTTCTTTTTTTACGTTATATGTTTAAGTAACTTAAGGTAAATAAGGTATCATAAAAATAATCTTTCGCGTATTTTTTACAAAAAAACAGTTTCGTGGAATTCTGACTTCAAATTATTTTCAGCTAATTTGAAATTCAGCACGACATTTAAAATAGTTTTTATGCAGATATTCTGATCTGATATCTGGCTTTTCGAATGAATGAACTTGAATAATTCATCACTTTTGTTCCAATAATTCTGTTGATTTTCCAATAATACATTCGTTATTCATAATGTGTTTATAAATAAACTGTATATTCTAGAAGAAAAACAAACACTTTAATAATGTAGAACCTCTTTTAAACCCATACTTATGCGGTAACCTGAGAGCTTAATACATCGATCTCTGTACACGAATATCTTAATGAGATAAGCAACTGAATAAGCATATATCGTAAAGAAGAAATTGTAATCTTCTATAAGTAACCAGGTAAATATATGAAAGCTTGTGCAAACCCGGCAAGGAAAATACCAAAAAGTGACGCTTATCATAGGACCGAACGAAGCAGATACTCAGGTCACATTTTAACTTGTTTGTTGAAAGTTACGGATACTATCCGCCGTCTATCGCAATCGATACAACAGTTTTGGAGTTTATCCAAAACATATGAAGTTTTGTGAACACTGGAACTTGTCAAGAATTTGTTTTGGGGCTTATTCTTGCTGTTTTCTGGGGTTAACATGTCTATATCATATTTATTTAGAAAATATATGTTTTAAGATTTCTTTTCTCCAAGTAAGAAAGTAAACATGAAGATTAAAAAAGCCCAAGATCCGCTAAACATATAATACTTATTATAATGAACCGGTTTATTTAATGGGGTATCGAACCCAAGGCTGAAAGTTTTCTTTTCTTTTACATTACTTATTTTGTGTAAAGGAAAAGTATGATTCCATATTGATAAGAATACTTGTATAGCATGTGATTATACATGACGATAATAACCCGAAACTTTACATTAACGATAGCATGTTCTTAGGGTCGACGAACACAATCATTTGTTATTGTTAATTAGTAATCCGCGAGTGAATAATAGTGAGGACGTGGCGGTAGTAATTGCCGAATTATTCAAATGATTTATTGAACGGATCCCGGATTCCCCGGGATACTGAATGATAATATTGCTGAGTTATAAATAATTGTGTATAGATCGAGGATTGATCGTATTCAGGTCACCGGTGGAAGCTTATGAGTAAATAAATACTAGTGTATTTCAGCCCCTTTTGAAACAATAGTTCGAGAACGTTCGCAGGGTCGTGAAACTCAGACCAGTTTGAAAGCTGTGGTCATTAGGTACTTATCGTGTATGTATGTATGAGTAATAATATTAGAAATAGATTAGAGATTAAATATTTTTTAACTTCGCAACAACATTTTCTTTGTCAAAAATATGTCAAACACAAAGAAAATCTTGTTGTTTCATCATTTATCACGACATGTATGTATGTATCATGACAGATTTTATATAACAAAACGGATTTTAGTATCATCATTAATTGGGTTGCGACATTCATGCAATCCAGACGTTCTAATTACATAATAAAACAATCAAACAAGTATACTATGTTTCAAAGTAGTACCAGTCAAGTCCATTAAACCCTGGCGACCACAGCCGTTTCATAATGATATAATACATTGCTCGCTGCCACAAAGTAATTAAAACCACATTTGAAGTGTGCCGAGTAATCTAACACGACTCGTGTTAAAAACTAAAGTCATGCTAACTTTACAAGCCTTTTCTAATTTAAATTAGTTGTCAAGTTTCTCAGGCGGCTTCACCGGCTTTATGTTTCACGCACTTAGATAAAAAAATATATATGTGTGTACGTAAGAACATAAAAATAAAAATATATATTTTTGCATGTGTAGTAGAGTTTTGCTCCTACTCTATATTCGTGAAGTTACTAATTAGTTAGCGGCAAAGTTATTAATATCAGTAGAAGACGAATAGATTTATCAATATATTTTAAATTATTTGCGTAAACGAAGCTTTTTATGATAGTTGTTTGTTTATCATAAAGTACCAAATGGTTTAAGTTTTTTCTGGAAACGTCGTTCATCACGAATTTCTTTAGTTTTTTATATTTGTTGTTGCGTCTTTCTATAGAGGACTATCTTGTGTCTAACTAAAACGGCATTATAAAGATACCAAAAGCCAAACAAACTACTACATCTAAGTACTAAAGAACAGCTGTCTTCAAACTTCTAGAACAAAAAGTTTAAAAAAATCTCAGCGAGTTGCCGAGGTCAAAGTTTCTTTGAAAAATTGAATTCGTAATGAAGTGAGAACAAGATTTACAAGCGTTAATTTACAAATAGTTTGAAAGATTGATGAATTCCGGTGAGTTCAATAACATTGTTATGTGCTGGAAGCTTCTGGAACTGTTTAGAAGGTTTTAAGGTAATTAATATCTTCGATTTTTCTTTAGATATATAAATCGTTTATTTAGCACAAATGAAAAAATAGACACCACAAATACCTAACAATGAGAACAAAAAAGACCATAAGAACATATTTCTTAAAAAATATATTTGAGGGTAGTTTGGTAAGAAATTATAAGAAAAAATTACCAAAGATTATTGTTTGAGTACAAAATTTTAGCGCTTATTTATCTGTTACTTTACATTGCTAAATTCTTGCAACCCTATTAAAATTGAGATCCAAAAATTAATAAATCAAAACTTCCACACAAGTAAACGGTAACAAATTATAATTGAGTCACCACCTCACCGCGTCTCTCAAATATTACCCTGAATAGTGCATACTGCATAGTGCTGGTATGTGTAATTTTACCCTGAATGTCCCGGGACCCGCCGCCTGTCACCACTAGTCTTAGTAAAGGCGAGGTCATGTTACCGCGTAGCTTACTCGAGGCAAGGCAGAGAACAAGGCACGACGTACACAATCGGCAAGGCAGAGATCACACGTTTACAGATTTTGATGACAAATCGGGAGAGACTAGTGCCCAATTTATTAAAATATCAAAATTAAAAACATTTCTATGACACTATCTACAACTTTATCTGAAACCGGTGATACTTGCCGTAAATAGGTTAATACACTTAGGTATATACATAATAATATGTATACGAGCAAGGGAGGGTAGTTCTAAAACCCAAAGTTTCATAGTCACGTCACTAGCTCTCAGTCCACCCTTGATCACGGCCCGGCCGGTGCAATTCAAAAAACGTCGGGAAAATCTTATAATTAACATCGCAATTGGGTCCCGATCGTGTACAAATCCGGTGGTCAGTGGGTATCCTGTAGTTATTGACCACGATAGAAAGAAAAAAACACGAGTCTGACTATCAAAGCGTTCTGCTGTAGATATCCATTTTTATTCAGATCTAATTTACTTTTATTAGTAAAATTGACATAGAAATCAAGCTACATCGATATAAAATAATGCTGTTCAGTAACTAGTGAGCACTACTCCTAACTACAGTTTCCCACAAAGCCCGCCCCCCACATGTACTTGTACAAGCGTTAACTCGCTGCGACTGTGTTTAACAACTTTTAATTCAGCGCGCGAATCGCTGATCGAGTTTCTTTGTTATATTAGTTTTGTACTCAGTTTTAGAAAATAAAGCGTCAAACAACTTGTTTTGGAACTTTTAGTATGAAACGTTCATTATTTCTATTGAGGTGAATAACATTGTAGTTTATAAAATGCTTATTATAACCAAGAGATCTGATTTGCGATATATCGAAATAAATTCTCTTGTTCTGTCATGTTACTTATCAATAAAGTCCAGGCCCATTTTTAGCCTTGTTGACTGTTCTTGGAGGTGAAAGAAGGAGATCAGCCATAGTCAAATGCATAGGACATACTATTTAGGTGCTGGTTCATATATATTTATTAAACTAAAATGCAATGATACATACTATCCTAATTCTATTACATAACCACACAAAACTGTAATTAAAATATAAACCACTATAACATTATTTCCACAAATTCATTACACTTCACCGAAACAATACCTAATTGAATAAAATTATACGCACTTGGAAATAGACAAAATGGACCGTTCAGTAATCAGCGGTCTGTCAGGGCTGGTGGCTCGATGGCCGATGCCACAAAGCTAATTCAGAAGGTTCAGCTAGCCGAATAAAATCTAATTACACATTCGAGGCCTGGCAGACATGTCCTATGATGTTATATGCAGGAGTAATAACGGCTAATCCTGCACTGACCTAGGGCGGCTGCGTCACAAATTACTCGCTTTTGTCCGTCAACGAGGGATTTTGGCGCACTGTCTATGAATGCATTATATCCTCGTGCATAATGCAGTGCTGCGTGTAAGTGCATTAACATACAGGTTATGTAGCTTCAATTAAAATAAAGTGCATATTTTAAAGTTGCGGTTCATGCGTTTTATTGGTGTTGTTCGTGTTATGCGTAACTGAGATAAATGCCGACAGATTATTTCATCTGGTAATCGGACTCGGTTTCATAGCCCGCAGAAGTCCTTGCTTCATCAAAATACAGTGTGATCTATTCTAATCGATACTAATACTATAAGAGGAACCGATCGTTTATTTGTACGGCTTTGAAACTATCTACGGAACCGACTTGAAACACTTTTTTCCTGTTATAATAGAAAGTCAAACTATCCCCAGGTGACTACTACAGGTAAGGAGAGAAGTTTTCACCGGGCGCGGGTGATAATCATGTTAATATCATGATCGTCTGTACTTCAATAAGACATCGTGCCACTGTAGTACTATTCCTAACAACCTTTAGACATATCGATGACACAGAAGTATCACCGATACAATTTCAAAGGCAGAGCTGTTTCCTTGGCAGCAAAGCCTTTGTCATTCACAAGAACCATTTGCAGCTACTACCGACCTTAATTATTCAAAGAGCCATTTCTCCTTATACTAAACTACAAACGTGGCTAAAGAAATCAGAATTATAGGCACCATGATAATTCCCAATTAATTTCTATAAATAAAATACAAGTATCTCTAATATTTCTTGTAGTATTGGAACTCCCCAACCAGTCATTGGGTAAACAATAAAATTTTATTGTCACGGAAAACGTCTGGATTCTTGAAATCTGTGAACGTGGAAGATTTTGAGACAGGGAGGAAAATATCCTCAGGGCGCAGACCAAAGCTCAGCACAATTCTATGCAGTGTCTTTAAGTGCACTTTAAATAATAATTTTCAAAGGTTCTCGAAGCTTGCTCAAGTACTTTGAATATTCGATATTATTATTTACTTCGTTGTAGCTTTGTATTATAATTGGTATTTTTTATAATTCTGTTCAGTAATCTGAAATTAATTATCGTTAATATACAATCCGTGTATTATTTTCAAATAGTTGGAATAAGTAATGATTAATTGTTCCTGGTAAATGATTAACAGACCCACTACAAATAAACAACGGGCTAAATAAAATAAACCCCTATCTAATTTCGCAGGAAACACGTCATATTGTTTACATTTTATAATTTTCATTTATTTTTAATATTGCACAGTGGTTGCGTTTCCTTATACATATTTCCTTAGAAAGAAAATTCTGTTAGGAACCATAATGAAATGCTCACACACGTTTTGGCGTATATAAAAGAACCACAATGTTGTCGGTATAGTAAATGTTTTGGGAGGTTCCTAGCTAAATTTCAGCACACATACCCCTTTATTAAGGAATATGGTTTAGTTATAGTCTTAGCTTAAATTTAACTAACCAAATATTTTGACAGAGGCTTCGTTTTATACCAATCTATTTGGGCAAAAATCTCCTTTTAACCGATATTCTGATCAGCAAATTAATTCGGTGACCTATTTCTTTAAACAGGCTTTTAGCGTTATGTCGGTTTTTTGCCTACATGTGACTTTTACGAGCGTGAGTAGGGGAGAGTGGGGCTGAAAGTTCCGATTTTTTTTAAACATGAAATATTCGTGTAAAAAAATAAGAATTCAGTTTCAATGCGGCCATTTATCAAACCAATATTTATCGTTCTTTGTATTTCTATAGTGTTTTAAGCAAATATATTTACCGTTTTTTTTATAGAAGCAAGTTTTCATCAAATTTCGGACGGGAACTTTCAACCCCACATTTGGGGTAAGTTGTTCCACCCTTGGGGCAAATTGTTCCGCTCTGATAAAGTAACACACTGACATAATTACTAAAGTTTTCTTAATTAAAAACAACTTTAAAATTATCTTTGCATGTATTTATTTACCATATAAAGAATTTAACGTATATAGGGTTCCGTAGTAAACTAGGGCCCCTTATAGTAGCGCTATGTTTGTCTGTCCGTCCGTCCGCGGATAATCTCAGTGACTGTTTGCGCTAGAAAGCTGAAATTTGATGCCAATGTGTATATCAACCACGCCGACAAAATGCAAAAAAAAAGTAAAAAAAAAATATTAATGTGCTTCCCCTACATGTAAAGTGGGGAGTGNTTTGGGGTAAGTTGTTCCACCCTTGGGGCAAATTGTTCCGCTCTGATAAAGTAACACACTGACATAATTACTAAAGTTTTCTTAATTAAAAACAACTTTAAAATTATCTTTGCATGTATTTATTTACCATATAAAGAATTTAACGTATATAGGGTTCCGTAGTAAACTAGGGCCCCTTATAGTAGCGCTATGTTTGTCTGTCCGTCCGTCCGCGGATAATCTCAGTGACTGTTTGCGCTAGAAAGCTGAAATTTGATGCCAATGTGTATATCAACCACGCCGACAAAATGCAAAAAAAAAGTAAAAAAAAAATATTAATGTGCTTCCCCTACATGTAAAGTGGGGAGTGTTTTTTTTCATGCCAACCCTAACGTGTGATATATTGTTGGATGGGTATTTTCATTTTTTGATTGTGTTAATATTTTCGGAAATAATTGCTCCAAAAGTCGAAAAATAAGCGTCCCCCCTTTAATTTTTGAGCTGTAAGTTTAGAAAATATGAAAAAAATCACAATAATAGATATTTATACAAACTTTCTATGAAAATGATTTTGAACGTGATACAGTAAGCAGTTTTTAAGATATAGCACATTTTCGGAAACCGCGAATTATAACTTTGTTATTCATATATTTGTATGAAAAACAAAGTTATTTTTTGTTGACGAAAAATGTTTGGATTTTGGCTATTTTTAGATAATTTTTAACGTTTNTTTAGAAAATATGAAAAAAATCACAATAATAGATATTTATACAAACTTTCTATGAAAATGATTTTGAACGTGATACAGTAAGCAGTTTTTAAGATATAGCACATTTTCGGAAACCGCGAATTATAACTTTGTTATTCATATATTTGTATGAAAAACAAAGTTATTTTTTGTTGACGAAAAATGTTTGGATTTTGGCTATTTTTAGATAATTTTTAACGTTCATTTTTCATAGATACTGATACGGAACCCTTCCTGCACGAGTCCAACTCACACTTGGCCGGTTTATATTTTCTGGAACTCTTTCTTGTAACTCAATTGGTAACCGCTTGCTGTCTAGGTGGCGCCTTAGGTAAGGGTCACACGATTTGAGTGTTGAACTCAACTGTGGCACTTGTTTTGGCAGGAGTTGATTATAGCTCTTGGTTAGTATTTAATATAAAATAATAGTATCATTCAGCACTAGACTGATCTGGTATAAAAAAACAAATATGGTAATGAAAACTGTTACATTATTTAGTACTGAAGGTCAATGGGGTAAGTTGTTCCGCGGAACAATCGGCCCCACTACCGAGGAACTTGTAACCCCAAATTTCGTTGTGACTTTATGATTGAAAATAACTAAACATAAAAATAAGTTACAATGAAGAACTTCTGCTAAAAGATACCTTACTAATGTCCCTACTATGAAAAAAAGTAACCTTGGAATAGGTGCATTAAAAATAAAGTTAGGCCAAAAAGTTCAAAGACGAAAATATTTACGAACGTGTGGTTTTGACAGCACTATGCACACAGCCACTCAACCGCCGGCGACTGAACAACAGATATGGCCGCCGACTGAGCGCATCACCTGTCGGTCTAGCAGCGAATTACACGCGTATTGCTATCTCTTTATTTTAAAAAGTTATTGCTATCGGAACAACCAACCCGGGGAACTTTCAGCCCCGCTCTCCCCTACTTTACTTTCGTGCGATATTTATTCTAAGGCTTCGATATTTTTGGCACCATATTTTGATGACTTACGGAAGGATTGTGATTTAACTATGTGGGAAGCTGTAGATTCTCAAATGTGCAAATGATGGAAGCGTTCAAGAATTTTGAACCTGCATTTTTTTAACAAACATTGTGAATCAAGATTTATGAATTAAAAGCACTTCACATTATTTCCTAAACTATTCCGAGAATAATTTGCATCTCCGTTAAATTCCGGTGCATTGTAATGCGGTGCATTACGTAACGTGTGCAGAGTGCAGCGTGCAGCGCGGCCGGCTGCATCGCTCCCTGTGATATAAAAACGACGCGTACATTTAATGTAATTAACTGTTTGTAAGTTGTTGCGTATTCCACGCTCCCCACTTTCTTGTGGATTTAAACAATTACTGTTCATTAGGATGCACACAGAGCGGGCTTTTGTAATGCAAATCCATTGTTTTTGTGCACGCCGCTCCTACACTTTTATGTGAATGTATGTTGGATGGCAAACATAGCTTGCGGTACGTATGTACGAATACTTTGCTCACTCACAAATGAAAAGCAATTTCATAAGTGGAATGCACCAGAAAGTACATACGAAGTTCGTCTTAACTTTATATAAAATTCAATATTTCCGAGGGAGCCGCGGCGCGTGGCGGTCCGAAGTCAAACAGTCTCACTACGGCGACTCTACGAATTTAAAGGAATCTACCATAAAAATAGTAAACACAATTTCTGGTTGTGAAAAGATAAATTTTGGTCTAGCAAACACGGTTGTATCTCGAGGGGAGGAATCTCTCGCAACTTTGATTTGATTCTTGGAATTTGGCGCGGCATATAGAAAATATTGCAAATTCAGTTTGTTGTGTAGTGCGGAGGCGAGCGGCGCCGGGGGGCGATGCTAGTAATCGCATTTCAGGCTCGGAAGCGCGCTTAGTGTTGTGTTAGTATCAGCTGCGATACCGTAAGTGATGCGATATTCATAGCGTATCATTTTATTACCACGTTTTTAGGGTTCCGTACCCAAAGGGTAAAACGGGACCCTATTACTAAGACTTCGTTGTCTGTC
>NWSH02000605.1:6854846-6871327 GCA_002382865.2 Heliothis virescens | reverse complement strand
ATCGACATTAAAAATCTTTAAAAAATATTCAACAGTTTAATATTTATTTCTTATCAAAATGAAGTTTTCTTAAAAGATTTTTTAATTTGTTCAACAAAGGAAAATCATATACTAGATACATAGCACGAGTACAACAGCACACCTTTTATAGTCTTACCACCGCAGCACACCCGAAGCTATTTCACTAAAACATTATCAGAATATAACTATATCACTAGTAAATAGCAATGAATCGCTTCGTATAAACTACTGTTGCGCATAAATAAATCCCTAGGATATAAACTATATACTACGCTATCTATCACTGACATATATAATATTTCTGTATTTCGTAGTAATTCTAAAACACTATCCAAGTCGTCACCAAGTTAGCTGAATTCAATCCAACGTATTCGCTAATACACACCATAAGTCCAATTACCCGGCAAGAAATCAGTGCCAAATTCTTAGTATATTCGATCCGTACCGGAACCGGTCCCACAGAATACGTTCCGCGATATTGCGCAACTTACGCACCGAATTCGCTTACCCTATAACGCACGTAATTCAGGCATAATTTCGTAAATCAAAAGCATCAAGCTTACACCCGAACTCTCTCGCTATCCTATGTAGGTTTAACACTTAAGCCCAAAATAGTATAATAGAGCGTGAATTTTCTTGGTTTTTATACCATTATATGGGTCAAAAATCAAGAGTGATTTAGTTTTCAAATATCTGAGAAATTAATTCCTTTGAAGAAAATCAGAAAACTTTTTCATTTTCATAAACGCTTCCTTAATCACGCAAAAATATTATTTTAAAATATACCTGTAATAAAAAATACAGGTCGTAGCATTCGGAACACTTTTAAAAATATAATAATAATCAAACCAATGTATTAAAACTCTTCCTTCAATAAATTATAGAACAATATTTTCCCAAAAATATTATTACAGTTTTTAATTCAAAACTTATATATATTAACTATTCTTAAATTTCAATTTTGAATCTCTCAATTTCAATTCATTATTAATCTGCTCTATCTGCTATATCAAATTAAAGATACAAAATTTTCAAATCATTAATCTTTATTTATGAAAAACTATACATATTATTCTATTTATCCATTTTTTGTTTCCCGAAAATATGAAGTTCACAAATACATAAATCCCAGATTATAAATCAAACCCATTTGTAATATTATCATGAAATAAATACATTTTACAAACCTTTGTTATTTAACTTATTGTTTAAATGCTGCATCAGTCAGCTAGAAGCCGGTTTGAGACCAATTATTATTGCCGACGTCATAGTTCTTAAGAGATCAAAAATAATACACACATGAAAAATATATTTATAGCTATCTTCCAAAATAGATTTAGAAGAGTCCCGCATACTAAGGACGCTTCCACTATATCATACCAACATTCAGCAATCCCAAAAAATTACGACATGTTTAAGACTACAAGAAGCTACGTACTTATCCTCATACATGGCTCAAAGTGCAATTGGTATAAAATTAAGAACAATTTTACGCACCTCTCTCAATGTGGCAATAGAGTACTACTTCGTATTCAGATCGAGATCAAGTACGTGAACCATAAATGAGATATCCAGTTACATTGATCCACTTTCATCTTAACCTTTACTCTTAACACAATGCAGGGAGAGTTCCGCAACTTGAGATTGTTATCCCATCTCCTTACATGAATATCTGAACAGATCCCGCTAAACGTGTCATCCAGTCTATGACTTCCTGCACTATAAGAATTCAAACATTAACATCCTGAAAAAAAAGTTCGACCCTGCTACGCAGCACGATGCATCATCCTCGTCATGCATATTCGGTATAGATAATCCACGAAATTGGATCATCTCTCCACAATTCTTTTTCGTTCCTCTCTTAACCATATCACAACATCTTAGCCCGACCCATCTCTTCATCTCCTTGTTCAGTGCATATCAAAACTTCCTTACTTGGCTGTCACAAACTTTATGACAATACTTTCTGTTTAATCTTGTCGACTTCCTTTTATGTTCCCATGAACGTTACTAAGTACATTAACCAAAATTTGCAATCTTATCTTTTTAATATATAGTGCCATTCTTTACCAGATTGTCATCGAATGCGCATTACGAAAACGTTCAAAAATAACTTCCCGAAATATATTCGGATGAAAAAATTGCTCACCTCGAAACTGACAGTTTGAATTATACATGTTTGATATTAGTTTTAGAGGTAATTAAAAAATGAGCTGTAATATTTATAAGTATTTTGCAAAAAGTACGCAAAATTTCGAAAACCTGATCACCGAACAGCGTTCCCGTACTGACAGCGAATTAAAGTACGCTTCACATAAAACAAATTAAACAGCACATACCAACAAAATCAATATTTTTTTTCCGTAAACACAAAACACATCGTTTGTTTTGACTTCTGAACTTCACGCTGATAGGCCCTAGCGCCCCCCATGGTATATTGTTATAATTAAATCGACCAATATATACTGCGTTCACGGAATGATAAGATAATCGTCAGACAGCGTATAAATAGGCAAAATATGAAGAAAAAAAAATTATGGGAATATAATTTATAGATTAATTCTTAATTTATTAAAATTCAAAGCTAATATTAAAATATAATATTTTTAATTGGTAATTGGAAACATTTTTGACTTGTTTGAACTATACAATATGGTATAAGGACGCATTCCCGGAATGATTATTTAGACCTGATTCTGTTTAAAATAATGTGAAACATTTTTAAAAAGACGTAAATATGTGTGCACCTTGTAATTACGCACAGTACCTTTATTTTGAAATAAATATTGTAGTTATATCATGTTATTTTATTAAGAAAAACTTTGTCAGAAGCATAATGCTCACCTCTCTGATTTTGACCCATATGTTATTTTACTTGAAATATGCTATTACTGAGACATAGTGGGCGTGAGACATCGACATAAGATGTTTTTTTTTAATTATCCGTCTGTTCTAAAATATATACTTTTTGGTAAAAGCTTATATAAAATATTATATAAAGAGTAACTGTTCTTATATATCCGATAAATGTTTTTCAGAGTCATTTAGTATTGTTTATTTTTTAAAGTTCAAACAATAATTTTAAAGCCCCACATATTAGCAACTGAAAAAGGTTGTTTTTTTTAGTAAAAAAACTAAAGTGTTTATAACAGTGAACATAGTTTCGAAAACCTAATTACTTATTGTATTGTATTAAAATGTTAGCCATTGATAATACTCAGTAATTGTAAAATTCTTCTCCACACGATGAATAAAATCGGCCGATCCGAATTGAATGCGAATAGTCCGAAATATCGTTAGCAATGTTCGCAGCGATTTATCTAACAATTTAGGAATTGTCACGTGCACGGGACTGGACCTACACTCGGGATTAACGAAAATGGGTCACTTACAAAAAAACCTTTATTTCCTGTTTTAATTTTTTTTTGCTGTTATTGATGTCTTTAACAAAACGAGTGTGTTTAGTAGTTGGTTTTTTTCTTGGCCCCAACTGTTTCACTGCTGGACAAACACCTCCCCATAGTCAATTGGCTTTTGCTGTGCGACTGCGAGTAGGCCTATTATGTAGGAATGTATGTAATGTAGAAGAAACCATAGGGTACAAATATATCCGTCAATCGTGACATAAAATACGACAAATACGGAAGAACTATGTTATGACGACAGTTCATTACGAACTTTTCGCTTAAGATGGTCTCTATTTCAGTTGTTCGTATTTAAGGTATTGTATAATTATTTTAAACTGATCCAAATTCAACGCACTCGAGTGTAAAATATCGGTCGGTCATTTCGCATAGAAGTTTATGCTTCGATTTCAATTTTACTTATACGCTATTCACTGACAGTTTTTCAACATTGCTGCATGGTTTAGCCACCGGCTATAAACGACGTTAGTTCAATTTCAAAAATAAATCCATATTTTGGCTAATAATACATTCATCCTACACACGTCAGTAATAAGCAAGTTTTCTAGGAAGCGGGTATTGTTTCCTCAAGTCTACAATCTGATGTTTTATTTATTTTCTTTATAATTTCATTACATATATACATGCTCTGTGACATTAAATCTAAAATACTGTGAATGTTATACTCATCTAACTAGACTAATACTATAAAGCTGAAGAGTTTGTTTTTGAAAGCGTAAATCTTACTAACTACTGGTCCGATGAGAAAAAAAATGTCAATGTTCGATAGCCCTTTAATCGATGAAGGCTACTTTTTATCCGGGTGCGCGGAGTAGTTCCCACGAGATGCAGGTGAAACTGCTGGCGGAAGCTAATGTATAATATTATATGTAATTTCCTTTGTTTTTCCTGACCATAGTATATATTTTAGTAAATCCTATAGTTAGTTGGTCAGTTTACATAGTTTGATTGCGTGTTTGACTTACAGTTACTTTGGTGCGTTAAGCCGACCCGCTCGGTTAACCAATAACGTGAACAGTAAACTGGATTTTCTTACGGCAATTCTGTTTCTTTTAGTTTAATACTTGTTTTGTGTTTATTAATTAATTAATTCTGCGTGTAGTTCGGAGGTTTTTCCTGGTTTGTACTAATAGGACTTTGTGTCGTATTACGACATTTTTTATACTTCGTACGGCAGGTAGCGCTATAGGTCTTTGATGTGGAATTTAAATATTTAAAAGTGTTACATGGCATCTTAACACATACATAAACTAACAAACATAAACAATCAAAGGAATATTAAAATTAAAAAAGCAGACCTTTTCCATTTCCAAAATATAAGTATTTTGATTTGCATGGTTTTATTTTATTGCAAAGCGTCTCTGGGGGTGATTCCACCACTGCCATATATTGAACCATCCCAGTGGAACCCACCCCAATCAATCAAATAATATTGTTGGCTACACTTCAGTGTAGTGTGTCTCCACTTTGTGCCATTTACAGTCGGTGTGATCAGGATTAGGATTTTATAACTGCCTTGAATTTTACTTTGGTTTATCTTCGGCAGTTAGGAAAATAAATAAATTCCGTTTACTAAATAACTTATAAGATTTTTACTAAATTTTCATAAACATTTTTTTCATAATAAATATAAACTTTATAAAAGTTAAGGGATACAATGGATATTATTGAATAGAAAAATACTTGACTGTCTAAAGGTGAAAATTACAAAATTATAATGTTTATAACAATCTCACAGCAATATTTGGTACTTGGACGATGTTTCACCACCAATCCGATTTTATATTATTCCACAAAAGCATTTATTGCTTGCCTGTAAGTAATAAAAATTGTAACAAAATAAATAAAAATCACGCAGCTAGCAACACCACTGCAATATCTATTCTATTATTTTTTTCAATTTCCACATGAGGCAACACTGACAGGCGTCCGGTGCAACTAATCAATCGCAAACACGCCACCGCCATTTTTATTTAACGAAAACAATATTTTATTACAAACGTTCGCCGGTACCATGGCTGAATAAATATTACCTTTGTCAATAGCACGCGCTAAAAAAGTTTAACGAACGAGTGAATGAATGAAGTGTGTATGAAATGCATTTCTGAACAAAAGATGGAACTAAATGTTTACGGAGGGACAATTGCACACGGACTCCGGGATAATTGCTCACACGTCCGGAATGGGTGGCGTGCCTGGGAATGTCCACATGTCACCCTGACTGTACCTGCCAATAGGAAAATTGAGAAGGATCGCTTTGCATGAGATGAGGATAATTCTTGAACTAATTCTCTAAATGCCACGAATGTTTGCCGAAAAATATGCTGGTGCTTTAGGCGGTTTGTAGTGGTCACAAGAAAAACCACAATCACACAACTTCGCTTCTTCAAAGTTAGCCACTTGACGCTTTTGCGCATGCGCAGTAGAATTTCTGTCATTTATTATACTACCTTGAAGCCACTACTAGCTAACTTCAGATATGCAGCATTACACGACAAGAATCGAGAGCTAACCTGCTCATTTACCTGTACATGCGACATGGCTACCGGGCGATCCATCCGCTTCGCAAATCGCTCGGACTTGTGTTTTGCAGGTATGAAATATTCAAACAGTTTGCCGTGGGTTGAGTGCGGTGCAGTGCAGTGTACGGATTGCGCCTCGTTCGATTATGTGCCCGTTTTGTTTGCATCGCACCTCACCGGCTCTGTTACTAAGCTAGGCTCGCTGAGGGAAAGTGACGGATGTAATGACCTGTTTGTACTGTGAGGCTGGATGGTTAAATGGACCTGAAGAAGCTGCAGAGCTATTCGATATGGTAGTCCTGGAATGATTGAAATCAATTAGATCAACATAAGGACGGAAACTTTACGGAATTGGCGTAAAAAATGTTACTAATACTCTGTTTACACTGGCGGATTTTGGCTCGGTTTTTCCGCGCATCGCGCATAGCAAAACCGGGCGCTGTTGCTCGGGAAAACTAAACAGATAGTCCACTAGTGTAAAAGCGCTGAAATAATTTTATTAAATTAAACCAAACAACAACTATGTTTTTTATCTAACCACATTGATATACCAGTGAAGTGTGTCCATTTTAAATGGATTGGAAACCGTAGATTATCCTGCAATTTAAATATAGAGTAACTGAATAGGAATTAAGCTGTCCAATGAAAATATATATCAACTTCATATTTTACATGAATAATGTAAACGTATATTGAATACCGGAAAATGTTAATATTGTGGAAAATACCAGGTTGTAATAAAAACACGGGGATCATATCAAATTCGAGTTGTAACACAATCGCTCGATCTTTCGATTATTTGCGTGAATCAAGTCGAGATTACCGGTAATTCGAAGTCAAATAGCATATCTTCGAACCTTATCTCTCGATATCGGGGTGCCAATAAAATTAAAAGTTTTCCCGAAGTGTGTCATCTGAGTAACGATCGGCAACGATCGCCAATTGTCGGCAATCCTCGGAAAACCTATTTATGAACATCGAAGTTGGTTTTGTTATCTTTTTTTGGAGTGATAGACAGACTACTTAAGTTAAGTGCTTGAAGTTAATAAATAAACAGTAAAGTGACCTACTTATGTTTAGTTTTTATAGGAGGAATCTAATTACTTGAACAGAAACTAGAGTGGGCGAGAATAGAAGTTGAGTTTGTAGTTGCAAGTAAACAAGGAATTTTATGTACATACAGGATGCATTTTATACGTGTCTGTATGTCTGAATTTTATACACTTTTTTCGTAGCTTTATGAAACTCAAATATCGAAAATTTCTCAAAAAAGATATGTAGGCACCTAGATCATAATTAAGGCCTTACGAACCCATAGTTAGTATTCAATTTATTTCGATTTTAATACAATTTTCAGCTGATACATTTCACCAAGATCTTGACTAAAAAAATAATGTAAGGAATCTACAGCATCTTCAGAGGTTAAGTTAATGTCCTGAAAATATTAAACCAATGACAAAATCACCATAGCAGTTTAGAAAGACGACTCACCACAAAACACACAGCATTTAAATGTAAAAACAATACATAGACAAGTTTTCACTCTCACTTCAAACAGCATTACCGAACTTCCTCATTGTTCCATGTGCAATCATTACCAGTGTAGGAGGTTCGTGCAAAGAAAATGGCGGCGTATCAAAAGTCCAATTAACCTGATTACAGTAACATTGCGCAAAGCCAAGCCTCCCAAGTTTTCTGGGGAAATTAAAAGTTTCCCCAGCACGGTTCAGCCACCTGAAATTGTACTCTTAAGCGGTTTATACGTATGTAATTTTTGGTATGTTTCAGGTCTATGAAAGTATTGTTTTATTTTTTTCTAAATTCATTTTTTTTTAAATAGAGTATCTTTTTTTTTATAAAAATATATATTCCTAAGTATTGAAGGAGCAAACTACCAACGGCTAGGGCTCCATAAAAAGATGAGTGCCGTGTCTGGAAATACTAACAGCTTTCTGCATCAAACAGTTGATCCAAGCAGTGTTTTGTTACTATTTTTTTTCTACAAACTAATTGAATGAGTTTTTGTTTCCACATAAATAACTGCACCTTTAACTTTGATGATTAATTTCACACTGAAAAAAGTTTAGGTAATACTTAACTTAAGCCAAAGTCTACTTAAAACTTTATAAATACTATAATGTCAAGTATTACGTAGAAAAAAATTAACATTGCAAACGAGCTTACCACAAAGAATTCAATTAAAAGTAATAATTCAAACGCCACCTAGTCTCAAATTATAAATTAAAGCCACATTCAAGCGAAAACCGTTCCAATTACTGAATAAAATACAAGCGTTCAGTATTTTAACCGGAGTTGAATCAGACATGTTGCATCCGTCCGATGCATTTCATAAAACATTAATTACTCCGATATCAATATGACGTAACGTAAATTAAAATGCCCGAAGCCTCTACGTGATCTGATTCGTCTACAGAAAACAATGGTTAGCCTTAATCGGGAGATAAAGCTGTTTGCAAACTACGCAACATTGATGTTGCTTAGTGTTCAATACTCAAAACATAAGCCACATTTCCTTGTTAAATGCTTTTGCTTCTGCGAAGCAATACGAAGTGCTTTTAACTAGAATTACATTTTGAAACATCTAATATAGATGGTTAGCTGCAATTCGAGTTAACGCAAAATATTAAATAAACGCAGGCAAATCTATTCATTCGTTAAAAAGCTACAGAAACACATTTCGGGGTCGGGAGTCAAAGAAGACGGTCTGTACACAAAAGTTGCAAAACGGAAAGTTGCCTTGTGTGCATCCAGATTAACGATTACATCGATTCATATTTTTGGGTTGGGGGTTAAAAACACGATCTGTAGACAAAAGTTGCAAAACGGAAAGTTGCCTTGTATGCACCCAGTTTAACGATTACACCAATTCGTTCGTAGAACATAATTATTCCGGAAGGTTTAAAATAAATGTACAGTGTAATCGATTTAAAATTTCGATTGTGGAGCGCACAGACGATTAATATTCAACAGTATTCATTATTGTTGTTGTGACCCACCACACTATTTGCAATGATCGCTAGAAATTATTTATTTATAGTCCGCTCTGATGCGTTGTGATTAAACAGGTGCATTATTTAATAAACATTACGTGTTTTCACTAACAATATTAACTGTTTATTTAGTTGTGTGGACGAACAAACGCACATTTTAATGATTATTTTCTGTTTGGATATCGGTTGATAGAAAAGCCTAATTCGAAAGTTAATTTTGTACTATTTATTTTTAATATATTGTTTATTTTTTGTTAGTTATTTATTTATACTTATGAAATAGTATTAATTCATATAATGTAAAGTTAAATATGTTATTGTAATAAAATTTTGTATGTACAAAGCTTCTCATATATAACCAGCAATTGTAATGCCTACATTTGATAATATTAAAAACTTTTAAGAAGTATCACACTACATAAACTGCCTACTTATTCAAATCCAACATGACGACTGAATCTACGAGTTAGTTATAATATATCTTCATAATGTGCCATTGTATACCTGTACCTAATATGATAAACTTTATCAAAATACATGGCCGAGACGCATAACAAAGTACTCGTACTTTTGTTTGAAATAAAAAATGTAATTTTGGTCTAGAAAGCTTTTTAAGTCTGTTGTCTTTGATAAAGTCTCAAGGTACGATAAGGTTAGATTTTTAAATTAGGTAATGCTTTTATATGCAAGTTATTTATTTGAATTTTTAACTACATGAATCGAAGATTCGAGTCCTGATAAATTCTGTGAGAGACACAAGTTTTTTCTTAATCGCTGTCGGTTCTGTGCCTGATCTCTCTCCAGTCGTGTCAGAGATTGCCGTCCCATCGGACTACTTATTTGACAATATTAAGAGAGTGCTTCAGTCTGTGCGCGTAAGTTGTGCTCTAATGTGCTTCGGTCTTTTTTGAGGACAGTCGCCCATGTCAAAAGCCGTCCTGATCTCCATTTCTCATGAACTTAAGATAATAATTTGCACATTGTTTAAAATGAAGTTTTTATTTGTTGCCAAAACAAAACAAGTATTATATTACTCAGCGTTGTACATTATCTTAAAACATAATGAAATTGGGTCAGCACCAACTTTCCTCCGTTGAAAATTAAACTTTTAATAAAAATAAGTAAAAAGTTTTATAAACTTCATACTCAGTCTGCGAACTTAATTTTTTAATTAAGAATGCCTTCAAGGAAACTAATTAAAAACGTGTAATATTAATGATCGGGCTAAAATAGAACGGACGACAATTTAACATAATATATCGAAGGTTGATTACGTGTCTCAAGAACTTACAACTTGTTTTACACGTGTAAAGATATCGATTTTGACGTCAGTTTGTTTGGTAATATCCAAAATAGAGTAATCTTTAACATAAAAAGACGAATCCTCAGTGAATCAGATGTAATTACTTCCACATTTATTTACAGAATACTAGTTAGTCGCTGTGTTTGGCCTGAATCCCAAGGAAATTATCTCCCACAGTCGGATAAAAGTAGACCTTTTCATCAAGCTCTAGACTATCTGTGTACAACCATTTCAGTCGGTGCAGTAGTTTTAGCGTAAAAGTTTGACATATTGACAGGCAGAGTTACTTTCGCATTTATAGTTAGGATCACAGTTAATCACAGATAATTAACTAGATCACAAATCACAGTATCAAATAATGTCACCTAACATTTATGTACTAAAACAGTAATTCCAATAGTGTGATACTGTGAAATCATGAGAGCACTTACAGATTTAAATATTCATAGGATGTGCCCTGTAATTTGTCGTAAGTAGCTATTTGATGTGGGCTGTTTAATTATCTAACTTAATTACTGTTAAATGAGGCGAAACCAAAACATGGGTCACGTGTTACGTGGAGCGGTCTAAAAATCCTTTTGTAGTGGTAGATAGGTACTTGGACATTGGAATAATGGAGGAAATACTCAAATTGTTGTAACAAGTGTTAAGTGAAAAATCTACTGGGTGTAGAGATGTGCCGTTGCTGGCAATATTGCTACCAATATTCCCACTTTGAGCAATATTGCCGGCAACGGCACATCTCTAACTGGGTATATTGATTTAGATACTTTATATACGTGAAGCTTTATAAAAGCTTAGTAATAGCATCCTAGTCGATTGGCCGATAAGGAGATCAGCCAACTAGCTGCACAGGATATATTATGCACAAGCATTTACGCAGACATAAGTGCACTCCCAATTCCCTCGCTCTCATAGTTTGACACGTACTCTTCGATGCACGGGAGTATCAATCACCAACTTCCAAACTCTGAACAGCTTTGTCAAAGTTTTTAAAATCCACAAAGCGATTTCGGTTCGACCCGGGATCCGAATCCGAGACCTCGTACACAGCAATCGGTTATGTGACAATAGACCAACGAGGCAGTTAAAAAGCTTAGTAACAAAATCCTTAAATAATGAGATAAACAAATCATTGTCTATGAGTGTCATAATATCTTATTCATAACTCAAAAGGCACTCCCTGAAAGAAACATGACGGTTCAAAATATAACACAAAGATCATAAATAACTAAACACGGATAAAAATAGGCAAAAACTCCATAAAAATAAAACAGCAATATAATCAAAACTCGACGCTTGAATGGTAAAATTGTTAATATCGCTAAATCAGCGTTTTTTACCTAAGAACCCAGTTTAGTTGGAGCTCTCTCACTTTTAACTTTGACTGGTTTTCTATGAAAGTTAAGAGGCGTTGTGGGTCAGGTTAGAGTGGGCGTTCTGTATCAATTTATCTTTGCCTAAACTTGCAAAGCTGGGTAAGTGACGCTGAAAAATTAACTATTGGCCCTTAACTGATACAGGTACTTACTTTTGAAAAAGTTCTGAGAATAACGGTGAATGTAAAAAAACTGTTATTTGAAGCTATTACAAACGATGCTTCAATTCACGGTATAGTAAATAGAATAGATAAATTTTAAAGATGCTGTAGTTAAAAAGAAAAGAGTGTAATATTTTTTGAAGCTATCTCACGCCCCTGTGGTAATAATAACATAATTAACATAAATATTATACAGAAGGTAAATAAAAAAACAGAAAAAGAATTAAGTTTTTAGATTTTCATTTAAATATTCATACGGTATTTCGCGACAAGATTTTCGTTAGCCAAGTCATTACGACCTCTGTAAATATTAAAAGGGTTTGTCCAGACATTTTTGTTAAGTTTCAACGAACTTTGACAGCTAAACGATAAAACTTGACGGATTAATGATGGTGTCTCAGTATAATGCTGCTTAGTCATGGTTGTTGGAGATTTAAAAACGACGCCATGATGAGTAATGACGACCGTAGGGAAACAAAACACAACCGCATTCACGCATTCAAGTTTATAATGTGAATGTTTGTTATTTCAGCTAAGACTAGCTCTTCCCTGAATTAGAAGTGTTGAAGGACCAAGATAGCCTCGAAAGACCATAAAAACGGATTTTTTTCGACAGTTATTCTTTTGAATTGACATATGCTTTATTCTCAAATGGACGTTGCTATTATAAAAATACTTAAGTACGTGTCGGTCACACAGCAATTGCTAGATGGAAGGCAAAAATTAACTACATGTTTTCCTCAATAAAATCTGACGGCAGTTGTCTCCCAATTAATCATAATCAGTCTTCATACAGTACTGCTAATACATTAGCGGAACAGGCTTCATCAATATTGCAGCGCCATTAGCTGGCTCCAGTATATAATTGCCGAGTGACATACTTGTGATATTTGACAGGTTAGGCCGCCATTACGGGCTCGCTAGTCTCTCTCTCACGTGACTTCGCTGGCAATGTGCATATTGTATTGTGCTGCGTTTACACGAATTTTGGTGGCCAGTAAATTGGCTGTGAACCTTTGAAATGTCAACCAGTTATAAGGCTCGACGAAGAACACATAGAGTGAAGATAATGTAGAAGGTAGAACCTTTGTAGTTTGTAGGAGAATGAGCTTTTACATCTTCCCATTTTCAACCGCTTCCTAAGCGGACCTATCTCCCGTACCTAGATAAAAAGTGGCTTGTACAGACGACAGCAGGTCAACGTATACGAATCTGTGAAATTTTACCAATTGAACATTAACCTACCTCCATTGTGATAGGGTTGAAAATCTATTACAGAAATTTGTCAGATTGTGATATGTTATTCTGGCGTATGAGCCAGATTCTCACAACAATAAAAAAAAAACTGCGACATGGATACTATAATACATATGACTGTGCGAACTACATACTACGTATCTCACTAGATGAACTCAAACGCAGCATGAAGTGACGTAGGTACATCGTATGAAGCACTCTGCGTATTTCCCGAGCGTCTGTAGTGTCAGGCCACGCCGTCAGATGCCGTCAGATTGACGGCACACAACTGATACACTCTCATCAATTTACATATTGAAGTCACTGTGTCAGCCACAAAGGACACTATTTATAGAGCTCTGGTTTTTTCTTCTTTTTTTTCGTTTTTGTTGTGTGATTCGATTTTTGAATCATTTTGAAAATAGAAGCGTATGGACAATGTTTTGTTTAAGGAATTATTTTTTGACTTTGGGTTATTTGCTTTCATAGAAAAACCAGCTTCTGCCAGAGCGGTTTCTTAATGGAAATTATTCGTACATCCACATAAAAAAAAATTCAAACTGTACTAAGTTGTAGTTTCTGGGATAACCTCGCGTTCAAGCAAACAAAAAGAACAACCTTTATAACATTCGGTATAGATTTTAACCGTTTGTTTTTATAAATATATTTTTTAAACTCTAATAATGTAGTGATTTTTACATGTCTACCATTTTAGTTTAAGAAAATTTACATTATCGTGTAAAATATCACTGAATTTCAATTACGAATTACAAGCACGATCACATTTAAAATGATCTTCAAAACTTGAATGGGCTAACTTGTGTCACAAAGTATACATTAAGTTTTATCGGCCTACATGAGATACATTTAAATATATACTTAGTTGAATAATATTAGTTTTGTTCTCAATACGCGATCCTTGTAGGCGTAATAACCAATTGTGTTCTCTTTATTCTCGGTGTCAGAAACAGCCACTATCTCCTTTACGAAGCCTAATTAGAATGCCTTAGGGTAGTACGGTGAGGCTACCAACGCTGAATACAAAATTATCTAAACTATCAAGCATACACACAAAGGAAATAAGGAAATTCCGAGAGGCAACCCTGATTTATTCGCTACATTTAATCAAGGCCGGCTTATCTGTCGGCCTATTCATTGCAGTATTCGTAATTTCACCTGTCATCCCTTAAACAGGCATGGCGTACGTTGAAAACGCTATCCGACATGATAAAGTATCTCGACTGCGTGCCACCCCTGAAAAATAGCATCCCGCGGCCGTAATGATCGACATTTGTAACTATAGCCACCGGACAACCCTATGAATTATTACATACTTCTGTTAATAAGAATGTATCTAGGTTTTTTACGTAATGTTGAAATATTGTAAGGATTTTTCTTTTGTCGCACGTTTTTTGTCATTTGATGGCCAAATGTGGGCTGTAATAAAATATTTTTGATGTTTGTTGCCGTTAAAGCTTTGTATAATGTGGCTCTACTTACACGAAAACATTATTGACGTTACAACAAAATTATAAAATATTAATATAATAAATGTGTTGGGTTTTATTCAATTAGCGGAAAGGCATACCTACAGATTCCAACTTAACGCATAGGATACTTACTTTCATCCGGGTACAGGAAGTAGTTCCTTAGCAACGCGGATAAAACCGCGGTAACCTATAACGAGTACATATTTTAATGTTTTTTATCATAATTACGCAAAGCTCCAAGTCCTTCAACGTTAATAAACAAAAGGTAATGTAAGGAAACAACTGAACGTTTAATTGATATTATAATTCCTTCCAAGTCGTAACATTAAAATTCTAATGTTTTTACATAGTTCAAAACAATTAACGTAGCGTTATACAAATGTAAGTATTAATAACATACAGTCAACCATAAATAAAGTCTAGTCGTAAACAATATGTCAGCGACCTGAAAATGCGAAGGAAAACGGCTGAAATGCCAACACGTTAATAATAAATTACGTCGGCCATTTAAAGCTGGTTGCATGAAATTATATGATTTCCACATCTGTGACCGCAACTATAACATTTTTAACCCGTATGCTGTATACAGGTATGATAAAAACATTAAACACACCACATTAGTGAAGTGACGCGTTCGACGTGGCCAGGGCCGCATTGGGGCGGTATTGGGCCCCGGGCCGCACACTGTAAACAAAATGGGAAATGCACAGTTTTATTGTTCACAAACCGTGAAATGCGGTCGCGTTACCGCTATGATTAATTGACGACTTGCTTGTAAATGTTACGCGGGTTATCGGCACTATTTTTGTTGTTGGAGGGCTGAATTTTTCGTGTGGAGTTTGATTTTTAGTCTCAAGTGTATTTTACTTATCATTTTAATTTTATCTAAATAGGAGCCCTATTTGTAATCCTTTTTTTCCTTGAATTGCTTCTGGAATTGTCACTTTTTTAAGACTAAGTGGATAAACATTAATAGGTAGATAGATTGATAGATAGATATTCTTTATTAGGTACATCATTTTTTACATTTTTGATCTTAAACTAATTATAAAGTCGGTGACATAATGGGCGGTCTTATCGCTAAGAGCAATCTCTTCCAGACAACCTTAGGTAGAACACTGAACCGTGAGTCTTAGTTAGTGCTTGTTTAGGATGCAGCGTTTAAATAAAATAATACCACACATGATTTTAACACAAAAAAAACCATGAGCATACCCAAAATGTTCCTTAAAACAACAGTAAAGGCAGCACCGTCGATCACCTTTACAAATGACACGGTATCAGTTCAACCCTCAATCGCTGGCTAATGGGAGCCGAGATGGATGAGCGCTCCCCAGGGACGAAGCATCTCTCTCAAGCGATCGGTGCCAAGCGCTTTAACTTGCAAATTAAAATGGCACACTTTGCGCCTATTGAGATGGAACGGTCGATTTTGTCAACTGCTAATGTTGAGGCGTGTTTGTCTTTTGATATTGGTGCTAATGACTAAGTGATGATGATTATTTATGGAAGTTAATATGTACTGCGAGCTGAAGAGTTTGTTTCTTTGCTTGAAACGATAAAACTTAAATTTGTTTAATTCAAGTAAACCTATAAAGTTATTTCGTAACGTAAAGCTAGTTGCACAATTTCAAGGAGTGTGTTTCAAGGAGAAGAATCGGCAAGAAACTCCATAGGTATAATCCTCTATAATCTCAAGAACAACTGACCCGAGTTGAAAAAAATATTAAGGAACGCTATTGACAATTTTTTATCCGGGTGCACGAACTAGTTCCCACGAGAAAAGCCTGAAACAGAATTATGCTGACCTAGTTGACATAATCTCAATTTCGACAACATCTTGACATCTTATTGTAACTAAAGTTTATACATGTCGGATCAGTCAGGATTTCTTCTCGATCTATCTGGCATCATGTGGGCAGAAATAGGGTTA
>NWSH02000605.1:6826151-6850666 GCA_002382865.2 Heliothis virescens | reverse complement strand
ATCAAACAGAATGATGAAAGAATAAATTTATCGGCTGTCGAGCCAATAACGATAAGAATCAGGGGGGGGGGGGGGGGGGGGGGGGTGGTAGGGTACATCGAATACACGATATGAATATTGTATTACGTGTAGCGCACAACACTACCGCTAGTTAGGTGGCTTGCGATGTCTTGTTATTTCGAATTATACGGATTTGTGCGAAATAGTGGGCGAAAGAGCGATTATTTAATGGACTGCCAGTAAATCAGCAGGCTTATAATGTATCGGAGTCCTATTCAGGGTCTGTATGGACTAGCGACGCTTCCCCGTAACCTTACAATATTTGCGGACACTATATTTTATTAGAAACTACTTACGCTAACAGTGTGATTTTCTGATTTTATAACATTGTTTTTTGAGATATTTTTTGTAGATTTTATTGAATAGTATCAGAAGCAACTTTGTGGTTTTGATTGGACGTCTACATAGTTGTGCTACAAATAATTTTTCGTTTAAACGTTGCGGACACAAAAAAATTAAAAACATCAAGGTTCGTATAGACGCCACATCAACCAACCTGAGTTGATAAATTTTCAACCCTATGACAATAGTTTTGAAATGTTAATTTTTCGATTTGTAAAAATTTAACAAATTCGCCGGAAAGTTGACCTGCTGGCGTCTTTCTTACCTAATAGAGATAAAACTAAAATTCCTAATTTTAGGTCTATTATCCTAGATCAATCTAATCTAGGTGATGTGTTGAAGAATTTACCAAAACAAACCAAGTAGTTCCAAAGCCTTTTTCTTTTCTCCATTATTTACTCACGGACGAACAATTCCAGTTTCGCAAAATTGATTCCAATACTGATCCCACCTCTGGGAACACTAATGTAACACCGATTCGGTCTTTTCGTTGTCGATATTAATCCTTATTCTCTTTTATTTTAGTGTTTTTACATGAATTTCTATTTATTTATAATGAGGAATTGTGGCTTTTGGTGTTTTTAAATTGTTAGGTTTGGGTAATAGATTTTAATTAATTATTTTCTCATAAACTGATTGTTAAACACGATTGTAGATTGTCAGACCAAGTGGAATTTTATGACAATTAGGTCAAGGAATTTGACTCATATATTAGGAAGATGTTAAAAAAAAAAAAAAAAAAAAAAAAAAAAAAAGGAAGAGGTTAGTTTTTGAGTCTGGAATAAACAACCAGTAGGTAAGAATTCGAAAACTTATAGCTTTAAAAGGCTTACGAATATTATAAATGCATGTCTGACTTTCATACCAGAACTACTAAACCGATATATGTGAATAGACTAGAGACCTGAGGAAGAGTATGTGAAACTTTTTACCCAGTTATGGAAATTGTTTCTCAGGGTACGTCGGTGGAACCGCAAGGAACAGCTAGTGCAAATTAAAAGTAATCAAACCGTTCCAACAATTACAGAATTAAATTAATTGCTATTAATTAAAATGTAAGCGGCCTGTATCGAGTTGCGGCCGTCGTTAGGTCCAATTCTGTGCCTATACACAGTTCCCGTTGCTCAAATTAGATTACGTTCCCTGTTCCCGGCTTAATTTCGACCCGGATTACTGTATAATGAACTTGTGCAGATACGCCATTATACTGCCTTTCTGTTCTTCTTTTTTAAAAGCTTTTTTTTTAATGAAGGCCGATGACGATTGCTTTGTTTTTTTTTTAAGTTGGCGGGTACACGTGTTTCAATGTTTCTTTACATTTTAGCTACCTGCATATAGGTAGCGCATAGTTTGGAGACCACTGAACTAATATGTGCCCTGAAGTATAGTTACAGAATGTAATGAAGATAAAGAATGTAACGAATTCTGTTTGTGTGTGGACGAATAAATAATTTTTATTCGGTTAAGAATCCTTCTCCGTGTGAGAGGAGGCCTGTGCCCAGCAGTGGGACAATAAAAAAGGCTATTAAAAAAAAAAAAAGAATTGTTTTGCATATGCAGAATGAGTAGGTCCTTGCCTAGCAATGGGACAATTTATGTATCGTTTTAGAAAGAAATTCTACTGCCACAAATAATGTAAACAAGATCTTGAGCTGACCAAAACTTCATAGTGAACACAAAAGACCCTATTACTAACCCTAAATAAAGGCCAATTAAACAAACACTTTATTAGTTTCCATTATAAACGGCAACCTCGACAGCCTTCCCAAAATGCAGCCTCCATTGTTTTCTATTGTTCTGGAACTCAGTAACAAAGAGGTTCGTATGCATTATAAAATTAAGCAGCCAGTATGGTAAAGCATGTATTATGTGCGTCTAATTATATTAATCATGCGAGGATTAGCCACAAATAGGGAAATAATGGTTTTTACTCAACTGAAGTTAATATGTTAATGTGGAAATGTATGGTTCGTTACCCCGGTGCCAATTGACGGGAAAATTTGGTTATGGAGTTTTGTAGGCAAATTTTTGTTCCATATTAGAATGAAGCATGAGGTTGAATAGATTTTTCATTTGTTTTTTTTTAGTATATATTTGGAATAGTGCAATAAGTATACAGTAAACTACAACCATAGGTACTTCAACAATAAATTAATAAAGTTATTTAACATTTTAACAATACAGATACTTTAAATTACAAATTGAAATACAAAACCGAATCATCAACATAAATATGTGAATTTCAATCATTTAAATTCATTACTAATTTGAATGCAAACTATAAATAAATTGACGGCACCATGTTAAAAATATTGATAGCACTTTATCGTGCATCGTAACTTTAAACCGTTCGCGTTATTCAAATGCATGCTAAATAAAATGGTTCCTATAGAATTTATAGCGAAATCATGTAACAAATAACTCGGTAGCATAGCCCGGTTTATTTACCCGGGTGGGCTGCAAGCATCCGGGTAAGACGACGATTTGTTGACTGGAAACTTGCCCGGCTTGCGGGGATCGCGATGAAGAATCAATTATTGTGGGAAACCGGTTCATCTTGGAAGCACTTCCAATAAGGTTTTAAAAGTTTGAACATCGCAGATAGTTTGCCACTTATCTATGTATGCAAATATGTGTTTGAGTTTTTACAAATGTTATTAGGAAATGTACTGATGGTTGATTTTTACCCCCGATGCAAAAAGAGGGGTGGTATAAGACTGGCGTCTGTCTGTGGCGTCATAACTCACGAACGGATGCAGTGATTTCAATTTAGTTTTGTTCTTCGTATATTAAAATACCTACCTAAAAAAAAGTATGGAATACTTTTTTGATTAAAAATTAAAAAACCCACGACACAAGAATTATAAATTTTTAAACGGAAATTAAGTTCTAGTGACGGCGCTTTAAAAAAAATTATAACTAGTTTTATATATCCAGTTTTAAAGAGATTGAAATTTGACAAATTATGTTATTATGTGTAATTTGATAATTATGTCGCTAATTGCAAATCAACGGATCGTTAAGTTATAGAAATCCAGCATAATTCGAGTCGGGTGTGTAACTAGGATTTAGCGATGTGCTAGCATTATTATTACCATCACGCTTACTCGAGGAGGATAAGCGATTGTAGACCTTAGTCTATCTATCAAGTGATAATTATAGACTTCAGAGAGGTTCATATCCAGGCACAGGGGTAGTAGAAAGCTGGTGAGTAAGCATATATTTTTTTCGACATAAGAAAAACCTAAATGCTAGCAGTTTATTTAGTTTTTAAAATTAAAATTTCAAAATTGAATGGACGTTTCGTCATTACGCACACAGCATAAAAATATTCATCTCACATCACACAACTATTTCCTCACTCTTATTTTAAAGTCACATTTCATAATGTTTGCGAAGGAGTCCGCAGCGCGTCGCTAGTGTGGTCACGTTTCGTTATTGCGTTCGCTGCAAGTATCAAGACTGGTGCAGTAGAATGGAATAGTTCAGAAAACCGCGTTTGTGTACGTGGGTATGTGTTAAGTGCTTTGCTTCGAAGATTGGTATCTATAAAAGACTTATTGGTATAAAGCCACTTAAATTATACTTCATATACCCGAAAATTAATCATTATATATTTAGATGTCTCTCGGCTCGCAAACCTCATTTCATCACGATGATAGACACAGACAAATCCACAACAGACAAAAAGATGAACTTACCAAAGAAAAAATTCAGCTACGGTCGCAATTTAATCCAATTTTTGATCCACAGCTCACTACAAGACAAAGTTTACCGTTACTTAATAGTTATTTGACAATAATTTACGTTGACTAAGTACGGGGGTGTGTCGGAGGTATTGAGTTTCGTCAATAATGAGGTTAGAGGGCGCGCGCGTCTCGTGTCACCCCTAACTACCCCTGTGCGCTGGTTAGCGATAATTACTACTTGTTGCCCAGATATAAGGGAACTGGTTTACTTGTGAGTTTGTCGGATTACTTTTGACGTTTACTTGTTTTTGAATGTTAAGTAAAACAGGCTGTTTATTTTTGGTAAATACTTAAAACATCGGAAAAATCTAAGTCTTAAATTGCTTGACAGAAATGCTACTATACTTTGTATCTAAGCTAGGTCTCTAACCCAGAAAGTCCTACTACTAAGCAGTCCTACCAAGGTTCAATTTTTTTTTAAAACAACTGTCTGCATTGATACTTTAATGGGAAAATTCATAGTAAATAGCATTCATAGAAAAGAAAACTGATGTGTAACTGTAGGTGCACTTAGCACTAAATTGACGAGTGTATTTTTTTTAACTGCAAATAGTTGCGACACCAAAACTATGGAGAGTTCAGCTTGACCCATATAGCCAGACAATTCAATCAACAAACAGACTCCCAAAAGCACATCAACCCACCCACGAGAGGCAACACAGCCTAACTTGAAGCCCCATCATATACGGGGTCAGACCATGCATCACCCTATATGTTCGAGTTCACTTGTTTGTAGTGGCATAGCTTTTGCCCGTGACGTCGCTCGAGAGAACTGATTTATCGCCGTTACAGACACTTCACAACACCCACGGGATTTCACAATATTTGCGCACACGTTTTAGTTTTGTTTAGGGGCAGTAAATTGTGTAATGCATGTATGAATAAAGAATTGTGTCATAGTTTGTGTATTACATGTATTTTGTACACTTGAGAGCTATAAATAGGGGTCGATAGAATAAGTGTATCTTTGAACTATAAAGTAAAAATGACTGACATTGAAGATTGTAGTATGAGGCAAACACAAGTAGTTTTTGATTCTTATTGAAATTTTTTTTAGGGCAAGCAGATTAATTACAAAACTAGTGATCTATATTCCTTGGAAAATGAACTAAAACTCAATCATCTATTAGAACAACCTACACCTTTAACTTAACGAAAACCGGCATGTTATTGTATAAGTTATGCAAATCCTTGTCAACCCTCCCGTTCACGTAATAATTGAACAGTGCACCCGTAAAATTGATATTTACTTACGTGAAATCTTCTCCATGGGGGTTGTAGGTATATTTGCTCAGATCTGTTCGCATAAATCATCAGAATCGTGCCGAACGTGCATTAAAGGCCTCGATAGCGCTTGCATGGGAATGCTACATTATTTCGGAACGATTGTTTAGCATTTTCTATAGTTTCCGACGATTAATAATGCTGTTTTTATTTGAGGGGAAATGTTGCATTCTTGGAGCCTCGTTAGTTGTTGGGCCGCACACAGGTGCTGTTGGAATTTTCGAGTCAACAGCAATTAGATCGGATGTCTTGGTTTTGGTACCAAGTTTCTTGCATAAAAAGATTATAAGTCGATATCGTCATGCCATTTTGTCTTGACACTTAGTTCTACCAGCAGTTTCAGCCAGTTGAGAACTATTTCTACAGCCGTCCCCGACTGATGGGCTATCTAAGACTGTAACATTTTCAGATCAGTCCTGCAGCTCCTGATAATAGTGCATCAAACAAACAAAGTATTTAGCTTGATGATATTACCATAAGTAGATGTCTTGAGTCTCTTTGACAACTACGTACGTGACACGTTAGGACATTCAACTTATAGGAAGCTAAGCTCTCACCAGCTGTACCCGTTAGTGCCATAAAGCCTGCAATAGGTCAATGACCATATTTCAGCTGACATAAGAGGCTTTCCCTAAGCCAAAGCCCTCACGTCTAGCGTACAATTTGAAGCCCATTACCATTGCTAACACGTATTCTCACTCATTGATAATTTGGCTAGTAAACGCAGCCATTTAAATAATCAGAATCATAATTCCTCTTTGTACTTCGCAGTGGGTGTTGCACAGAAAATGTAGAATACCAACTCTTGGATAAGAATAAATGAGAAGAACGATTTTAGGCCAGTTAATTTCAGGAAAGCCGCTTTCTCTTTCTCTAACACGCTTTCTCTTTTAATGTAGACTAGAGAATTTAGTATTTTATGAACACTTAAATACCCATATCTATGCCTACATGACCAAAAGCTTGGGCATGGACAATTATTATACAATCCACAATTAGGATAGTGCAGTTCGAATCCGANCAATAAGTATACAGTAAACTACAACCATAGGTACTTCAACAATAAATTAATAAAGTTATTTAACATTTTAACAATACAGATACTTTAAATTACAAATTGAAATACAAAACCGAATCATCAACATAAATATGTGAATTTCAATCATTTAAATTCATTACTAATTTGAATGCAAACTATAAATAAATTGACGGCACCATGTTAAAAATATTGATAGCACTTTATCGTGCATCGTAACTTTAAACCGTTCGCGTTATTCAAATGCATGCTAAATAAAATGGTTCCTATAGAATTTATAGCGAAATCATGTAACAAATAACTCGGTAGCATAGCCCGGTTTATTTACCCGGGTGGGCTGCAAGCATCCGGGTAAGACGACGATTTGTTGACTGGAAACTTGCCCGGCTTGCGGGGATCGCGATGAAGAATCAATTATTGTGGGAAACCGGTTCATCTTGGAAGCACTTCCAATAAGGTTTTAAAAGTTTGAACATCGCAGATAGTTTGCCACTTATCTATGTATGCAAATATGTGTTTGAGTTTTTACAAATGTTATTAGGAAATGTACTGATGGTTGATTTTTACCCCCGATGCAAAAAGAGGGGTGGTATAAGACTGGCGTCTGTCTGTGGCGTCATAACTCACGAACGGATGCAGTGATTTCAATTTAGTTTTGTTCTTCGTATATTAAAATACCTACCTAAAAAAAAGTATGGAATACTTTTTTGATTAAAAATTAAAAAACCCACGACACAAGAATTATAAATTTTTAAACGGAAATTAAGTTCTAGTGACGGCGCTTTAAAAAAAATTATAACTAGTTTTATATATCCAGTTTTAAAGAGATTGAAATTTGACAAATTATGTTATTATGTGTAATTTGATAATTATGTCGCTAATTGCAAATCAACGGATCGTTAAGTTATAGAAATCCAGCATAATTCGAGTCGGGTGTGTAACTAGGATTTAGCGATGTGCTAGCATTATTATTACCATCACGCTTACTCGAGGAGGATAAGCGATTGTAGACCTTAGTCTATCTATCAAGTGATAATTATAGACTTCAGAGAGGTTCATATCCAGGCACAGGGGTAGTAGAAAGCTGGTGAGTAAGCATATATTTTTTTCGACATAAGAAAAACCTAAATGCTAGCAGTTTATTTAGTTTTTAAAATTAAAATTTCAAAATTGAATGGACGTTTCGTCATTACGCACACAGCATAAAAATATTCATCTCACATCACACAACTATTTCCTCACTCTTATTTTAAAGTCACATTTCATAATGTTTGCGAAGGAGTCCGCAGCGCGTCGCTAGTGTGGTCACGTTTCGTTATTGCGTTCGCTGCAAGTATCAAGACTGGTGCAGTAGAATGGAATAGTTCAGAAAACCGCGTTTGTGTACGTGGGTATGTGTTAAGTGCTTTGCTTCGAAGATTGGTATCTATAAAAGACTTATTGGTATAAAGCCACTTAAATTATACTTCATATACCCGAAAATTAATCATTATATATTTAGATGTCTCTCGGCTCGCAAACCTCATTTCATCACGATGATAGACACAGACAAATCCACAACAGACAAAAAGATGAACTTACCAAAGAAAAAATTCAGCTACGGTCGCAATTTAATCCAATTTTTGATCCACAGCTCACTACAAGACAAAGTTTACCGTTACTTAATAGTTATTTGACAATAATTTACGTTGACTAAGTACGGGGGTGTGTCGGAGGTATTGAGTTTCGTCAATAATGAGGTTAGAGGGCGCGCGCGTCTCGTGTCACCCCTAACTACCCCTGTGCGCTGGTTAGCGATAATTACTACTTGTTGCCCAGATATAAGGGAACTGGTTTACTTGTGAGTTTGTCGGATTACTTTTGACGTTTACTTGTTTTTGAATGTTAAGTAAAACAGGCTGTTTATTTTTGGTAAATACTTAAAACATCGGAAAAATCTAAGTCTTAAATTGCTTGACAGAAATGCTACTATACTTTGTATCTAAGCTAGGTCTCTAACCCAGAAAGTCCTACTACTAAGCAGTCCTACCAAGGTTCAATTTTTTTTTAAAACAACTGTCTGCATTGATACTTTAATGGGAAAATTCATAGTAAATAGCATTCATAGAAAAGAAAACTGATGTGTAACTGTAGGTGCACTTAGCACTAAATTGACGAGTGTATTTTTTTTAACTGCAAATAGTTGCGACACCAAAACTATGGAGAGTTCAGCTTGACCCATATAGCCAGACAATTCAATCAACAAACAGACTCCCAAAAGCACATCAACCCACCCACGAGAGGCAACACAGCCTAACTTGAAGCCCCATCATATACGGGGTCAGACCATGCATCACCCTATATGTTCGAGTTCACTTGTTTGTAGTGGCATAGCTTTTGCCCGTGACGTCGCTCGAGAGAACTGATTTATCGCCGTTACAGACACTTCACAACACCCACGGGATTTCACAATATTTGCGCACACGTTTTAGTTTTGTTTAGGGGCAGTAAATTGTGTAATGCATGTATGAATAAAGAATTGTGTCATAGTTTGTGTATTACATGTATTTTGTACACTTGAGAGCTATAAATAGGGGTCGATAGAATAAGTGTATCTTTGAACTATAAAGTAAAAATGACTGACATTGAAGATTGTAGTATGAGGCAAACACAAGTAGTTTTTGATTCTTATTGAAATTTTTTTTAGGGCAAGCAGATTAATTACAAAACTAGTGATCTATATTCCTTGGAAAATGAACTAAAACTCAATCATCTATTAGAACAACCTACACCTTTAACTTAACGAAAACCGGCATGTTATTGTATAAGTTATGCAAATCCTTGTCAACCCTCCCGTTCACGTAATAATTGAACAGTGCACCCGTAAAATTGATATTTACTTACGTGAAATCTTCTCCATGGGGGTTGTAGGTATATTTGCTCAGATCTGTTCGCATAAATCATCAGAATCGTGCCGAACGTGCATTAAAGGCCTCGATAGCGCTTGCATGGGAATGCTACATTATTTCGGAACGATTGTTTAGCATTTTCTATAGTTTCCGACGATTAATAATGCTGTTTTTATTTGAGGGGAAATGTTGCATTCTTGGAGCCTCGTTAGTTGTTGGGCCGCACACAGGTGCTGTTGGAATTTTCGAGTCAACAGCAATTAGATCGGATGTCTTGGTTTTGGTACCAAGTTTCTTGCATAAAAAGATTATAAGTCGATATCGTCATGCCATTTTGTCTTGACACTTAGTTCTACCAGCAGTTTCAGCCAGTTGAGAACTATTTCTACAGCCGTCCCCGACTGATGGGCTATCTAAGACTGTAACATTTTCAGATCAGTCCTGCAGCTCCTGATAATAGTGCATCAAACAAACAAAGTATTTAGCTTGATGATATTACCATAAGTAGATGTCTTGAGTCTCTTTGACAACTACGTACGTGACACGTTAGGACATTCAACTTATAGGAAGCTAAGCTCTCACCAGCTGTACCCGTTAGTGCCATAAAGCCTGCAATAGGTCAATGACCATATTTCAGCTGACATAAGAGGCTTTCCCTAAGCCAAAGCCCTCACGTCTAGCGTACAATTTGAAGCCCATTACCATTGCTAACACGTATTCTCACTCATTGATAATTTGGCTAGTAAACGCAGCCATTTAAATAATCAGAATCATAATTCCTCTTTGTACTTCGCAGTGGGTGTTGCACAGAAAATGTAGAATACCAACTCTTGGATAAGAATAAATGAGAAGAACGATTTTAGGCCAGTTAATTTCAGGAAAGCCGCTTTCTCTTTCTCTAACACGCTTTCTCTTTTAATGTAGACTAGAGAATTTAGTATTTTATGAACACTTAAATACCCATATCTATGCCTACATGACCAAAAGCTTGGGCATGGACAATTATTATACAATCCACAATTAGGATAGTGCAGTTCGAATCCTAATGTACAGACAACAGCAGGTCAACGTATACGAATCTGTCAAATGTTACCAATCAAACATTAACCTACCTCCATTGTGATAAGGTTGAAAATCGATTGCAGAAATTTGACAGATTGTGGTAGCTTGATGTGCTGTTGTCTGTACATGTCTGTCGCTATAACATCTACATATTATGTCATATATTATATAGACATATTATATAGACATGTCATATATTATATGCCTTCGAAACCACGGGCTAGTAAAACGTAGACAATAATTCGTTTATGCTGTACTACAGTTGCTACAAGCCGCAATCCAAAATTTCGTCCCGAAAAAGTCCCAACGATGTCGTCACAAGTCAGCTTACATCAGTAACACGTCGGCTTTTGGCTAATAACCACGTCATTCTTCTGGCCTTTTCCATGTAGTGGCCTGACACAAAGCGAGACCTCGCGAGTCCAGCGCACGTGTGGCCTGGATCTAGGCCACGCAAGCTTATACACAACCACGGATGCGGAATTTTGAGTCTTTGCTTCGCATACAGTATTCATAACGGGTTGCAGGATTTGATGTGTGAGGTTTCAAAATGTATCATAGGAATTACGTTTGAGGTTGATTTTTGTTTGTTTCTCTTCCTCTTGTATTGTTGGGTAGTCAAGGTTATTAAGGTCTAGCATTATTGTTTTAGAGTTTTTTTTTCCTTTTGATGTTTTATGTCGTTTATTTAATCTTTATCAATAGGAGCCACTTGTTGCTTTCGATCTAAAATAATATCAATATGATGTTATTTTTATACTTATACAGAGTTTCTGCGACCAGAAAAAATATTGAAACTTAGTTTGATTTCCCCACACTGGCATACTTCTTATCACACAGAAGCAAATCAAGTCACGCGGCAGCGTGTCAAGCAAAGAACTGGCTGGCCAGCGTTTGTCAAAAACCTTATATGCATTTATTTGTCCAATTAACTAAATGTTCAAAAGATTAGCGTTGACAACGCAGACATGACAACTGTATTATCCTTTATTAACCCAAAAGCTTACAGCACAACAGTACATAAATTAGGTGGCACCATTATCTAAATCCCAGCACTTTGGCCGATGGCTTCTAATTAGCTAATCGAAGCTCCATCACTACGTGAATATTAATAAGGCGGGATGACAAAGCTAGTGTTGTGCTGTAATCATGGCGGACATTATCCGCAAGCCCGCGCTGACACTCGCAATGACACGCGTGACACGCTGTCACGTCTGACGTCACTGACGCCATGTTTGTGCTGTATCCGAATTGTAACTAAAAATTCGTATATCGCTGTTTATTTGCGATGAATATTTCACTTGTTTGTATTAGATTTCATATGTAAACGTTTTGCTGTATCGATTGTCATATGTTAACGTTTGAATTGCATGAATCATGTTTTGTTCGACACGAAATTGATTTTGAATTCGTATATTTTTTGCTGATTGCCAAAATTAAAAAGCAATTTGTTTCTGATGATCCTCGTTTACTTAGATCGATAGCGATAAAATCTGTTTTTAAAAAGCATAATAATGTTTTACGCATTTGTATTTAAATGTGTTACTGAAAATTCCAACTGAAATAATTTTAGCAAATAAACGGTTTCTGTGTTAAGCCTATGTAAAGCGTTCAGCTCGTGTGAAGATTTAAATTTTATTTGTATTTGTGACATTTCATTTGTTTAATGTTTATTTTAAATAATGAATGGAGTATTGTTATTCTTGCTTATTTGCATTGTTATCATGGAAACGTTTTTTGATCAGTAAATATTAAAAAAAGTTAAAATTCAAAGCTCAAAATTGAATACTAATTTTAAGCTCTACTTTCCATTTTTATTCATCGGTAGATGGGATAATATTTTTTGTTAACTTAATAACACTGGGTCTATTTACTGTTTACTACTGTAATCCGCTCAGAAAAAAACAAGTATGTACAGTGATTATGATGCACTTTTCGTAAGTCGCAAGTCAGTAAACGTGTTTTAAATATCAAAGTGAACTTACGAACGTGTTAGTGAAGTTGCAAAGAAAATATGACGAAGCGAAGTTGACACGTGAAGGAAAAGTTCAGTGCGGCGCGGAATTCCTGAAAACGAGGCTGTGAGTTCTCGGCGCGCAGTAAAAGGCACTTCACACTGAAATTATCATCATTCCAACTAAAAAGGTGCAATAAAGCCGTGGGCTACTCGGCACACTCAGTTAGCGTCATTATGCTGAACGGAGGAAAAATTCGCTTTTACTGAAAATTGGGTAATCGACGGCCGACAGACGGTTTATTATTTTTTATATCGCCCCTGGAGAGTGTAAAGTGGTGTGCTCCCTAAGAGATGCTGTGTCATAATGTTGGCATTAGTTTGATCGAGGAAAGCCCGGCCGGGTGTTAACGCTGATTGTGATACCCTTAATTGGCGATTAAAGCACCTATTTATCTTTTTAAAATGCTGTTGAGATAATAAAATGAGGGTTGAGTTGAGGTTTTACACTTTTACGCTTGAATGAAGTTTAGGCATTGTTCCGTGAAATATTAGTCTTTGTAAATAAACAATTTTAAGACATTATTCTGTTTGATAATGTTTTCTTTCACAACTCGAAACTATGAGTTGTGGAAGTTTCAAAGTCATTCATGTTTAATTTTATAATGACTGCATTTCTATTCCATTACTTCTGACAAAATTCTGTTCTCCTTCCAATATCAATTTAGTACACATACTCTAATCTTCACTCAGTATATAAAGAAACAGGCACTTTGACACCGATCAGTGTCGTGAGTTTCTAAAAATATCCGCGCGGCAGTGATTCGGGCACCGTGACAAACGCGGATGCCTCGTCGCCTACACGTCTTTGCCTCGAACCATCGTGCCCTGCCCAAAATTGAAACTGCTAATCGAGCTGTCAGTCTGTCACTCAACTGACATTATTTTATGTTAACCTTCGAGGTATATTTTGCGGATATTTGTCGAGGCGCGTCACTTTTTTGTCATATTTTTTAAAGTGAATGTAACCCTGATCTGGTTTAGTTTGGCGTGATATTATGACTTGATATATAACAAATCTATATATGTAGTTGGCAATTAGTCGTAACCCGTGCAACGTCGATAGACGATATTTTACAATTAATGTAAAAAAGTTGGTGTGGTTAATTAACTAATTTTTTTTTTTTTTTTTTTTATTTATTCCTTTATTGCAGGCAACTAAGGCCCATAGAAAATACTAATACATAAATATTTTACATAACAATAATTATACACTATTACATACACTTATAATACCTATTAACTATGCTATTATTTATTAAATTTTGTTAACACGATGAGACGGCGTCGTGTTGCGCTGTGTGGTGTCGCGTAGCCTCCCGCGGAACCGCCGGAATACGACACCCTTCGGCCAAAACTGCTCCTTGAACATGTCGATGTGCTGAGTCGGGACACGTACTACGAACGAATTGAAGTTTGTATTATGTGTCGACTCCAGCTTCACGACTCTCAAGGTCCAGCTGGATTTCAATCGGATGTACTCCACAACATCTTCGACCTTCGTGGAGTGATGCAGACGTGAAACATACAACTGCGTCGTAGGGATAGCAGGGCGCAGCGGCATGTTCGGACTCGTCGATGCAGTTCCGCATTGATTTCGGCTAGATGGCTTCTTCTTTTTTCTTCTCTCCACCTTGATGAAACCATCTGCATCATCAGCCCCTTTACCTGATACAGGATGTACCAAGCTTTGGGCTGGTTCGGGGAGTAAACCAGATTTTGGTTGCATTTTGTGAGCGGGAACCTGAATTACAGCAGCTGAGTAAGCACGTCTTGGTGTTGACGTACTTACACTCGTCGGCGTCCCAACGGCAGGGGACGCGGGGATGGCGGGGCGCGGCTTTGCATCGCTTGCAGTTGCTGTGGCCGGTGACGAGAACAATTTTGCTGACTCGAAACTCAGCGCCGATGCATTGACCTGACCGTGACGCGTGTTGTCGCTGTTGGCATGCGCGTGTGACCTACATACCGAGCTGCGTAAGTCTGCTACTTCGGTACGCAGATCGCTGATGGTTTGTTGCGATGCTTCCAGCTTCAACTGCAACTCGACCAGGCTAGACCTCATACTGGTGATGTCTTTCAGCAGCCTGGTGACGTCGACGTGATCGAAGGTGACGGGGGGCAGCTTACGCAAGTCCTTTGCCACGAAAGTCGGCACGTCGTCTGGGTCGGTCTCCTTCAACAGCCTTATAGCGTCTTGAAGACTCTTCTCTCCCTTTTCATCCCTCCTGCGGGACGGCATTCGGTCTGCCAATTGCAGCGTCTCGTACAGCAGCTTTTTTGCGCTGCGTATCTCCTCCTCACTGAAGTTTGAGGTGCAGATCTGGGTCACACTGACCTCATCCATGACATCCAGCTGGTACTGCAGGAATGCCAGGACCTCGTTCGCCACGAGTTCTTCCGAACGCATGGTTGGAAAATAGGCGGCGGCTGACGCCGCGCTCGGCGCGAAATTTTAATAATTTCTGCGAACAGTGCAGACGCGTCCGATGTCAACGATTGACTAATAATAATTGATCAAAAGGCTTAATCAAATATATCAAAAAACAATACGTTTCAAAATCCTGTTACACTAGTATCTCATTATGTCAGTATCGAAGCTGATTAGCGGTTGACGCGAACCAAACAGGCGAACACGTTGTAAATCACGCACGTATCGTCACGCTAGCGTGTCACGCTGCTATCAGTGACGTCACGTCGCGTCACGCAACGTCACGTCGTTTCTTCAACTGACAGCTCACTATTTGAGCTAAGCAAACACTTGTAGTAAATGGAGGTGGATTGATTACTTGTAATATGTATTGTTGGGTTAGAAATGGTTTTGATATTAACCCTTACAATCATTGACATATAAGTACATACATGTACATTGCATCGATGCTTACAATAGTTAATTTCTTCTTATTACCACTAATCAGCCATCTTATTGACAACTGTTTACTTGATTTAACGTGACAATTCGTAGTAAACAGTTGTTCAATGAAAAACGAACGTTTATGTTGTCAGTGAACTTGGGCCTAAGGGATTTTGGGTACATAAGAAATTCCATGAAACCATGGGATAAAGGCGCATAAATATTTTTTTTTGTTTCACCGGGTCCTGCCAGCGGCTGCACCCGCGTAAAACTTAAACGCGTTTACCCCGTTCTCGTGGGAATAACGGAAAATCCTTTCTTATCTCGCGTGAGAGTTTTAAGATGAACCTCTGTCCAAAATTTCACCTCTATAGGTTCACGGGTTTGAGCCCTGCGTTGATGAGTCAGTGACTGAGACAGTACTTTGATTTTTATATGTAGGTATAGATTTGAATACTGAAAACACGGGGATTACAAACTGACGTGAAACAAATAGTAAACATGTTCCAAATCCCGCAACTTGTCCGTCACGCTCCGTTATCTGTGTCCGTCACAGGTGACGTCAGTGACGAGCTGTCAGCGGGCGACGTTTGACGGCTCATGACATCTGCTATCAAATGTCGCGGAGTTTAGAGCCTGAATATCGACACGTTGTTGAGGTAATTGATATATGTACAGACAACAACAAGTCACTGTATCCGAATCGGTCAAATTTTATCAATCGAACATTAACCTTCCATTATTGTGATAAGGTTGAAATTCTATTGAATTTAACAGATTGTGGTAGGCTGATGTGCTGGCGTCTATACAAGTGACAGTTACAATGAGTCCGATCAATAAATGTCGAAAAATATTAGTTTTTTTTTTTAAATCAGGGAAACGCAATGGAAACTTCTTAGGTATTTTTTATAAATTGGCTAGGGCCAAAAAGCTGTTGCTAAGTTTTAGAAACTTAGGTAGCTATTCCTTTTTTCGCGAGCAGAGCTTATGCTTCATAAGTTAGTTCAAGATGTCCGGCGAAAAAGCTTCAAGTCATACCTCGACGAGAAAAGGGCACATGATAATAATGGTGAATCAACCAAAGCCATAATTTACCCAGTCCTATAAACCTAATAGTTTATTGACAAATCTAAATCTATTGCCAAACTATCGGAGAACAAATGGATCATACTGCCTGTACCACATCCTATCTGTCAGCCTGCTATTAATACAGCTAAATAGGAAGTAGTAATTTAACGCGTTCGGTTTGCGGTGACGCTTTCCGATCTGCTGGTTAACTAGCCGCCATATTATATTTATAATCTATGGTCTAAATTATGTAAATTCTCCGCTGGGATTGGTCGGTGTTTGGTCAGGATATGTAAAATGTTGATCTGTTGTGTTGTTTGTTTGTTAATTATGTTCGTTATTAATTTGTTGGCTTTTGTTTCTGTGATTAGTCGGCAATCCGTTTTCATGGAAAAGTGTATGAATATGTTAATTTATATTCGTATTGTAGAGCTTAAGTACATATTTATTATTTATACAACGTGTTACGAAAATACCCGCAAAAATTTTCAAGTGAATGATGTATAATTTGTTAAAGCTCAACGAATCCGTAATACCATTACTACCTACCTCGCTAATAAATCAGGGACTACTATTTTTATTTTTGTTTCAGTGTTAGGTAGCTCATTCCAAAAAGAAGGCTACCTACTACTTTTTATCCGGGTGCATGATGCAGTTTTTAAGACAAAGGGGTTTAACCACAGAAAAAGCTACTATTTGATAAGTTAAAAATTAAACAGTTAAGAAGAAATTGAAGCACTCTCTCATTAAATTACCGAAATTCAAACACCTTCATGTCTTCATTACTTCAAAAACACGTTCGCAACACATTAACAAAGCGTTGTGACTAATTATTATAACAAAAAGCAACCGCAGTCTACGTCTAATTATCTCGGCTTCTAAACAAGGCCCCAGCAACGCAAAGGGCTTAAGTTTCTAAATTACGACAAAACTTTGGGTAATTTATCAATAATTACTCGAGAATTCATTGTTAAGAAGCCTTTATTTATGTTTTATTGTAATTAAATATTTTTGCCATTATGTTTTTGGTTCGAGGTGATTATAAAGTTTTTGAATTCTGATCGCGTCGAATTAAATTTTTATTCGGCTTTGCTAGTTGGTTTCGCTTTGTTCAAGTTCTATTTAGTTTTGTTAGTTAAGCTTATCTTTGAGTAAATATATGAAAGACGAAGACAACTTTCAGATATCGTGTCGAATCTAAAAGAAAATGTACATACTCGTATATGCTGCATTTTATACTTATTGCAATCTTTTATAGAAATCTAGTCAACACTAATATCATACTGATGAAAGATTTGGATTTCCATATGTTTGTTTGTAATGGGTAAACTCAAAAACTTCTTGTCTAATTTCGTAACGTACTCGTAATTTTCTAGTCTTTAATAAGAGCGATCCGTGTATAATATGTATTATGCATGTTTTCTGTGCTTCTTTTGTATAAGAATAAGAACCTATTGACCTACTGAACTTAGTACACCGGATATCCTAGCAGCTTAAATAACATTTTATTTTTGGTCTACGGTTATCGTAAGTACGGTTGCTCAATATCAACAAAAGGAAATACATCGCCATCAAACACTATTCCTAAGGCCGTGTTTACACTGACTGCGTTATTTCGCAACGATCCAGACGATTCCCAATGTCGAAAATGGTGAAGATCGCATGTTGGGACCTTTTAGTTCTATGTGATAGTAGTCAGCCTATGGCCAAAGATGGGCACCTACCTAGAGTTACTGATGAATAGAAACCTCTTCAATCATGTTAAAACTCAATAAAACTGTTCGGAATCCATTCATTAAAGTACAGCTGTGCTTGCTGCTTACCAACAAGATCAGAGAAACAGTCAATCAATATACTAGTGTTGCCTTCACCAGAAGTAAATCACACAAATCTTCATTCCCCTATCGCTCCGAAGTTATCATGTTATGTATATCATGTACTGCCTCAGTGATTTAGCTGTCGCATAGCCGACCTCTGTGCACGAGTTCTCGGGTTCGATTCCCAGGTCGGGCCGAAATCACCTTGTGGGTTTGAGAAACTTTAACAAGGCAGCCCGGAGTTGGAAGTTGTTGATTGACACCCGTGCATCGGAGAGCACGTTAATGTTGGTCCTGCGCCTGATCTCTCCGGTCGTGTCAGATTTTCCTTCCCATCGGGCTATGAGAATGAGGGAATAGGGAGTGCACCTGTGTCTGCGCATATGCTTGTGCACTATAATATGTCCTGCGCAGCTGGCTGATCTCCTTATAAGAAAGCAGCCGCCGTGGCCGACAATCGGCGTTGGACGCCATTATATCATGTAACCAAAGCCTTACAGCATAAACAAAACTACTACACACTCCAACATTATGTAGATGTATATATTGTTGAAAATACATCGATTGTTAGCAAATCGAGATCTGTATCAGCATTGGGACCATTTGAAGTGCACAAGTAATTGATCGCCGAAGAGAATAAGTAATTATACATAGTGATAAGTTATCAAGCTTATTTCTTGAGATGAACACGAATTACTGGTTCATAGTTCAGCAATGTTAGATTCTTGTGTAGAAATGTTTAATGTGTGTGTAATGTGTATATTTAATTTGGTCATGATCTTAAAACGAACATTGTTCAACATATCGATCGATCATAAAGTAAACGGTTGGCGCGGTCGGACCGTGGATGGGTGACCATCTTGTCATAACGAGTTATCCTGTTTTTCAAAAGCTAGTGGGTCCCTGCTGTCATTTGAACATCTTTGGCAGTCGTTACGGGTAGTCAGAAGCCAAATACTCTGACAACCAGTCATACCAATGGGCCAATGGGTATCGGGTTGCCCGGGTAACTGGGTTGTGGAAGTCAGACAGGCAGTCGCTCCATATAAAACACTGGTTCTTAGCTGCATCTGGTTAGACTAGAAGTCGACCCCAAAATAGTTGGGAAAAGGCTAGGCAGACGATATATAAGTTAAAATGTTGAATAATATTACATTAATTAACGGCAACTGATCATTTGACTGGCAATATGAAGTTATCAACACGGACATGTGACAAACAATTATACAAAAGAGACGGATGCTACATTCCGACTAAACAATGACCACGTAATCGCGAAATACATACAATTAATCTAACATGCATGAAGTACAGTCACAGAGGTTGGAAAGTACTACAACAGATGCGGTATTTTATTTTTAGATTATTATAATATATAAAATCCATATCGTCATCAGTTATTTTATCGTCCCACTGCTGGGCACAGGCCTCCACAGACGCAGGACACGGAGAAGGATTGAGCTTAAATCCCTACACCGACAGTATTCAAGAGGTTATGAGAGGAGTTGGTTTTGCTAATTTCGTGTGCTTCTCATAATAGCTAAAATATTCGTAAAACGCTTCATTCCTTTTCAGTTTTAATGTCTTTAAAAGCAGCATAGTTACATATAAAAGTATATAGACTGTCAAGTATCTGTATACACTTAACCTAAATTTACGTACTTATACGTAACTTTATCAAACTGGATGTTCTTCATCAGTTCAACGCTCCGCTCTGGACATTGAGGACATTTTGGACTCAACCTTAAAGCCAATGATATTTTTTATTTATAGTCACTCTATGAGTAAACAAACCATCATTAACTATACCACCTCCAAAAATACCTTCCACAATCCTTGTTCATGCTATCGCTACACAACTCACTCCGGCCTAACATATAACTATTCGTCAATTATGATTAGTGACGTATAGATGCAAATAGCGGTGCCAAATTGGTCCAGTGCAATTGCATCGGTTATCATTCGGTGCTGGGACACAAATCAGCTGTTTCCAGACAAAACTGGCTGGATAATGATATGTTAGTGTAACATTGTTCGGCAGTTTTGATCTGGATAATTCTGTGTGACTGATCCTGGTAGTTACTGATCGTAATTAGGTGGATCTGTCGTTCATTAACCGCTTTGTTGGTTATGTAGTCCAGTTTTTGAGTGTTTCCAAGAATTTTATACGAAATTGTGTATAAAAGTTAAATAACAGCCTGCAGAATAATTTCAATAGCAATAAGTCCGAAATTACTGTTTCTTCAAGCGAACCTTTAGTCAATAGTCATTTATTCATTTGCAAACATGGGTAAATTGTACAGATATTACCTACATGGTATTCAAGTTTTCATTTTGCAAATTTTTTTGGGTAAAATGAAAAGCCGAGAGAAAAATCCGTGAGTGTGAGATCGCTATTAGTGAATGTCAACATGTCTTGAAATATTTATCCTTTCTATAGTACAAACGTGTATTTTTTAGGTCTTTTCATACTCAGCTTACGTGTGTATAGGTAGGTACAAACTTATTGTAAAAGTGGTAAAAACAAACTGCAGGGAAATGTTATTTGGTATAGCAAGTTTATTTTATTACATAAACTGTACAAATATGATTTCAGTTATCAATATCCGATATGCGAAATTCTTGTAAGTATTATAAGTACCTTCGTGATTACGTTTACGGAATCCAATATGGCGAAACTTATATTTATCCCATGAAACAGAAAGACATAACAATTTTCCTTATATTTGACAATTTATTTTTACCATCATCTTTTGTAAATAAAATAAGGCTAAAAAATCCTAATAACTTGGAATTAAAAGAATCGCAATCCCGATTCAGGGGATCAAGTTCTGAACATAATCAATGTACAATCTCTTGAGGAAATACAAAACAGATCAGGCTTTTTATATTGACCGGCCATCCGTAGCCATTGTGTAATCTAGGGGTGCTACCTACATAAACAGTTTATTATTGTACCTATTTATCGTGCAAGTATCGGCTTGTGTCGTGTCCGATTGCCGTCCCATCGAGTTATGAGAGTGAGGGAATAGGGAGTGCACCTGTGTCAGCGCAAATGCTTGTGCACTATAATATGTCCTGCGCAGCTGGCTGATCTCCTTATATGAGAACAGCCGCCGTNCCCATCGGGTTATGAGAGTGAGGGAATAGGGAGTGCACCTGTGTCAGCGCAAATGCTTGTGCACTATAATATGTCCTGCGCAGCTGGCTGATCTCCTTATATGAGAACAGCCGCCGTGGTCGGCAATGGGCTAGGACGCCATCATCATCATCATCATCGGCTTGTATTTTAAAGTATACTTAGATGATATCGTCACTTAGTATTATAAAGTTTTAGAGTGTTTGCTTGCTTGAACGCGCTAATCTCTTCAATGTTAGACAGCTCATTTATCGAAGAAGACTCTTTTTTATCCGGGTACGGGAAGTAGTTCTTGGGACGTAGGTGGATCCCTGGGGAACAGTATTTTGAGTGCATATCCGAACAATAACACCTATAATACAGATTACTTTACTGATCAAAGAAAAGTCTTTTCAATTTGTCTGATGACCCAATTTTTATTGCTTGTGTTGTCCCAACGGAGGCTATTTTAATGGCGCCTCTGGGAATCTGAACTTACATAACATAACGTAAGGTAATCTTTGTGAGAAAATTACGCCAAACGTACCTACTTATAGTACTTATATAACCTTTCATCTTTGACCCGCTGGCAACCTATACCTTTTGACCACGCTTGTGTGAAACCATGACCCTTTTTGGTAACCGCCATATTTTAATATTTTGACCTATTTTCCGGTGAAATGGGATTAAGAAAAAAAGGTTATTGTTCTTGTTTCTTCCGGGTACTTTTTTTCGATGGGAAATCACCCGATGATACCCCTCCAGCTTTCCTTTACTGCAGGGTGCAGCGTGAGGGAGTTTTAGACTTTTACTGACTAAAACCCATCGTGTTCCTTCTGTAACTAGGCCACGGTAATTATTTCGAACAATCGCGCAGCCCCGGTAGGCTCTGGCCCTAGTGGGTCCCACTGTACTTCTGGGTACTAATGTAAATATTTTATCAAATAACTGGCCATTTAGAAGAGACACATTTTTAATATACACATCAAGGATATTTACTTAAAATTAAATTTTGTCTAAGTAGTAAGTACCTAGTTGACAATGTTTGTAGTGCAAAGACGAGTGTAGGATTAATGTTGTTTGCTTTCTCTCAGACCGTATACCTAGAATAATAGTTTACTCGATTTAATATGAATGATTAGAAAATAAAAATAAACAAACGGCAGCCCTGAGAGTCTTATCGAATATTTTATAGGCTTTTTATGTATCCATGGACAATAGCTGAGCTTATTTCGTTCTCGGTACCGTTCACAAAGGTCCCCGTACAATGGTTGCGCCTCAAGTGCTCTCACAACCAACTCATAATAGAATAGTAAGATTTAAAAACTGGCAAAGTGCGAGCCGGGCTCGCGTACGAAGGGTTCAGTGCAAAAAAATATGTTTGCTGTATGTGAGCTCCCTAAAATTCTAATTCTAGTTTTTAACACTTTTTGTTATAGCGGCAAAAGAAATATATAATCAGTGAAAATGACAACCTCCTAGCTATCATGGTTCTTGAAATATAGCCTGGTGTTATATGGATGGGCGAATAGAAAAGTTTTAGTATATAGAGTCCCGTTTTTGTTTTTGTTGGTTATGGAGCCCTAAAATGTACTCCACAGGAGGTTAATACGATGCTCCAAATAAATTGTCTGGATTTAGATTTACTTTGGTTTGTTACTACAGTAATTGTAAAGCATCATTTGTGGTATAAGAGGTAATAGGTCTGAACAGTTTTGTTTGTTGAATGTCTTGGTAACGAGTGTAATTCTGTTTGTAAAGTTTTGTAAGGGACACTAATTTACTCAAAGAACTGGAATGTTCTATGGTATTTTTGAAATGCGTGTAAATTTGACTTTGGTTGTAGTAGGTATCTAAGGGAAAGGTAAAGGTAAAATGTTAAACATATATGGATAGAATCTAAGACCGATTTAAGTGGGACACACCGGTTGTCGAGTGCATGAAACAGGCTTATTTCAATAAAGGTTTTCACATACATTTCAAATACATAATATTTATCAAGAAGGAAGCAGGAAATAGTACCCTCGGTACGCAGGTGAAAACGCGGGGAACAGGTAGTTTGTTATAAAAATATTGTTAGTGAACCTACTCCAAATAATTCCTAAGTAATAGTATATTTTTACCTCCTTTACCATAATAAAGAAAAGCTCAAAAACAGACAGTAACTTAACAAAAACGATATTTGTTTTATCGAAGTTTCATGAGTCCCATGGTTTAAAAGCTCATCACAGTACGAAACCCAAGTAAATCTCCAACGGTAAGTACGTTATCGAAACTGCGGGCGTACCCGGGACATACACCTTGTTCAGCAACTTTTATTAGTATTGGAAAAGTTATATCGGCGTTTTTTGTTGCCCAAACTTTTGGTCGGTAAAAAACTGTCAGGTGAACATTTGAATACGGTTGTGGTTGGTTCCGTAGGGTTTTTATGTTACATTGCTTTCTAAGTAGGGTTTTTGCCTTTTAATACTTTTAATGTATGGGTTCGCTCTTTGCTACGCGGATATTAAAGGTAAGGATATAATTGCGAGAGTATGTTTGGTCGTTTGTCTTACCTTTCGCGATAAAAATGAACCAATTGAAATAAATCATATACCGAGATATAGACTACTTATGGAGATAAGCAGTTCGTTAGTAGTTGTAACAAGCTTAATCTAAGTGCGGGAAAAGTTACCATAAAATGCGGGCAAACCCGATAGACATAGAAACCCCTTAATGGCCCAAGAGCCAGTGGCTGCCAGACCTTCGTGATTTTATAAAAGCTGAAATTTCTCCCATACGTGCCTCTAGTATAGATACTAACAATCCCCACACATGATACCTGGGTAGTGGTTGCTTTAGCAGATAACAGGTAACAAAGGTGTATAAAATTCCATCTCAAATTCGTTATTTTATAAAACTTAATTTTTGGATATTTTATTCGTGATGATATCAGAATTCACCTTATTCATTGCCAGACACTTCGTATGGTTGCAACCCCCTGCCAGACACCCCTAAAGTATGATAATTTGTAGTTCTACTTTCGTCATTTTATAAAAGCTGAATTTTATATATGTTATTTGAGACACTATGTTAAGATGTTTTCTCGAGAGCCAGACAGTTCCGAAGGTTGTTTCATCCTGCCAGACGCAATAGCGGCAATATACCATAGTTAAGCAAATAAGCAATATGTTCTAAAATACTAAGACTTGGTAAGTGGAGTGTTAAGACGAAATGTAGGGCC
>NWSH02000605.1:6792437-6821544 GCA_002382865.2 Heliothis virescens | reverse complement strand
AAGGTCTTTTTGGGCCCTACATTTCGTCTTAACACTCCACTTACCAAGTCTTAGTATTTTAGAACATATTGCTTATTTGCTTAACTATGGTATATTGCCGCTATTGCGTCTGGCAGGATGAAACAACCTTCGGAACTGTCTGGCTCTCGAGAAAACATCTTAACATAGTGTCTCAAATAACATATATAAAATTCAGCTTTTATAAAATGACGAAAGTAGAACTACAAATTATCATAGTTTAGGGGTGTCTGGCAGGGGGTTGCAACCATACGAAGTGTCTGGCAATGAATAAGGTGAATTCTGATATTATCACGAATAAAATATCCAAAAATTAAGTTTTATAAAATAACGAATTTGAGATGGAATTTTATACACCTTTGTTACCTGTTATCTGCTAAAGCAACCACTACCCAGGTATCATGTGTGGGGATTGTTAGTATCTATACTAGAGGCACGTATGGGAGAAATTTCAGCTTTTATAAAATCACGAAGGTCTGGCAGCCACTGGCTCTTGCTCCATAACAAAAACAAAGCAAACTAATTTCACATTCAACAACAGACCCCTAAAAAGTAATATTCTATGTTTAGCGAGTTATTTATCGTTTTTTAATGAAAGTCTCCATTTTGGAAGGATTGTGTTGAATTGAAACTGATCACAAAGTACGAAGTGCCTAAGTTCGGTGTTACCGATTGTTCTACTCTAAACAGTTTAAAATTGACAATATTCAGATAGGAGAATAATGAACCAAGTTGTAAACTGGTTTAGGTAAACCTTCATACATGTTTGTACAGACTGTCACATCAAGTTACCACAATCTGCCAAATTTCTGCAATAGATTTTCAACCTTATCACAATAACACACATTTGAGGGAATCTGGAGTTTCAAGCCTGAAATCACCAACCCGCATTGAACGAGCGTGGTGATTAACGCTCAATCCTTCTATGTATCAGAGGAAGCCTGTGCCCAGCTGTGTGACGATTAATAGGCTGATGATGAGTAAGAACATATGAATAACGTAAGCAATTTGTGTTTTTGTATAAGCTTATTTTTTTTGTTTCAGACTCCTGACGACGAGTTAACCAGACATAGACAAAGGAGTGCTACGTCCATATTGCCATGTTCAGACTTGTGCCGGAAAAGCGAACGCCTTTCCGAGTTAGTACAACCACCTTGTGCAAAACAATTGAAATGGTATTTAATTAATGGTTCTTCATTTCTCTAGATCCAATAACCTCAATGAATTAAGATACCTCAATAACAGCCTGTAGTTGAAATCTACTAAATCATTAGATCTAGATATAAGTACATAAGTTACGATGTCACTCACAATACATAATACAACATTTCACTCAAATAATTGAAAATCCAGTGAATGAAATGCAATAATTATGTGCAGCTGTACGAATGGTGCTGTTTCCATGTAAGTGGGTGGATCACAATACGTTCTAATTTGGGCCGGCACAGTGCACTGACGTTTGGTGCAATAAACATGAATGGTGTTGCTAGATTACTATGTTTTCCCACGAAACGAGGAATTGGGGTAAGACGAGGGTTTTAAGCTGCTGTTAAAATGAACTGTATGTTCTTATCTCCTGTTTAATTGTAGACTACAACATCTCAAACCTTTTTTTCATTGTCACACTGCTGTACTGCAGGGCACAGGCATCTTCTCGTATGAAGGAATGAGCGTTAATCACCACACTTGATGAAGGTAGATTATCTACTTCAGACTTTAAAATCCATGTCTCCTTAAAATATTTTCCTCTGTCTTCAGATACACGGGAAAGAACATTCGACTTAGAAAACTTAAAATGTTAGGTATGTACTTCCCTGATTTGCTACTAGATCCCCCGACATAACATAGTTTAATCACCTATTGAACTACCACTACATAGCGCTTCTGCCAGCCAAAGATTTCTTGGAATTTTTACATAAATTTGCGAGTAGAAGTTAGGAAGTTAGCTTTGTATTCAGTTGGTGCATAATCTATTTGTTAAATGTTTCACAATGAGTTGTAGGATTTAGGTACATCTATAATAAAGTCTACAAGGAACAGATTTGGAGTTATAACTATACACACATGTCACACAAAAAAACATATCACCAAAGTTTAATGAAGTACCAAAATCTTAAACTGAAGTAGCAAACATGCACTGGGTAACCCCGGCACAGCCCGTTAGTTGTTATTTATTGCCCAATATAACGAGCCGCCACTTACTCGGTAATATCGCGAATTATGTGCATATGTTAATTCGGCAACGAGCGCAACCCGCGAGATACGACCTCGTACTGCGAGAATTGTTGTTTCACTTCGCTTTAGGGTTATAGCACTTTATTTTGATGTTAAAGTTATGGCAGACTAGCTTCTGCCAGCGGTGTCACCCGCATCCCGAGGGAAGTTCTTCCTGCACCCGGACTATAAGTAGCCTATATGTTATTCTGATATATAAGCTATATTTCAAGCCAAGTTTCGTCAAAATCCGTTCAGCAGTTTTTGTGTGAATGAGTAGCAAATAAACAAATATACAAACTTTCGCATTCATAATATTAGTATTTATAGTCCTTGTATTATAGTAGGATACAAGCGCTTTAAAGCCCTTTTCTTAAAGGCAGAAAAAATGCACCAAAAAATCGAGCTTCAAATATTTTTAGCATAGTGTCACCGCCTTTCATCAATATGACTTTCATTTAAAAAAAAAAATATTTTTAGCACTGAAAAATTTCCAAACCTTTTGGTGTTTCTAAAATTATTATGTTGTATATTTATTTTGTCTCTTACCTTGAGCGTTGTATTGTAGTAATTTGGTCTAAGTAGGTACATATTTAACCTTTACAAAAAACCAGTAAGTACACTTGATATTTGTTTATCATTCAGATTGTCTGTCGAGGCGGTTCTATGCGTAGGATGATGTCTGTAAGTCTATTTATAAATATTTATTGCAAAGAAAAGGGTTTTACAAAAAGTATTTTTCATTAAAAAGCGACCTTAGCAGTAAGTGGTTACATCATGCGTTTATTTCTTAGAAATATTGATTATTATATCGCAATATCGTAGAGGGCTTTTATTAGAGATAATATTTTCACTGAATTAATTAATTTATTGATTGATCTGTTCTCATGAAATATTCAAATATAAAAAATATCCGTTTTGAAATAACAATTTGTTTAGCTAACAGAACGGTAAAGAAGAATATCGAAAACAACCTATTTGCCGATCCTTATGGCGAAACTTCCAAAAATATTCACGGACATTTGTACGAGAACTAAAAATGTGTACGCGTGTCCACTACCACGTATAAAGGTTGCAATTTCACGGACATTCCAGAACCGTTCGCACGCAAGTCGTAACTGTTTGGTAGAGGTAGATTAGAAGAAATAATTATCTGTATCGCAGTGCCGTACATTGGAAAAATCCCTCCTTTACCCTGAGTATACTACACCAACACTAAATAATACTAATAATAACTCACACTAAATAATTATGCGCTGTAATCAACGTATTTCTCAGTACCCATCATCAATAACCATAAGTTGTAGGTACTAAAATCAGTCCAGCGAGGCGGCACCAGATTTAAGGGGTGGTTGGAGCTCAGCCATGCGTCCTGACCAATTGCCTCGACCTATCTGATCGATTATCATGCTCTGATGAGGCTTGTTAAGCATAACGTTTACTTGCACGTAATGATGTAGTGAGTGATGTGGCTTAGATAGCTAATGTGACAATTTATGGGTGATAAGTTATGATTGCGGTTTTGGTATTTCACTTCAACATATTATTAACTAGCTTCTGCCAGCGGCTTCACCCGCTTCCCGAGGGAACTATTTCCCGTACCCGGATAAAAAGTAGCCTATGTTGTTCCTCAGGGTCCGTTCTATGTCTGGACCAAATTTCAGGACAGAGTTACTTTCGCATTTATAATATAAGTAGGGATAATAATATAGGTAATATATCGGGAAGGTCTTTTTGGGCCCTACATTTCGTCTTAACACTCCACTTACCAAGTCTTAGTATTTTAGAACATATTGCTTATTTGCTTAACTATGGTATATTGCCGCTATTGCGTCTGGCAGGATGAAACAACCTTCGGAACTGTCTGGCTCTCGAGAAAACATCTTAACATAGTGTCTCAAATAACATATATAAAATTCAGCTTTTATAAAATGACGAAAGTAGAACTACAAATTATCATAGTTTAGGGGTGTCTGGCAGGGGGTTGCAACCATACGAAGTGTCTGGCAATGAATAAGGTGAATTCTGATATTATCACGAATAAAATATCCAAAAATTAAGTTTTATAAAATAACGAATTTGAGATGGAATTTTATACACCTTTGTTACCTGTTATCTGCTAAAGCAACCACTACCCAGGTATCATGTGTGGGGATTGTTAGTATCTATACTAGAGGCACGTATGGGAGAAATTTCAGCTTTTATAAAATCACGAAGGTCTGGCAGCCACTGGCTCTTGCTCCATAACAAAAACAAAGCAAACTAATTTCACATTCAACAACAGACCCCTAAAAAGTAATATTCTATGTTTAGCGAGTTATTTATCGTTTTTTAATGAAAGTCTCCATTTTGGAAGGATTGTGTTGAATTGAAACTGATCACAAAGTACGAAGTGCCTAAGTTCGGTGTTACCGATTGTTCTACTCTAAACAGTTTAAAATTGACAATATTCAGATAGGAGAATAATGAACCAAGTTGTAAACTGGTTTAGGTAAACCTTCATACATGTTTGTACAGACTGTCACATCAAGTTACCACAATCTGCCAAATTTCTGCAATAGATTTTCAACCTTATCACAATAACACACATTTGAGGGAATCTGGAGTTTCAAGCCTGAAATCACCAACCCGCATTGAACGAGCGTGGTGATTAACGCTCAATCCTTCTATGTATCAGAGGAAGCCTGTGCCCAGCTGTGTGACGATTAATAGGCTGATGATGAGTAAGAACATATGAATAACGTAAGCAATTTGTGTTTTTGTATAAGCTTATTTTTTTTGTTTCAGACTCCTGACGACGAGTTAACCAGACATAGACAAAGGAGTGCTACGTCCATATTGCCATGTTCAGACTTGTGCCGGAAAAGCGAACGCCTTTCCGAGTTAGTACAACCACCTTGTGCAAAACAATTGAAATGGTATTTAATTAATGGTTCTTCATTTCTCTAGATCCAATAACCTCAATGAATTAAGATACCTCAATAACAGCCTGTAGTTGAAATCTACTAAATCATTAGATCTAGATATAAGTACATAAGTTACGATGTCACTCACAATACATAATACAACATTTCACTCAAATAATTGAAAATCCAGTGAATGAAATGCAATAATTATGTGCAGCTGTACGAATGGTGCTGTTTCCATGTAAGTGGGTGGATCACAATACGTTCTAATTTGGGCCGGCACAGTGCACTGACGTTTGGTGCAATAAACATGAATGGTGTTGCTAGATTACTATGTTTTCCCACGAAACGAGGAATTGGGGTAAGACGAGGGTTTTAAGCTGCTGTTAAAATGAACTGTATGTTCTTATCTCCTGTTTAATTGTAGACTACAACATCTCAAACCTTTTTTTCATTGTCACACTGCTGTACTGCAGGGCACAGGCATCTTCTCGTATGAAGGAATGAGCGTTAATCACCACACTTGATGAAGGTAGATTATCTACTTCAGACTTTAAAATCCATGTCTCCTTAAAATATTTTCCTCTGTCTTCAGATACACGGGAAAGAACATTCGACTTAGAAAACTTAAAATGTTAGGTATGTACTTCCCTGATTTGCTACTAGATCCCCCGACATAACATAGTTTAATCACCTATTGAACTACCACTACATAGCGCTTCTGCCAGCCAAAGATTTCTTGGAATTTTTACATAAATTTGCGAGTAGAAGTTAGGAAGTTAGCTTTGTATTCAGTTGGTGCATAATCTATTTGTTAAATGTTTCACAATGAGTTGTAGGATTTAGGTACATCTATAATAAAGTCTACAAGGAACAGATTTGGAGTTATAACTATACACACATGTCACACAAAAAAACATATCACCAAAGTTTAATGAAGTACCAAAATCTTAAACTGAAGTAGCAAACATGCACTGGGTAACCCCGGCACAGCCCGTTAGTTGTTATTTATTGCCCAATATAACGAGCCGCCACTTACTCGGTAATATCGCGAATTATGTGCATATGTTAATTCGGCAACGAGCGCAACCCGCGAGATACGACCTCGTACTGCGAGAATTGTTGTTTCACTTCGCTTTAGGGTTATAGCACTTTATTTTGATGTTAAAGTTATGGCAGACTAGCTTCTGCCAGCGGTGTCACCCGCATCCCGAGGGAAGTTCTTCCTGCACCCGGACTATAAGTAGCCTATATGTTATTCTGATATATAAGCTATATTTCAAGCCAAGTTTCGTCAAAATCCGTTCAGCAGTTTTTGTGTGAATGAGTAGCAAATAAACAAATATACAAACTTTCGCATTCATAATATTAGTATTTATAGTCCTTGTATTATAGTAGGATACAAGCGCTTTAAAGCCCTTTTCTTAAAGGCAGAAAAAATGCACCAAAAAATCGAGCTTCAAATATTTTTAGCATAGTGTCACCGCCTTTCATCAATATGACTTTCATTTAAAAAAAAAAATATTTTTAGCACTGAAAAATTTCCAAACCTTTTGGTGTTTCTAAAATTATTATGTTGTATATTTATTTTGTCTCTTACCTTGAGCGTTGTATTGTAGTAATTTGGTCTAAGTAGGTACATATTTAACCTTTACAAAAAACCAGTAAGTACACTTGATATTTGTTTATCATTCAGATTGTCTGTCGAGGCGGTTCTATGCGTAGGATGATGTCTGTAAGTCTATTTATAAATATTTATTGCAAAGAAAAGGGTTTTACAAAAAGTATTTTTCATTAAAAAGCGACCTTAGCAGTAAGTGGTTACATCATGCGTTTATTTCTTAGAAATATTGATTATTATATCGCAATATCGTAGAGGGCTTTTATTAGAGATAATATTTTCACTGAATTAATTAATTTATTGATTGATCTGTTCTCATGAAATATTCAAATATAAAAAATATCCGTTTTGAAATAACAATTTGTTTAGCTAACAGAACGGTAAAGAAGAATATCGAAAACAACCTATTTGCCGATCCTTATGGCGAAACTTCCAAAAATATTCACGGACATTTGTACGAGAACTAAAAATGTGTACGCGTGTCCACTACCACGTATAAAGGTTGCAATTTCACGGACATTCCAGAACCGTTCGCACGCAAGTCGTAACTGTTTGGTAGAGGTAGATTAGAAGAAATAATTATCTGTATCGCAGTGCCGTACATTGGAAAAATCCCTCCTTTACCCTGAGTATACTACACCAACACTAAATAATACTAATAATAACTCACACTAAATAATTATGCGCTGTAATCAACGTATTTCTCAGTACCCATCATCAATAACCATAAGTTGTAGGTACTAAAATCAGTCCAGCGAGGCGGCACCAGATTTAAGGGGTGGTTGGAGCTCAGCCATGCGTCCTGACCAATTGCCTCGACCTATCTGATCGATTATCATGCTCTGATGAGGCTTGTTAAGCATAACGTTTACTTGCACGTAATGATGTAGTGAGTGATGTGGCTTAGATAGCTAATGTGACAATTTATGGGTGATAAGTTATGATTGCGGTTTTGGTATTTCACTTCAACATATTATTAACTAGCTTCTGCCAGCGGCTTCACCCGCTTCCCGAGGGAACTATTTCCCGTACCCGGATAAAAAGTAGCCTATGTTGTTCCTCAGGGTCCGTTCTATGTCTGGACCAAATTTCAGGACAGAGTTACTTTCGCATTTATAATATAAGTAGGGATAATAATATAGGTAATATATCGGGACACCTTTTCACACACGGTCGGTTAGACCCATGTTAAGCTATTAATTAGCTTAGTTAGTGTTATGGATGATAAACTGATAAACTACATATATTTATAAATAGATAGGTACATATTAGCACTCCCAGACCACAACCAACATACATACTCATCATACAAATGTTGACCGTACCGGGGATCGAACCCGGGACTATCAGTTGGGCAGTCCGGTATGGTAAACATTGGGCCAGTGAAGTCATCACCGTTAATTATTGTTTCAAATTCTAATCAAAGAACTCAATTGTTTTTTTTTTACAGTTAAAAAGGGATTCTAGGAGTTTACTCAATAATCCTAATAATTAGTCCAATTAAAGAATAGATTGCTTGCATAGTAATTATGCACTAGAATTACGTACGTAATTATTCATAGAAATCACACAACATAATATGTCAGGTGTCCTCGGCGTTATATGCTATCACGAATGCTTATTATTTCCCAGAAAACAACGAAGGAATGATCTGTTAAAGGAATTTTATAGACAAGGAATGTAAAAATGTTACGAAGGAATGCTCTTGGTTTAGCTTTATATTCCATTTAAATAGGCACTTATCAAAGGGTAAAGAATCTTGATAAGGCTTTTTACTTATTTTAAAGAAATAAACTGCATACTGTATAAAATAATCAGTCAATTGATTACGGAATTGTTACTATTGTATTTACATTGACTTTTGGCCGCATTTTATTTGAAAATGAAAATAGAGTGCCAAACTAAAAAGTAATAATTATCCATTCTGTTTACCTTAAGTTAAGTGTCTACTCAAATGGATTATAGTTTCTTATTCGTTTGATCTAAACACACCTTTATTTACGGTGCAATTCTGACGATGACTTTTCATGCATTGCATATTTTTGCATCCATTTTCACATCACAGGCTTTGCTAACACGTCAAGTACGTTAGCCCAGTGTTGGCTAGTGAGGGGAAAAACAAATAGTGCTGTGCCAGACCTCTGTCTGACATTACGGAGACATGACATGTCATGCGGCGTGTTGGGCAAATAGAACGGTTTAACGCCTTGTTGAATAGTGTTGTACCGATTTGTGTGTTATAGTAATGAGCTTATTATGATTGTAGAGAAAGTTTTTCTTTATTCTGTTACATAGGCCGACCTATTTCAGGAAAAATTCTAAAGATAAATAAAAAAAAATCTTAAAATTTTTATATTTTTTTTATTTATGTAGTCAACATGTCGTATATATCGCCAGATCCAATTAAATGCTTATGCTTATATACTCTTCTAGTCGAAACAACTATCAAAATCTTGTTCGTTGGCAATACGTGTTTGTGTTTTGCGTTATGATATACATATGTAACTAGCCCCCACCCCGGCTGCGGTCGGATATCTTTGTATAGCTTATATTTACCTAAATATTTTCTATAAAACCGAGTAAAAGCCATATAAAACGTAGCAGCAGTTTGTAATTTATCACGAAAAGAAAGTGCGAAAGAAGGTGCGAAGGACTTTGATTTATAAAACAATCATGATGATTAAACAATAATAATTGTATATACTTAAGTAATTAAAGAAAAACAACCATAATGCTTCATAAAACAAAAGAACATAATACAAACACGCTCCAATCACCGTCCAGTGAACGTTATGTTAGCCGCCAGAAATCGGACAATGAACTTTCACCCAATTTGCACCCGTGAACATTCATCCTTACCATTTATTATTTTTGTATGTTTTACACGAACAAGTTTATTTGTAGAGCTGTCTGTATGTCCTACTTTCAAGGAGAAACTACTTGACCGGTTATTATGTAATATACTAATATTATAAAGCCGAAGAGTTTGTTTCTTTGAACGCACTAATCTCAGGAACTACTGGTCCGATTTGAAAATTTATTTCAGTGTTAGATAGCCCATTTATCGAGGAAGGCTATAGGCTACTTTTTCTCCGGGTGAGTCTAGTAGTTCCCACGGAACGCGGGTGAAACCGCTGACAGAAGCTAGTTTGTTTAATAATTGGGGATGGGATTGGCATACTATTTTTCTGAGTCTTTTGAGTAACGCCAGGTGAAAGTCAAGCAACTTTAGCCAAGCAGCAAGCAAATTTTATAGCTAAACAGCAATTTCCTGCTTAGTGATTTATAACAACATATAATTACAATCCATAATGTGTATTACACATGATGAGATGTTATACAAGGCTTATAAAGGTTTGCTTGTACAATAGATAGGTACATTAAGTACCTGAATCTAAAGGTATTGAGTACAGACGACAGCACATCAGGTTACCACAATCTGTCAAATTTCTGCACTCGATTTTCAACCTTATCACAATGGAGGTAGGTTAACATTTGATTGGTAAAATTTTACAGATTCGTATACGTTAACCTGCTGTTGTCTGTACCTTTGAATAAAAATGTCTTGCTTATACAAAATGTGTTATAAGCATTAAGCATATACAAATAAAGAAATTATTATTATATCATTATATGAGCACAAGTATAATTATGGATCCTGTAGCACATAGAGACAAGAGTAATAAAAAGAAATATAGCGGCCTAAGAGGTTATATTCAAAGAAAAGCCATTTTCTGAGTATAGCATTATAAAGTTCAGTACAAAGGCTAAGTATCATTCTTTTATTTTATCAGATGCTTGCATTTTCAGAGGACTTGACGCTAAGTGCAATCGATTCGAAAAATGCAGTCTTCTGCATTGTTTTTCTGTCTGTTTGTATTCTTCTCGAATAGTTATTTATAGTTGTACTCCACAAAGGAATTATTGGGATTCCTTTTTCAAAACGTTATACGCAACGGAGGGTAGTTTGAAGGCAGTTATTAATAACATGCCTTATGGTCGGTCAGTTGGAGAAATTTTCTTTGTTTATGGTTCTGTATTTCTTCGGAAATCACGAGGCGAGTTATTTACAATTAACTTTATGTAAGCTCTGATCTTGCAAAACATAGGTTTAGCTTCGGTAGGTATTCTATTTCTTTAAAAAATGAAAACATCTAGCAGTAGGTAAATCTAGCTATCGATAAACAATACTATACCGAGACAATAAATTAAATTAAAATAATAAAAGTTTACGATTGTTCAAAACATATCACAATGTCACTATAAGTACTCATTGACAAACTCCAACATAACCAATGATACAGAACGCTCAATTTATGCCAACCAACGTCCTCGTTTGAGTACATACATACGCTATACTGCCTCATGTAAGTACAGACTTTAGCTGGTCAACCTACCCGAATCTGTCTAATTTTACCAATCGAACATTAACCTTCCACTATTGTGATAAGGTTGTAAATCTATTGAAGAAATTTGACAGATTGTAGTAGGCTGATGTGTTGTCGTCTGTACTTACGGCTGAAATCTAAAATACGACTTAGATTACACCACGGCACGATATATGAGCTCATTTTGTGGCGTCGTGTTACCTATATTTTGGCTCGAATGATGTTTTGTGACGACTAATGTGAAGTAGAACCGGTGTATTACCTATCCACGTGAGAATGATTCAGATACCAGCGTGAAAATGAGACAAGAAGAATCCTTAATAGGTCTAACTGGTCTAAGTCTTTCTATTGAAAAGTGGGAAGTTTTTTCTTGATTTGTAAAGCTTACATGATCGCCGATTTAATGCCTTCTTTAGATATAACTTTTAATGTTGATTTATTATTCTCATGCCTTGTTAGGAAAAGGCTAGGCAGATGATGTCCTGTTTAGGTAGAAATTACACCTTAATGATGATGTTGATTTTAATCAGTATCTGCAGAAAGACTTGAATTTCTTAAGTGTGTTTTATATCATCTTTTGCATACATACAGAGAAATTGACTGCCTCGTTGGTCTAGTGGTCGCATAGCCGACAGCTGAGCACGAGGTCTCGGGTTCGATTCCCGGGACGGGCCGAAATCGCTTTGTGGGTTTTAGAAACTTTCACAAAGCAGCCCGTAGCACAGATTAGGAAAGGACAGATAAATCACTCCATACAAAAAAGTCAATACCTACTGTTATAAGCACCTACAAATTCCTCAAGACGATGCTGCGTTAGAAAATGAACCTTATTAACTCGCGCGTTCGGTTGTTATTCCTATGCGATAGCGAACGGTGACGTAACTGCGGCCGAGCGTAGGGTCGCTTCTTACAATTAAATATTTAAGTAGGGAAATAAAGTTACGCTTATTTTAAGATTGAAATGTTGTATTATGCATAATATTTCTATTGTCATATTACATAATTATGTAATAATAAGTATTATACCTTATATTATACAACTGCTTACTAAGCATTTGCAATTTGCTTCATCTTACTTGTCTTAAGTAAAGTAAAATAATCTTTATTTTTAAAGTCACTCATAAAGTAGATTGGTATTCATTAATTTCTTTTGAAAAACATAAACCTATGTTCATACCTACCTATATGTAGAATGCTTCTAAATGCATATCATCAATAGGTAGGTACTTAAACCTTGTATTTTATAGTAAATAACACAAATCAAAACACCCTATTACCATTTACTAAGTGGTTTGAAAAACTTTATTAAAATAAATAATGACACGCGCCTGTTTTCACCTATAGGTAAAAAGAACAACGAAAGATTTTCTTTATTTTTACTTCTACTTGATATACAGCACATAACCGGCCGGACGAGGCCAAAATGTTCACAAAATAATAATATTAAGTTGTACACGCGCGGCGCGAGCGACTGTCGAAACCCCTTAGCGATAAGGTTAGTCGAACAACCGGCGAGCGGTAGGCACTTATCGCGCGCAAGTACATCGAGTGACAGAGGCCTGCCCGTAGTTGGAAGTTGGTGATTGATTCACCCGTGCAGCGGAGAGCACGTTAATGTCGGTCCTGCGCCTAATCTCTCTCCGGTCGTGCCGGAGTGCCTTCCCATCGGGTTATGAGAGTGAAGGAATAGGCAGTGCACCTGTGTCTGCGCAAATGCTTGTGCACTATAATATGTCCTGCGCAGCTGGCTGATCCCCTTATATAAGAACAACAGAGAAATAAAGACTTAGCGATATGATACACTTTCAAAGTTAATCCCTTCCAATAATGATACGATAATAACTATTTCATTTCACGAATTAATAATTAAGCTTCGAACTAACTTTGCGCGACGCACAAATACAAATTCAATAAATAATCTAAATTCTAATTATGACGTTTGTTTAGTATAATGATTTGATTGTTTATTTGCTATCAACTAAAACGCGATCTATCTGTTATGGACGATGTATTAATCAAGGAAGTAATTATTAAAGTAATTAGCAGGCCTGTGCATTGTGATTTGAATTTTAGTCTCTTATTCATGTGGTATTTACATTATTTGGACTTGCGTTGTATCATTGTTGTAATAAATGTTAAAATAAGCTACTCAACTTAGTTGTTGCATATTTTTGTATTTATTTTACAACCATATTTACATTTCTTACTTTAACTAAAACTATTCTATTATATACAGCTTAAATCTAATACAGCGCATCAAAAAATTGGTCCTCATCACTGTCACTTGGTAATGTACCCAAAAGGTACATCAACTTAGAGTAGCTTTTAAGCTATTGCAAAAAGAAAAGTCGTTAACATGCAAAATACTGAGAACCATGACTTAATTTAATGCTCTTAATATAAAGTTTCTTATAATACATTGGTATTAAAACAATATTTTTCATTTTACATTCAAATATGTAAAAATAATGAATAAAAAAATATGTAACATAAGATGATGGCCGATATTATTTTTATAATTGTATATATCTACTAAACAAAATTTTATAAAGTAGTTAGAGTGTTCTACTTTAACAATGATAATTAATAAATTATATTATCTTAATTATTAATAATACATCATCATAAAACACCACACAACATTATATTTTTTAAATACACATTTATTTCTTAAACCGCAGTAAAAGCACTTACGACACTTTCAAACGAGTAATTAGCAACACTTGCATATACGCTCAACAATTGAAACTCACTAGCTTATTACGAAAAACGTTTCAAAGAAATTCATTCTGCGAAAAAGAGTGAACTTAATTAACTTGGACTGCTAGAAGTCACTTGTGGGAAACGGTTGAAGGTTTTTTACCTCTGACTCAGTCCGACACTTGGCGATGAATTAAATTACAAGAAAAAGCTGATTTTTTTAAAACGACGTAAGCGACATCTGACGGAGAACTTAGTGCGTTTTTTTTCTTACAAGTGCCTTTCGTTTTATTGTTTACTTTGAGGTGTTATGCTTTTCTGAGTCTAGACTGGTTGTTATAATTTGTTGTTTACAGTTGAAGTATTCCACTTTTTCCTTTGAAGACACAGATTTTCTCAGTAGTTACACTTCAGGAATTTGTAAAATGAAGTATTTATTTGATGAAAAGGCTTGAAAGATTTTTTTTTGGACTCTTACCTTCATTGATATCTGTAAGCTTCTGCTAGTTTCACTTTTTTCAGCCTTCAGTTTCAGCCTTCCTCGATAAATGGGCTATGTGGCACTAAAATATTTTTTCAAATTGGACCTGCAGTTCCCGAGATTAGCGCGTACAAGAAAACATACAAACTGTTCATCTTAATATTATTAGTATAAATTAAATGCCCTTAAGCATCTACCTACAAAAAATGCATTTGGAATGAGCTCTTTCAAAATTAAAAAGAACGAGTAAGTTTTTGGTAATCACAGTTCTTAAGAAAACATTCATTCAGACAAACAAAAAGTATGCAGTATACTTAACAAAAGATTACGAACCAGTGCAAATAAAACCGAAAACTCAAGTTTAATTTCTTTGCATAATTAATATTAATTTAACTTTTGTTATTCTTTGTCCGCTAAACTCGGCGTTCAAATACCTAATCTTCAAAATGAGTTACGTCAAAAATGCAGAATGCGTCAAGCGAAAGGTTTCGATTAAAAGAAAAAACCGGCCAAGTGTAACTTGCGCACGCTCGTAGCGTTCCGTACAAAAAATCGCGTTTGTTGTATGGAAAAGCTCTAAAATTCTATTTTTATTTTAGTTAAAAAAATATAGTACTGAAATATCATATTCGTTTTTTGCGAGTATATTATTTTAGTTTTCAGTATTTATTATTAAATCGAGAACAGAAATACATCATCTGTGAAAATTTTGTTTATTTATGAGACACAGACTGGTGATAGATAAAAGGACAAACGGACTGCGAAATCTAAGTAATAGTGTCCCATTTTACCCTACAAAACCCTAAAAAGAAATAATTATGTGATCTCTGAGTGATTAATGTTATGAGACGTATAATAACAGTTTTTAAATGTCTTTTGTTATTGATGACGCCTCTATTGGTTTTTAATCTTAGATTTTTATTAAATATCATTCTATCAACTTAATTTTAAATTACGTCATAATTTTCTGAGAATATCCAATATCTTTTCGAGTCGAAAAATATACACGGCTCTATCATTAAATTTTTTTGAAATATGATTTTAGCCTGCGATATTTTTAAGTAGCTGTTTTTTTATTAAAATGTTATAAGTTGTTACCCTTACAGCGCTGTCACACTGGGGGATTTTCTGATCGGGTTTTCTGCGTGTAGCAAAACGGAGCATATACAAACCACTAGAATCGCTTCACCAGAGCTGTGCTGACATATGCGAGATAAATGAGATGATTCTATTGGTCTTTACAAACACACCCTAGCTACTCATCCTCGCACATGTCTGGTGGAAATGCAGCCTATACGCGCGATACATTCCGAGCGGCCAAAATCTGTCACTTGTTTTGTACCTACAGTTGTCAATTGTTTGTTGTACGTGCGACACCGACCTTACGACCAGAGCGGTAAATTCGCTGGTGTGAAAGGGCTGTTAGCAGAGTACCTACTTTAATAACTTTTAATCTATACGGCGTATAAGATATATTTAGTTTTAAGCTTCACATTTTTTGTAAAAGTAATACAAAAACTGTGCGATTAACATTTTGAGACCATTGCTTAAAATTAAACTTTATCCAAAATGTCAGACCCCAGTGACAAATTGTCAACAGTGCGTAAATAGATAGTCAAATTGTGAATTAGTTTAAACACTACCTAGAAGTAAAAAAAACCACTATTTGACCTAAAACAATTAAAAACAAAAATGTTAACCAATATGAAAACTGACCTGCAATATAAATTCACGGTACACTCGTCGACAGTACGTTTAGCGCCATCGCAGCCATTTCAAAATGTATTGCTAATTGTTCAAAGAGTATGTCTGTGACTGTACCTCGCTACAAACACATTGGCTTTGTGAAAAGGTTAAAAGAGTAGATTTTAAAATGTTTTTTATAGAGTGACACCCGATATTTCGGCTTTGTATTTTGGCCGAATTACATATTACCGAAATATGGAAAGCTCCACTGACGTATTTTAATTAACAAATGCAAGTACGTATTCGTTGAATAGACCAGCAAAGTTATAAATAGGTAGATTTTTTTGGTAGTGATTGTAAGCATTATACAAACGAAACTTTTTTTTACAATCACAACTTTGGAGGAAGCTCGCTTAAAACCGAAGAACATTTACTGGCCAATAGAGTCATCATTTTGTCGGCAAAGGTCTTACGCCAAACGATCAACGAAGTGACAGCTTGTTTTGAAGTAAAGCTTGATGGCTTGCAGGCAGACAGGAACAACCCTTAGTTAGCAACGTCAAACGAAAACAACAATACAACAACGAACCATCAAAATTCCTTCAGAAACGCCACACAATATTCACTGATGACGCAAGAAATTCCCGCATATTTTCATATTCGGCAGCAACAAGGCCGAATTCGCATTCGGCTTCATCGAAAAATCACGTACGCTACTCTAGTATCGCGAAAGGTATACGCTATGTATATGGGCTCCGAGCTTCGCAATTACATTGTACCTTTGATGTGTGAGCCAGGGAAAATGAAATAATGGAAGTGGAAATATTTTGCCAACTGTTTGTCACCTCTGATGGATTGGTCTGATTTCAATGTATGCGAATTAGTTTTGGGGAGAATTAACGAATTTGGGACAAAAGTTATGAATATTATTATTATTTCGGCTTTGTTTTCGTTTGTAGTGATATTTTAATGTTTACTATTGTCATTTGTGTTGTTTGATATTTACGTTATAATTAGTTGCACATAGGTTATGAACCTATGTATTGATTATCATACTATATAGTATACTTTACATTATACAGAGTTGGAAACAACAATCCATTTTGATAGTTTCAGCAGTAGTTTGATAAACATTATCTGCTCAAGATGACGCCATATCTTCCTGAATAATAAAGCACAGAATATTATTAAAGTCTTTTTCAAGTAAGTCAAAATTATTTCAATCTAGCTACAGACACAAAGTTAGCTCCTTTCTAAGATTTTTGTTGTATCGGTCGTTCTCAATAACCATCTATTGTCAAAATTCTATCTCCAGTAAGCAACTCAACAGATAGACAGAATATTGGGAACGGCCGTACCGGTATATCACAGTTCAATCTAAGCTACAATCGGACGTTTATTTAGATTTAGACCGAAAAGTAGGCCATGACTAAAGTTTACGAACGTAAATGGATCAGACTGGAAGTCGGGTGAAATGCGGTGAAAGTTTCGATGCAATTTACGACTTCAGGCGACTTCTGTTTGATAGTCTCGATTGTTTGGACGTTTCTAGAAGTTTATGTTTTCACTATTCTGGTAGGTGCCGATGGGGTCTCTTTTATTTTTATTTATGGGTGTTCTAGATGTCGATGCAGAAAACTACGATCTGCTTTTAGTGCTTAAATATTTCCTGTAGAAAATACCTGATGTTGCTGCCAGATGGATAGGATAGGGATTATCTTTTTTTCATAGTATCAATATACAATTCGTCAAACATAGTTATCTATAGAAACAATACACCAGCATACCTATAAAGAATACAGGCCGGTACTGCTTTATAGAAATCAAAACGCTCATACAAATAAACCTTTTAACTTTTAGGCATAACATCTACAGCACCATACCAAATACATTCCAATATTCTTTTCAACGTTGCATAAATCCATCAAAACCACACACATACGGAACTATTTCCAAACTACCCTCTGGAACTCGTCTACCTGTTAGCTTGACTCACAATGGCCCTCACACGGCCTCATTAGTTAGGTCCTCTCATCATCTGTCATCCTCTCATAGCCAGGACACTTTGATCTCATGCCGACTAACTGGGTCAAAACATTGCCGATCCTTGAAACATGCACGACCGTGTTCTGTGATGAAACTACAGATTTATACAGAATGTTCAGTCTTACAAATTATTGGAAATAATTTCTTCATCTTCCATGTTTCGGAAGGCACAATAAATTGGCGAGTCCCCACTTTCTATTTTTGACAAGCTTCCGCCAGCGGTTTCACCCGCTTTCCCGTGGGAACTAATGCGCGCTAACCGGATTAAAAGTAGCCTATAGCCTTCCTCGAGGAATATTTTAAATCGGACCAGCAGTTCCTGAGATTAGCGCGTTGTACCAAATTAACAAACAAACAAACTCTTCAGCTTTATAATATTATTATAGATGGGAAATCATCAGATGACCACTCCCGCTATGGGTGACAGCGTGAGGGACTATCAAACCTTTACTGACTAAAACCCACCGTGTTACTTCTTAAGCCCTTTGTGTACCTGGGCTGCGGTAACTCTTTCGAACAATCCCGCAGTCCAATCTGCCCTCATTTGAATATCTTTGGCAGTCGTTACGTAGTTCTGAAGCCAGTAAGTTTCGGCAGTCGTTACGTAGTATTCTAATGCCAGTTAATCTAACAAGCAGTCTTAGCAAGGGTTGCCCGGGTAACTACGGGTAGTAGAGGTCAGGTAGCAGTCACTCCATATAAATACTTGTTCTCGGCTGCATTAGGTTAGACTGGGAGCTGACCTCTACACAGTTAGAAAAAAGCTAAGCAGATGATCTTCTGTTTTGTTTGCATTGTGGCACAATACTCTTGAACTAACAGCTGAAAAGTTCGCCGGTGGCACTGCACTTATGTTACGATTTATTATTATTGTTATCGAACAAGTACTGTCATTTGCTTTGAGCGGATTACGTTTATTACTGACTATTAGCTCGTATTATATGCTCTTTGGGAATATTGTTACATGTAACTTTGGGGCTAACCGACCGTGTATGAAAGGTGTCCCGATTTTTGTATGTTCTATTACTGGGTATTTTATGCCGTACCAATCATCTTTTTCAAGTTTCAACTATACGGATACGGATTGGACTAAAAATTAACACACTTGACACTCACTCCCTCTAGACAAATGCAACTTTGAGAATTACCTATAGCACCTCCCGTTACTTAAATCAGATGCAACTTCAAAGAAAAGTCTTTGCTTAAAAAAACGGTCAGAAAAATATGGCAAAATGCAAACATATTCTATTGTCACAAACTATTATTAGATAGAATCAGCTAATAGGTAATATATCAAACTAATACATACCTAGGTATAATAAAAAAGTAATTTATAGCCGCTATATATTTAAACATCCCATGTATTATAACCGCGAGCCATTTCAATTTACATCCGCACTCACGTCGCATTTAACTGAATATACCATGACTGAACACCATTACACGCATACTTATATAATTAAGGGAACATTTACAACTAAATTATGTCAATTATAGTAATTACAAAATGTGAGATAAAACACAGATTTAAGGGATGGCTAGACTAAATTATGTAAATAGGTTTCATAATAAGACATACTAATTAGAGTTTTTTTTGCTTTTTAGAGTCTGGATTTTTTTTATAGGCAGAGTTGTATAGAAAAATGCATCGAATATGAAATATTGGGCTCGATTTTGATACTCAAAGTTTGGTTTCGTCAAAAGAGAGATATTCTTGTTCAGTCAGAGTAGATTCTTTTATATACCAAATGATGATATCTTAACTTTCGAAGAAGAACCACACTATAACTAAAATGCAGGAGCTAAATATTCAAATGACTAACACAAGCCATACATAACAACAACAAACCGAACAAAACTCGTAATCCATTCAAACTAAACAACATAAAAACGCAATTTACATGATGCGAGTAAAGTACTACACTACAAATTACTACGTAAAACGTTAAAAATCAACTCACACAAACAACTAGTTCCTTCTCCCAACTTCGTTAGCCCGACATTGCAAAAGAAAGTGTAAAAACACAAAGTTTTTATGCAATACACTGTAATTTTAGCTTCAGTGAATAAAATGATAAAAAGTTGAAACTTCTCTTTAACTGGCGCGGCAAACATGAAATTAAATTGTGGCGTTACAGTTTCTATGAGTGTTTTTTCGCGCCATTTACCTTTTCCACTTGGCCATTTCGTGGGGTGTACCTAGAATTACCCCGGCCTGGGGATTGCATTGCCCTCGCTACGGTAAAGTTTGGTATGAAGTCATTAGACGCGAGTTGTGTGTTTAAGTAACCTGTTTTGTCGGTTAGTGTTGGATAATATTAGTTTACTTGTGTTATGTGACACTTATTTGCACTGAAATCGACCGGGATCCCTGTCTTAGTGATGTTTCAATTTTACTGAACTGACTAGTACGATGATACTTCTAAGTTCTATGTTATATCGCGAGAGTGTCATTTGTTAATGGAATCAAAAGAGAGGGATGAAACAAGTACCAACTACAAAATTGATTACAGAATTGAATTGATTAAGATTGAACTACAGGTGATTCAAATAAAAAGCAAAAATACCGACTGCTCAACCCGGGAATAGAACCCTAACTCGTACCTACTCAGTCGTCATTGCAGCCACTATATTATCATCACAGTGTTCGTTAAAAGATACATGGACTTTTATTTCATCATTTAATTATACGAACGAGATAGCCTTATCTCTCAATAAAAAAGCGCTATACTACATTTAAATATCAACAATATTACCAGTAGGTATTAAAACGATGGAGATCAATATGTCGATAAAAATAAATAAATAACGTACAAACGTAATGGCGACTGAATTGAGTTTAATTTCCTCCCGGACCGCGGAGTATATTGCAATTACTGATGCGCCTGCACTTGTTAAATAACATTGTTCATACTTCATAAGTGTCAGAAATAATGATCAAATAAACTGAACTTAAAGGAAAGTTCGAATTGGTACAATCGTAATTTACTTACGTGCTGAATAGTAGGCGCTGTCTTGGTAAAACTTGCATAATCTGTAAATATGTGTTTGAATGGGAATCTATTAAACAAAAACATACAAACATTTGTTTCATATAAAGTAATGCTTCTTAAAAAATCCTAAAAATCATGCAACAAAATATTAAGGTTCAACCAATTTCGTCGAAGTAAACTTAAAATAATAAAAGCAACTTTCTGCATGATCAGTAGCAGAATCCAAAGAATGGTTAACTACCATTCTTTTAAAATATAATTGAAAACGAGAAATAAAAACAGAAAATTCATATTGACTTGGCATGTTGAATGAAAACATGAACACGAATTTTGTATGAAATTTAAATACGTGACTATTAAAATCCGTATTCCACTTTTCACAGAACACCAAACAAACCAACTTTAATATACATAAATACAACAAGTAAATATTAAAAATAATATACTTTAGAGAGTGCAGAAGCCTGAAAACTACTGAAAACGTGCAATGGTCGCTTTTATGATACACAGTTATATAAGTTGCAGCCGTAGAAAGCTGTCTGCGACACTATTACTACGGAACAACTTTAAAATACTTAAGTATAATGCATTATGTTGTTATTGTTTCTAAGAGCGGTTTTACACTAGCTGATTTTTTCAACTACAACAAATAATTGACGACTCCTGGTTCAAACGATGATACCAGCAATCGCGCGATGGGTTCTGCTGCGTGGAATGTGTACTGGGTCCGCGTGGGTACTGGTAGGTAAAAATCTGCTAGTGCGGTACGCTCAAAATGCATGGTTAGCACGCCAACAGAGGGTTTTCAAAATTTTCATTTGACGTTACGTTATTTCAATTTCATAAGAAGTTTAATTCTTCACAGTTTTTGGGAAGTTGTATTAGTATTTTTAAATGGCGTCCCTATTAATGTGTAACGCCATGTACCCACCATGTTGCTACAACAAGCAAGGTAAGGGCCAGCACACAACATCGTAATTCCCCGAATGTCAGGCACACTTGCTGCCCGCCCCTGCACTGACGGACGACGCGCTAATGACCGGGTGACGTCATGGCGGCTGAGCTTGTCTGCCTATGTCATAGCTATTGTCCTGTTAAAGTACAGGAAAAATTTAATCTAAATTAAATTTAACGATATATGGTGAAGAGATTTAAGGTGAGATTTAATTGTAAAAAAAGTATAGACGAATGAATTGGGATTAATTGAGCACGAAAATAAACTTAGAATTTATAATATATCTAAAACAATAAATCGAAATAATGTTATTAATACTACTTCCCGACAAGGATATCGAAGTCACGACTAATAAGATCAAGTTAGCTAGCAAATATTTTTCGCCATCACGTAGGTTTATAAAATATTTTCTTTCATGAAAAAAAATCTCACACAAACAATTCTATTACGTTGGCAAAAGTACGCGCGTACAACTCCGTACTTAACTACTTTATAACCCAGTATTTTATATTTAACCATTATATTATTCTTATCCGGAATCTACCCGTGCAGGTCTCGGAAATATCTCATCATAATCTTATTACAACAAACTTACTAAAGTAGGTTACGATACCGTCTACATCCGAACCCAGCACTTCCGACTTAGTGCCTAGAAAAACAAAACTTAGGATGCTAACCCAGTGTTAATGCAATAGTTAATACTTGAACTAGGCACGTACGTAACACTGATTCGACATAAAGTCGAAAGTGCACGCTTTATATTTCACAAACGTCCCACTGACTCACTTGTTATTCTACGATTAGCTCTCAGAGAGCATTTAAACAGACTTTTACGATAACTATAAAAATTTTGAGTAACGCTATCTAAGTTCACGCAGTTTAGGTAAACGTAAAATGAAGAAAAGCATCCGAAATAAAGGTGCAACATAAAAATGGGCCAATGATAACAATATATACAACCGTAAAAAATTTACACGCCCTTATAAAAGTTTTATATTGTTTACGATCATCTCGTAGCTCCGGTATTTTATCGGAGTTTTTAAAACGTAACAAAAGATGCTTTTTTATAGGTGACAGTATAAAATTTTCCGTTTTACCTGTATGTCTTACGCGTCTTGGATGAAATGCCATTTCTTATTTACATTTACAGATATATCTTATTTTCTTATATGGAAATTGAAAATCATGTTTTTCGGTTTTAGGACACACATCAAAGATTTCTCGATATGTTCTTACTAAAAAATCACACGTCTAATTAAAACTCCCGAAGACTTATTACTTCGATGCTTATTAAGGATACATATAATAACATGTCCGTATGGTCTTCCATCATTACCAATTTCGACGTAAACGTTCAATCATTTTCGCAATTCAGCTTTTACTAATATCTATAGGTACATAATATATAGGTACGATAGTGCGGCCACATTTTAACGCACCGATATAAAATTAATTAACGGTAATAAGTTTATCGCAATATTAATACTAAAATACATTTGTTGCATCAGTTTAAAGCTATTTTGTGAGTATTACTAGATAGATAAAATATTTTAAGTTGTTGCTTACAAGTTTATATTGTTATGTGATGAATTGATGATGTGGTTCGGATCTGATTTCGGATTATAGAAATCTTAAGAAAAAAATTGTGGGCATTTATTCGTAGAAAATAAAACTAGATACTTTCGTGTTTGTCGAAATCGATAACTTATTTTAAGACATTCGTCGACTGGCAAACTCAACATCAAAAAGCAACCTTTATTTAAAGAATTTGTATTTTTTTCAAATAGGTTCATTCAAGTTCACGGAAGAGCTCGTGGCTAAGTCAAAGCCGCGCGGATCGATCAATCATAAGGTTAAGCAACGCTTGGCGATCTTGTCATAACGACTTCTTCCGTGTTTCGGAAGGCACGATAAACTGGTGGGTCCCGGCTGTCATTTGAACATCTTTGGCAGTCGTTACGGGTAGTCAGAAGTCAGAAAGTCTGACAACCAGTCTTACCAAGGGTGCCAGGTTGCCCAGGTAACTGGGTGTGGAGGTCAGACAGGCAGTCGCTCCATGTAAAACACTGGTTCTCAGCTGCATCCGGTTAGACTGGAAGCCGACTCCAACATAGTTGGGAAAAGGCTAGGCAAATGGATGGAGGTTCATTCAAGTTCACATATTAAGACACACATACTTTTATTTGAGAGGGTAGTAAGAAAGCTAACTTATTAAAAATTATTTAGCGCAAACTTTACCGTCAAGTTTATTTGGTTACCTTGAAAACTAAAGTAAAACAATATTCATAATACCTACTCAACAATCACAATAATACAAACGTATTAATAATATTAAATACGAGGTTTTTCCATCGGATATAACGTGTAACGTGACGACAGCACGCGCCGCCATGATTAATGTTTGCGGGATGCTAACGCTAGATGTCAGTGCGGTCGGCGTGCCGTGTGTACTTGCACGGCTATAGCAGACGTGGGCTGTTATTGTGTTTTGATGGGGTGGGGTAGGTGTTATAAATAGAGATCATAACAGCAATAATTGTATCTGATCCCGTTCGATGGACCAGGAATGAATGTAATGTCTTGATTTTCCGAACTCCTTGGCCGTATCAAAATAAAAACACTGATCGTTCAGAACAATAATAATTACTTTAATTTAAGTAATAAAACAATGAATATTATGATTTAGGTAATAATAATAACATGGGTTTTTGTAACCTGCAAAGTATTGCACAAAGAAATAACGAGTAAATGTGTAGATTTGTACTAGATTAGAATTCTTCGTGTAGTTTCGGCACATTTTTAAGCATTATCACCACGCTTGTTCGAAGCTGATTGGTGATACTATACTTTTAGAGTCGAGTTCTCTCGGCAATGTGTTCACCTCCTGTGAAAGAAAGAAAATTCAGTTTATTAACACAAAATAGAAGACTAACTAAATATATCGAAATAGACAGACTTCAAAAACATATAAAATTGTATTTAAAATTGTTAAAAAAACAGATGCTACTTGGACAAATTGATGTACTATTTGTATTATGTCTCAATTTATTTATTTCAAAGATCAATAAACCATAATACTCAATTCAATTATTTGCAGGAACTCGAAACCTCGATGTTACATACAAACATACAACAAATGTTTTGTTATTACCTCTGAATATTGTATTAAACTAAATAACATTTATACTAACAGCATATCTATTCAACCATGTCGTAACCTAACAATACTCGATACACAGACATACAACCATTATTATATATATGTCACCGGGAAATAACAAGATCCGTAAGTTTATCAATTTACTAGGAAGTTTATAAACTTTTGTAGGATTCTAAACGGGAGATAAAATATGTTATTTTACGTCTTCATTTTCATAAATTTATTAATTTCCGATGTCACACGGTACATTTATTAATTAACGGATCTATTCGTTAGATTCTATATGGTTCGACCAATCACAGGAGCTGTTTTAAATATACGCATCTTTGAAATACGTAAAATAACACCACTGCTCTCTGATTTATCAATGTTCATAGTGGAAGGAGAAGTAACACGTGACAGTCAACCAATCAGATAGCACGTGGCGTTTAGTTATTCCTAACTTATTATTTTACGAGTGAGTTAAGTAGGTTTATCAATTTACGAAAACGTGGACGTAAAACAATACAATTTATCTCCCGTTTAGAATGCTACGAAAGTTTATAAGCTTTCTAGTAAAATTATAAACTTACGGATCTTGTTATTTTCCGGTGACATACTCGTATACATATATACGTAGCTAAAAGCTCTCATCCACTTGAAGATCATGTCTATTGAACTTATATGATATGTTTATACAATATAATTTATATTTGTTTGTTTAACTGATAATATTAAAGGTTTATTGATGTCCAATATGTGGTTATAATTTGTTAGATAAACTTGTTTTTGTGTATCATTTGATTAGTTTCACACTTGGGAAATAATGTCGTTTGAAGAGTTTGTTATTATAATTTTCTTCCATATTTATTTTATTGTATAAGATAGATATCACTTATGGTGGAAGTCATGATCAGTGGCGAGATATTCAAATAAATTGTATATTTTCCTCAATAAGAAGATATTGAGGATGCGTTATCTTATCGCTCACCGTCATAATATAACTCAAAGTAATCTTGATGTAATTTCTTTTTTCTCTCTGTTTAATCCAATTATTCCTCGAAAAACTATTTATTTAAGAAAGTAGCTCAGAAACATTTTAATTGTGACATTAACCTTAAACATATTTAATGTTATGAAGACCTTCCACACAGAATAATTATGGACATACAAACTAAAATAGTTTTCATACGGCAGTCAATTCAGTGCTACGTTGACGTAGTAATTCCGTAGCACGGCTACGCTCGACCGCTACACCGTAGCCGGCCGTTTGGGCGACCGCTACGCGGGCCGAGCCGTCGCCAAATGCTTGGGCCGGCAGCCCGCCAAACGTTCGCATACATTGTCGAGTGTCTTGCTTTATTATGTTAAGTTTTCGTTTCCTGTTTTATTACATTATGAAATATGGAAGTTAGACAGTGTCAGAGTCAATTTCAGAGGTTCCAGATAAGAGCTAGATGGGTATCTAACAGATAATACAATAGAAAAGAAGTCAAAATTAAAAACATTTCTATGGCAATTATGTGTTTGATAACCCACTAGAAGTTTATCTGGAGCCTCTGAAACTGCTCCTTAGTCTTTTACCCTTTGTGTCCCTGAGTACAGATAACTCTTTCGAACAAACTTGCAAACAAAGTATAATATACATGTCCTTAAAAAAACGCATTCTTTGTATGAATGTCCAAAAAGCTCTTCTGAAATGAAGCCGGTAAAATATCCAAAACTTTTTATTTTCAAAAGTCTCTTTCAGCCAATGTCCATAAAAGAGATGAAACGTCAAAACATTTCAGAGTGAACATTTTTATAGGAATTGTAGCAATGCGTACATCAATTAGTCGAGACTAAAATCGGTCGTTTAATTAAAATGAATGTTGTTGAATGTCGGTCGTTTCATGACTACGGATATGGCTGGTGAAATGGAGGTGGCTATTAGTAATTTGATTTGTCTGTCCGTCTGTGTCGCTTGCGCATTATGACGTCACAGTTGCTGTTGACGTGCATGCTTGTGTATGTAGATTATTGTAGATGTATGTGTTCTATGAAAGTAACGCTATTATTTTTATTCAATAATATATACAAACTTAATTTATATACACATATCAAAATCTACGTCTAAATATATTTACAAACTTAAAACTACTCTTAGATACTAAAATAATACAAACTAAAAAACGTATATAAAAGGACATTAGTGATGTTAGGCGTCGAAGTATTCCTCCACATCACTGTCCTCCGGAAACGTGCCCAGAAGACTGGCTGCATTGCCACGTTGTATGGCAATGCTAATTCTTTCACCAAAAAATAAGCCAGCCCTCTGGTCACGTGAAGCGTCAACAAGCCTTTTAGCTAAATCCTTGAATAGGAGGCGTGTACTTGGGCCCCATGGTCCGAGCGTTTCGACCCCAAACGGCTCAAAAGTATAGTTGCCAATAAGGTTGCTATACTTGCGCCGCTTGGTGGTCTCTGCAGAAGCAGCAGCCGCACCAGCACAGCCTGCCGTGCTAGGAAGATGCGATGGCGCCAGGGTGTCGACGCACGTTGCATCCCACACCAAGGGCCTACCCATCTTCCATGGCAACAACGTCATACCATCTGGCCTCTTTCCATCGTCACGTACCAGACCATTGGGTTCTAACACGGCTGGTACGCCGGCAGTGGAAAGAGCTCGACGAATAATGTCGTTAATGCTGGCATGCCGCGCTATACGACCAGCACTTCTGCAGCACGACAGACCATGATGCCCAAGACTGTCGACTCTGCTTCACCACAATGACAGCGATGTGAGCAACACAAGGAGCGCCCAAACCGAAGACATGTAGCGATGCGGAAGGTATTGTCATCCAGCATAGTGCCTATGCTGGCTGACGGAATCGCCTGTAAACCATAAGCCCAGATTCCCATTCTCCCACAGCCAGCAGACGGGCACGCTCGGCAGCACCATTACACGTATTTATAAGATCATTCCGTATGATGCTGCAAAGCGGCCCATCCCACTGTCTCTGAGAGGAGGGGTCACTGGGCAAATCCGTATTTGGGCAAGCCATTCTCCAAGCATTCATCGCGTCGGTCAGGCACGGCACCTCAAAGTCCACCAGTGAGGATGATAGAATTTTCCTGGTTAGACTTGTGTGGGCTGTGGACAGAGGAGAGGAATGCCGGTAAACTAATACTAGTAATTTTGCGGATTTAGTAATTTTGTGTTTATTAGGTTTGGGTTATGTACTTATGACCAACACGGTCATAAGTAAGTACGAATTGCATGTCTGGTAAGTGTTTCTTACGTAAAATTTTTCAAGTTTTGTTTTAAGAACTTAACAAGAATATTCAATCTCAACACATTAAAAAAATGAGTACTTTATCATACCTGATATGTTTTGGTAGTTTAATTATCTCGTATCATTAGCGTATTTTTTGTATCATAAACACTGACAATAGGTCCTCTTCTATATAAAAACCTAATATCGTCCATTCAGTTGTATGATATATTAATGAAAGTAAATTAATTAGCGTTACGTACATTAATTCATATAAAAATATGGCGTCAAATAGTAAGATGACTACCATTCATAAAAATGAGTGCAAATACATGAAATGGGCCAAAAACTCAACCAAATGAAATAGCTCGAGCTCCTGAGCTACACCCTCAAAAATCCGATAACTTCATACGCTATTGTACGACTAATATCAGGGTATAAACAAAAAGAGAGATTTTGCAAAAGTTTTACGTAAATAACCCCATCATCATCTTCTTGCCCTGTTCCCAATTTTATTTGGGGTCGGCGCAATATGTTTTTCCTTCCATTTCTCCCTGTCACTCGTCATACTGACATTCACTCCTTTCTTACTCATGTCATCTTTCACGCAGTCCATCCATCTTTTCTTTGTCTGCCTCTCCTCTCGATCCATCTACATTCATACTTAACATGCCGCTTTTGTCTGCATAGAGATCTCTTCTTTTTT
>NWSH02000605.1:6780358-6790704 GCA_002382865.2 Heliothis virescens | reverse complement strand
AAAGTATAGTTGCCAATAAGGTTGCTATACTTGCGCCGCTTGGTGGTCTCTGCAGAAGCAGCAGCCGCACCAGCACAGCCTGCCGTGCTAGGAAGATGCGATGGCGCCAGGGTGTCGACGCACGTTGCATCCCACACCAAGGGCCTACCCATCTTCCATGGCAACAACGTCATACCATCTGGCCTCTTTCCATCGTCACGTACCAGACCATTGGGTTCTAACACGGCTGGTACGCCGGCAGTGGAAAGAGCTCGACGAATAATGTCGTTAATGCTGGCATGCCGCGCTATACGACCAGCACTTCTGCAGCACGACAGACCATGATGCCCAAGACTGTCGACTGCTTCACCACAATGACAGCGATGTGGAGCAACACAAGGAGCGCCCAACCGAAGACATGTAGCGATGCGGAAGGTATTGTCATCCAGCATAGTGCCTATGCTGGCTGACGGAATCGCCTGTAACCATAGCCCAGATTCCCATTCTCCCACAGCCAGCAGACGGGCACGCTCGGCAGCACCATTACACGTATTTATAAGATCATTCCGTATGATGCTGCAAAGCGGCCCATCCCACTGTCTCTGAGAGGAGGGGTCACTGGGCAAATCCGTATTTGGGCAAGCCATTCTCCAAGCATTCATCGCGTCGGTCAGGCACGGCACCTCAAAGTCCACCAGTGAGGATGATAGAATTTTCCTGGTTAGACTTGTGGTGCTGTGGACAGAGGAGAGGAATGCCGGTAAACTAATACTAGTAATTTTGCGGATTTAGTAATTTTGTGTTCTATTAGGTTTGGGTTATGTACTTATGACCAACACGGTCATAAGTAAGTACGAATTGCATGTCTGGTAAGTGTTTCTTACGTAAAATTTTTCAAGTTTGTTTTAAGAACTTAACAAGAATATTCAATCTCAACACATAAAAAAAATGAGTACTTTATCATACCTGATATGTTTTGGTAGTTTAATTATCTCGTATCATTAGCGTATTTTTTGTATCATAAACACTGACAATAGGTCCTCTTCTATATAAAAACCTAATATCGTCCATTCAGTTTGTATGATATATTAATGAAAGTAAATTAATTAGCGTTACGTACATTAATTCATATAAAAATATGGCGTCAAATAGTAAGATGACTACCATTCATAAAAATGAGTGCAAATACATGAAATGGGCCAAAAACTCAACCAAATGAAATAGCTCGAGCTCCTGAGCTACACCCTCAAAAATCCCGATAACTTCATACGCTATTGTACGACTAATATCAGGGTATAAACAAAAAAGAGAGTTTTGCAAAAGTTTTACGTAAATAACACCATCATCATCTTCTTGCCCTGTTCCCAATTTTATTTGGGGTCGGCGCAATATGTTTTCTCCTTCCATTTCTCCCTGTCACTCGTCATACTGACATTCACTCCTTTCTTACTCATGTCATCTTTCACGCAGTCCATCCATCTTTTCTTTGGTCTGCCTCTCCCTCTCAATCCATCTACATTCATACTTAACATGCGCTTTGTTGCATGAGATTCATCCCTCCTCATTACATGCCCATACCATGACAACCGCTTACCTCTCATCTTTTCTGTAACTGGTGCTACTTTCAAACTTCCTCTAATGTATTCATTCCTCACTTTGTCCATTCTTGTCACACCACACATCCATCTCAACATTCGCATTTCTGCTACATGTACTCTATTCTCATCCCTCTTTTTCAATGCCCAACACTCTGATCCATACAGGACGACAGGTCTTATTACGGCTTTGTAGATTTTACCCTTTAATTTAAGGGGCATCCGTGGATCGCAGATTGTACTTGTGACCTGTCGCCATTTCATCCATCCACAGTTGATCCGATGCGTCACGTCCCGGTCCACGTCGCCATTACTCTGGACGAGTGACCCAAGGTACCGAAAGTCGGAGCAGACTGGTAAGGGCATGCCGGCTAGTGTTAAAATAACGTAAATAACCCCATGGATATATAAAAATCAGGATACGATATTTAACAAGCACTGCATGTGGCTATTGATATTTTATAATTATTTTTGAACTTCTTCTTCAGAATAAAAAATATTTTGGTCAGGTGTAATAAAAAAATATTAATTTTGATTGCAACTCTTTTTTAACTCCTCCATAATCATCAATTTATGCCAGTAAGTAGACAATTTGTAGTGATGGGAAATCATCAAATGACTTGTACCGACAACATACATACCTACACCGTATCACCATATCATTTTTCTAAGCAAAAGGCACTCAAATTTTGATTAAGAAACGTTAATATTTTTTAACTGCCATCATCATCAATTTAATCCAGTAGGCAAACAATTCTTAGGAATGGGAAATCCTCAAATGACTTCTACCGAAAACATACTTACCTACATCATATCAATATCTTTCTGAGTAAAAGTCACTCATGTCCCTTCTAAAGTCCTGTCAACTCTTCCTAAACTCCCATATCCCCGAGAATACTGACCATATTAGATGCAAGTGTTTTCCCATAAGTTTTATGTCAAGTAGGGTAAAACAGGGAACTCCCGTCCTGAGGTAAACACGTCCATGTTACATTTCCCCCAAAACATTGTAGTTACAAATAAAGTTTTTTACCCACCCGGACCACTTATCTCTTAACCACTGCCCTACGTGAGCAACAAGGGCGCCAGAGCGATACAATGTATATTTATTTGATATCTCATTTTTACTTTGTGGAAACACAAAAATAAACGCGAAATCTTGTAGGTATGCATATTTATAACGCTATCATAGTAAAACGTTTGAACCAATTTGGATAAAATTTCGGTATGTTTAACCCTAGTGATGAATATAGGCCTTATTCAAGTATGACACTACTGGACCCTGAAACCGCAAGAATATGGCGACAAAAAGTAGTTATAGATACCCCAACAAAATTAACTCAATGACACCTGACACTAAAACTAAAAAGAAGCTCATTATAACTTCTAGTCAGGACAATAAGCATCATGGATATATCAAATTATATCAATTTTGAAGCACACATTTTTATCAAGTTAAAATTACCCATAACTTCTCTTTATATCAGCCGTATCGCCTCGCATCGCGTACACGTATCACGTAGGACATGGCCCTAACAGTCTGTGTACCAGTTACCTACGCATCAATCTCCTAACTTTTCCAATATCAACTTAAATTTTGATTGAAACTGTTCCAGTGTGTTCAGCAGCTACCGTAAGATGTTCAGCAAGCAAACTTCAGGAGACAGGCGAGGGTGATATACGGAATATATTTTACTTTGTATGTTTGTTAAGTTGTTGTATTTTGCCATATAGGTAAAACGTAGAATTTTATTGATAAAAATTAAGTATACGTAGATATATGTAACAAAGACAGACAGACGTACATACATTATTTTCGCTTAGAGTTATATATTACACTCATGGCAAGTTCCTCAGGTTCCAGGCAAAGTTCTAAACAGCTATCTAATAGATAGTGTAATAGATAGAGTAATAAGTTTACACAAAAGAAAATATATTTTACTAAGAACGGTTTTTCAAGTCAGATATTTATCTAAAAATAAATATTTCTTTTAGACAGATTTTATAATAACAATATGTCAAACCCAGTCCATAAAATATGTCAAAGTTATCTCAGTATTACAAAACCTCTGTTTATCTACGTCAAAAATATAATCAAATTACGTAAAAGATCTACTGAACCTGTCTAGTTTCTGAAAAGATCTTTATATTCAACATTGACCTCTATTCAAGTAAGATTCAATCGATATAATAATACACGAACGCGTTCCTAATTTAATAAACCAAATAGTTCACTTGGAAGAACCAGGGTTGCCAGCCTCAAAGACCCTTAACTAATGAAAACCGATATAACCACGGTTCAAAGTTAACCGCATAATATACACGTAGCATATCAATTTATACAAGATTACCTATTGCACAGGGTGTCAGCATTTGGTCGTGCTAAAAGACTATATGAAATCGAGAAATAAGTTAGGCAGCAATAAGCATTTTTTCATTTTTTTACTGTGGTAAAGCCCATGAGTTTCAGCCGCACAGATCGATAGATCAGAGGTGAAGTTACCCTCAGCACAGTCAGTCTGTGGATGGGTGGCCAACTCCATGCTTCTATGGCTTTTCTTCAAGGCTTCACTTGTGAACTTCTATGAAGCGTTACCAGCGGGTTATCTAAAAGCTTGCATGAGGACGAGGAATTTTTTATGCGCTTTATTAGTTTTAAGCTGTCATATAATAATAGTTTTAGCTGTAGTAAGAAATATAAATATGTGTACATTATGAAATAGTACGCATTGTGTATACAAATACATACAACCTGTATGTATAAAATACATGTAGTTGGTTAATGAAGGGAATTGTACAAACTTTCAGTTGGATTACTTGAGTAAGTTAATATTGTTCGGTATTGGTATTCAATTATCGTCGATATGATATATTGTAAAAGTTTTCATAGCGTATTTCAGATATGACAATCGAATTTGGTTAGTAATGAGTTGAATCGTTTGAGTGGCATTTGTATGAGATGAAAATAAATTTTCTTTTGTTTTCATACTTTAGACTTTCTCTTTTCTATAAGCTTTTATTTGTATACTAGCTTCTGCCAGCGGCTTTGCCCGCTTTCCGAGGGAACTATTTCCCGTACCCGGATAAAAAGTAGCCTATGTTGTTCCTCAGGGTCTATTCTATCTCTGTACCAAATTTCATCAAATCGGCTCACTGGTTTAAGCGTGACAGCGTAACAGACAGACAGAGTTACTTTCGCATTTATAATATTAAAGTAGGGATAATTATGAATAGCCTTGCTCCACTTGCTCACATTTCCCCATAAATAAACATATAGATAGCGTATGGTTTTCAAGCTTTTCACGTTTTAATTGACTGAAGACGAGAGCGATGGCCTACTTAATTGAATTCATTAACTTGGAAGTGTGTTATACTGTTTTAATATTGTTTTTGATGTTGTTGTCATTATTTTAATAATTAAAGGATCGATTTTTGAAACCTGCCGGTTTAGTTGCAGTAAGCAAATTAGGCAATTTAGTTGCCTTTGTTATTTAGTACTCAGTGACTTAATAAGTGTTGCTAATGGTTGCAATTGCATCATGCAAAGTTAAATTAGTGTTTTACTTTGTCGAAGTAGCTGTGTTTATATTCAGCCACTGTCTCTGTCTTAGCTTGGGAAATATACCTAAAACAAACAGATTTTTACGACTATTTATGACTTTATGACATTCATTTTTTTTGCTTAATTACGACATGCCGTCTAACTACAATTTTGGTCGGTCATGTTATCATACTAATCTATCAATATTATTCACTAATTAACGTCTACACATACTTGCCCTTTGATGGTCACAATAACAGTAATTGTAACAGGTAATTTTATTATTATCAACAACCGAAATTATGAATCCAAAAATCTTTTCCACACATCGCACCAAGATCGCAGAACAGAAACTTGATATCGTGATCAAAAATAACATTATTATACTGTTGTCAGGAAATTGGAAGTGCTAGTAATGGCTAAATTATTCATGAGTCGAGCTACATATCACGTGACAGGGCCGTCATTCATTTTACATTACCCCACCTGTTTTGTTTTTTCATTTGTTTCTAGTTGGGCTGCTTTCTGTTTTTGTTAATTGTGTTTTGGCAGTTTTTAGGTCATGCTTTATTTTAATATAAGTTTTTATAATTTTCATACCGTATATCATATTTAGAAAACCCACATTACGGTTAATTGGACGTGGTTTTAGTACAAATTAATTTTGAGTAAGCGTGGTGATCTATGTCTATTATGAGAGGTCTTGTTTACGGCACATTTCTTTTATAGTGGATGAATTCCCTGTAGATTTAATGACAGTAAACCATGTGATTAACAAGAGGCCCAGTGATCTTTATTATACAAGATTTGGAATACTAAACCCATGCTTGCCAAAAAAACATTGCTTTATAACATCTCCCTCCAATACCTAATCATTCTCAACGAAGGGTGCTAAGCTTTTACACAACGCTAAATATTTTTCCATTTTACGTAAGTCTATTTGATCGGTAACTCATAAAACTTGACTTAGATCACTGGTCTCTTCAGACATATTGCCCTCGACCGTTATTGAAAATCTGAGTTGTATGCACCCTATATTTGGAGATCACTCGAAACCGTATGAAAACCCCGCCAAATTGAAAAGGTAGAAACTACTGACACGGCGCGAGATTGCCGATGCTATTCCATTTTTGAAGTGTTAAATGTCAAGTTGGGTTTAAGAAGTTGGTGTTATATTATATGATTATTAGAAAATAAGAGAATCTTCATGTTAGTAACTGAGTCAAGTATTATTTTGAAGCCTTCTTGGTTTAAGACAGTTAGAAAATACGTCTTCTTTTCTACATAATTAAATACTCAACCGTAAATATATTTCACATCATTTATATGACATATACATGGCATCTGTATTTTGCTGTCCTTCTTCACTTCTGACAAGCTCAATATATATGACAAATTCGTCATAACTCATATAATTTTATAAGATGGTAGAAAAATTAAGTAATTTCAATTTTCCAAACATTTTTATAAAATAAACTACACTTTTTACTTGTGGCCCACAGGCCATCAAAATTCCATAAATATTTTTTTAAATTGCTCTACATTCTCATTAGTCTGTAATAAAAATAAAGCGTATATTGTCTATGCTCTCTGCAAGGAGGTTCGATGTTTTGCCGCTTCCTTCCTGCGATATGGTAATGTTGCCATTCAGAATAAATTGTTCACCGTGTACTGATTCATTATAGTGGTGTACTTCGTTGGAATGTTTAGAATATTTCAGTAATTTTTAACAATAGTTTGAAAAACAAAAGAAGTTGATTGTTTTACTAAAAGGATAACAAATAATTCGTCAATAATTTTAGAACAATCATGACATAATATCGGAGAGCCCTGCGCCTGATCTATCTCTGGTTGCATCGGATTTCCGCTCCATTGGGTTTTCCAAGTGGGGGAATAGGGAGTGCACATGCGTCTGCGCAAATGCTTGTGCACTATACTACCTGCACAGCTGGCTTATCCTTGTATGAGAACCACCATAGCCGACAATTGGTTCTACGCCATTATTATTACAATAATATTAGACATGTATCATATTTAGATTATAATATGCAGAGAAAATAATTTCCTAGAACTTAGAAAACACTGGACTGAAACCAAATATAAATGCACTAATTAGCACAGTATATTGACCTAAAATTACTAAAACGTGATGCGTAAAGCAAGACTAATTAATTCCTGGAATTTTCATGATTATTGGCCAAACGCTATGCAAAATTGTATATTACTATGTTTGAAATCCTAAGTTAGTTAACCGAATACAGTGTACTGGATTTTTCCAACAGGATTTATCCAGCGTTAGCTTGGATTCATACCATGTTAATAGTAATAGGATCTCCTACAATGGCATGGTATCGAAAAATCAAATCCTAGAAAGAACTTCTATTCTTAATAATCATTATTATTTCTAATAAAAAAATATTTCTAGATAAACATAAACCTACTGAATAAAATATGACCAGTCTTTCATTACATATAATGAAAAAGATCGCAATATTTACTCAGACGTAACAAAATGGCTAACATTACTTCAGTGAGGCACAAAAAACTATCACAATCGTAGACCTATGTCCCTGTTCACAATCTTTTGGAAAAGGTAGAATTGACACATTCGTGACCAGTTTAAATTGATCTCTGATACGCGATATGGGGGTTGTGTGGTGTTAAGGGTTTGTTTGTAGAGGGGTCAGTGATACTGGTTAGGTGAACCACGCGAGCGATTTTTTACGCGGTTCGGTATTTACATTGCAAAAGAGGTCGTCGTGCGGGCTGGCCGTTCCGAGGCCTATTCGGAGGGACGATTGCGAGGCATTTATGTGCCACCGCCAATACTGCGAATTCACCTTGTTTCCCCCTACGTGGAATTACTGGTTGTAATAACAGAGGTATTTTAAAAAGGTATGTTTGGTCGTGTTTTTGTCTTGAAGATGGTTTGAAAGTTTGTTTCGAGAAAAATCTAGCCTACAATTCAAGATACCTGCGTAGTTGATAAATAACTTTTTGATAATTCTTTCCCCAATATTTTGGACGATAAATGTATGGCGGTCCTTAAATACATACTTTTGCTTATTACGTTAACAACAGCGATCTTAATAACCATGTATCAATTTAATTAAATATTTTACCCTAATTTTACTCATAGAATTCTCTCAAAAAATTTCCAATAAATACAAGTTTATAACATCGATTTAATGTGAACGTTAGCTCATAACTAAGGAACGGCTGTAATATTCTCGGAGTTACAATCGGTTTCCTCTCAATCTTACGGTAAGCGGCTTACTGACTGTCCAAAGACTGGTTCAGTGTCTATAAGACCCCCATTGGTAACTCGTCGCCCTTTACCCGATGTCAATAGGACTTAGTGCTTGTTTTACTTATATATTCCTGCAGATATATTAGTAGTGGCAAGGAGTAAGTTTAGAGTATGTTTGTATTTTAAGTTGAACATGGTTAAATCTACTTAGCGCAAAAAGTGGTCTGTGTAACCTTGCTGGGACAAATTATCGAATATTGAAAGATTTTTACAATCGGATCAGTCGGTGAAATTAGCGCTTTCAAAAAAACAAACTCTTCAGCTTGTTAATATTAATATTATAGATGGAATGATGTTTTTAAGATGTTAAACTAAATGTTTAAAATCAGCATAAATATTTGTATCATACACAAACAACATTACTTCGAATCTAAAGAAAAGAAAAGTGTAGCCAATTATAATTGCCATAGAGGCAAGGCTACAAAGAACATACCTCTTCATTTCTAGGTGAAACTCCATAAACGTTTAAAAATAAGGAAACTTTGCATCGCAAACCAAACACATTCTTTCCTAATTGGTACCTCTATACGGTTCTAGACGTCAGCAAAACTTTTTAAGGCTTTTATTTGAACGGAATATACCACTCCGAAAAACTGCAAGTCAGGTACCGTGCAAGCGTTCCTGCATTTTTTCAAGAACTGCGCTGTGTTGGCGTTTCAGTCGATCAATGAGCTGAATTCTAGCAAATCTGGGACTTGTATGTGTGATATGAAGCTGGTTTTATGACAATATTACGTCGGAAGTGAGTGTAAGCAACCTCAATCTTATAGCGAGATTACACCAAATTTTTTGCAAACAAAAACTGTGTATGTGTTATGGACTAGGTGATTAATGCGGGCATTATTCATAATGTGCGAGCATTATGAATAATGTTTAGCTCTATCGGGCTGAGTGATTAATTACTATCTAAACTTCATTATTTATCACATTGCACGGTCATTTTTATATTGCTACATGACATTTGGGCAATTTGATAATAAAGTAAAATTTGACGCGGTGCGGGGAGGGAAGAACGCGTGACACGGTTTGACCAATCAGAGACCGCTATTCAGCATGCGGCTCGTGCGGCGGGCGCTATTGTTTGTGTTTAGTTTTGCATTGTAAGCGAATTGTCCAAGAAATATATATCCTAGCTAGAATATAAACTGAAAGTTAGGTTTTAATGACAGAAACGAATTGCTGTAAATCCGACTGCACGCAGTCTTGTCTGCCCTACCCCTAGAGTGTAATTCAAAATCGCGTAGGCGCGGAGGGGCGAGGCGGGCCGCGAGTTGAGGAGCAGGTGGTTGTAACACTCGCCACCGCGGCTGAGGCTGGCCGGCAGTGCCGGCCAGCAAGCCGAAGCTGCAGTGGTGAGCGTTAAACCTATCTGCGACGATAAACTCGCGTGGGACCGCCGAAGCCCCGCAGCGCCGGAGCCGTGGCAGAAATCATGCCTGCTGCAAAAAACTGAATTTACCTCAATAACGTTCCAAGCTTTACAAAATCTGACTGATTACTTAAATTGATAAACATTTAGTTTATTTTAACCCTTTACCGTATACTGTATCAAATATGATACACTACAAGTTTTTACAGATAAATAATTTTTAAGCCTACTGTACAACGTGTTGATGGCTGATGTCTGCACTATGACTGTATCCGAACAAAAAAAATATATATGCAGGTTTTTATCTTGTCTGTGGCTTATTATTTCTGTCACTGAATATTTCAAACCGGCATTTCTGACAGTAAGTGCGGTTTGCGGATTGAAAATTCAATTATTGCTGTTTTTCGCCTCTAGCTAAAATTTTTTTTGTGTTTTTCGAGTGAGTATAATGGATCCCAAGAAGTTCTACGGAAAAACATGTAAGTAATATCAAATCCTTCTTGACGAAAACCGGTCTAGAACTTTGTATCTGAAATGATACTCCATGCAGTT
>NWSH02000605.1:6761438-6773046 GCA_002382865.2 Heliothis virescens | reverse complement strand
ACCGAGCTAGCCGATGCAGACTGAGGTTTGGCAAAAAGTTTGCTAGCCCGATAGTCTGCAGCAATGGCTTAGCTTGTATAGCCAGTTATGGAGTACTCATGGTATTGGAAATATAAATATTAGAATGGTAGTATTGGAAATATAAATATTTGAAAGAAAAACCCATTATTTTTAGTTTAAAATTAATCAGCCCTTATATTCTTAGTCAAATTGTAAAAGCGACAAGTAACTATCTATCTATCTGTCTGTCTATCCTGCTTTCACGCCAAAATTAACTGATTCAAATGTATGATACACAGTCTAAAGTCTGAGAAAGGAATCCATTTCACTTTAACTATAATGTAATATACTGACTACGTATTGTACACGATGACAACTACAACTGTGTGCATAGCGTCGGCTACTTGAACAAACATTTGTCTGTGCTTCAGGTAGCGAGTCAACAAGTATCAAGACTGTCCACACGTTGTTGTTATTGCTATTACAAACAGGCAAGAAACAACCGTCTTATATTCGAAATAATAATGTTATAGAGTGTCCCATCATAGTTAGCAATAGTTTACACAACATGGAGATTGTCTCGAGTACGGCCATATAGCCCGAAGAAACGATGGCCGATGGGGCCGAAAAGTGCTCGAGTGGAGACCACGGACTGGTATACGCAGCGTAGGACGACCGCCAACGAGATGGTCAGACGATCTTGTAAAGATTGTAGGTAGGCGCTGGATGCAGGCCGCCTCAAACCGGTCTTTTTGGAAGTCAATGGGGGAGGCAGCATATTTTCAGCAGCGGACGTCCTATGGCTGAAATGATGATGATGACATCAAAAGAGCTTCAGTCAGACTGGCTTCGACCCCACCTCCGCTAAGTAAAAATCCGGGACCTTATTATTGTCCCGTGGTCTAGAAAAGACATAAAAATATGAATATCAACATTGACTACTTAGAAGTCGTTGCAGTCTAGTGACATTTTGCACATAAAATAGGTCGAAACTATGGCAAAAAAATAAAATAGTAATTCGTGCCAAAGATAATACCGACTCAAAATTTCTCTAAATACAGTACTAGTACTTAGATATTATAAGGACAAGTACTTTCAACAATTAATATAATTAATAAACAGGTATTCTAAAAGTATCTCAAAGCTTTTAGATGGAGTAGTCTGAATAATTTACTTTTGTTAACTATTAATGATAGAGCCTAATCACTCGCAAATACGCTAATTACGAAATCTTAAGACGAGGTTCAGTTGCTGTTTGAGCTATTAACTGACTAATTAAACCGATACATAATATATGAGACAAATCAAACTATTACTGGGATTTGGTAGTCGACTGGAATCGTCATTTATATAATATTTAGCGATTGAAATATTAAGAAGATATGTCGTAAAATTTGTAGAGTAGATTCACTTATGTTCTACGAGTGTGTAAGACTAATTTGAATAAGTGTTATAAGTTCTTAGAAGTCATAAAGGTAGATTATCTTCGTAAAGGCATGCATTGCTTTTTACTGTTTAATTAAAAAGATATAATTGCTTTGTTTACTTCATATTACTCTTAAATAAATTCTATGAGATACTATGAAATCAATCACCCTTACTCAAAGACTAAAGCTAGACTTAAACGTTTTTCAGAATTATATATTTATTGAATATTATATAGGGTTTGTATGTCATTCGTATACCTTGGAACATAAATAAACAATAGAAAAAACGTATATATAAGTACCCAGTGACTGAAACCAGCCAATGATAATGTGGTTTACGTAAACACAGAGAATGTTCAGTCCTGAAATTGCATTAAAACAATCAACAAAGACACGAATATTTCACGAAAACACGTGTACACGACTATTTATTCGTGGAATACCCGAATCATAACTCAAATAAATCTACAATACAATGGCCAGAAAAGATGGCGTCATTTGACGTACATACGTTTATATCAGGGATCCGTACAATGCGGAACCATGCGTATTGTTTGCGATCCCATTGTGCTTTCAATAAGCCTTCAAGAGTTCCTCATGTGTACTTTTAACGTACTTCTATGTACCTCACTGAAGATGGTTTATATGTATTTTGAATTATTTTGTAAGCGCATGTGAGCGGACGGGTTATGTCGGTTGAAGGTTGAATATTGGTTTGGATTTTAAACCGACTTGGGGGAGGAGGCTCTCGGATTACGTGTTTGTATGTTTTATTTGATTTGGTGTTGGATAATTCAATAGTTACACGTATTAAAGTTCATCACAAATATCTACATTTAAGGATTATTGAAAAACTAATTATTGAAATTCATATAAGCCACAATAACTCTAAAAATTTGGTTTAAATCATGTTCAATGCCATTTCAATGCCGTAGTGTAGGTACTCACATTACTTAGTTACGTTAGATTTACTCGCCTACAAATGTAGTATATTAAACTAATGACGTGTATGCCACCCAGGCCAAGTCCAAAAATATTTACGACTTTCTTTCAACATTCCTAATAAGTTAAATTCCGGTGACATTACTTTTTCAAGAAAATTTATTCGACCGTTGAATTTTTCATCGTATACTAATTCCGGCCTTAAAACGAGCGATGCCGCGGGCGCAAACGAAGTACATACCTGTAGCTTGTTTAATTTTCAGCTATTAATTAATAAAGAGAGGAGGCGGGCTACAAAAAATGGCTAACTTTCTCATTTACAACACGACCCAATATAACGTTTAATTAAGTCAGTTTTTTGACCTTTTTCTCTCTTAATAATTACAAGTTTTCACTTCTTTGATCTAATTTTCTATGTATTTAAAACAGCTGGATAATTAAAATTTATGGAAGATTAATTGTAAGGAAACGTCTGAAAGAATAATAGAGGAGTTTCAGTTTTTTAACACGGTTTTATATTGGATTACGTTCTGCTTTGATCGTCCGAGATTAGGTGTGACGTTGGCATTTAAAGTCCTAGCAGATGTTTCATTCTGTATTCACCAAAAAAAATATTAGTACCTTAATCAGTTGTCTAGTTACCATAGTACAAATTCGGCTTAGTTTAGCACTAGATAACGTTGTGTGAATGCTTGAGGATTATTATTGTGATGAATCTGTTATTATGAGAATTACAAATGTAGACGTTGTAGTAGGTCCTTTCACAAACACATGCCATATCTATGTCTCTCAGTCACGCCTGAATAAAGATTCAAAAATCACGAATTATAACTTTAAGTAACGTAACTATAAGAATAAAAATTGTAGAGAAATAAAATAAATATTAAGAACTACCCTTCAGAGTTTATTGCTCTGAAATTGGCCGACAATATAAATCTAATAACAAAAAGCTAAAACAAAAGAATGTCCCAATAAAACGAATCAATAAGTATCATTATAAATTACAAAAGCAATTTGAAATTAATATCTATCAAAGTAGCGAAACCAAATATAAGATTAAGCCAATCAAAACAAAAGTAGAAATATAATAAGAAAACCTCGACATTGTTGAATTAAGTTTGATAGAGAACGAAATTTCTCTTTGTTCGTATTAAAAAGAATATAATTTCTGACAAAGGACTGATTTGATTGGCCGCGTCATTTGGCGTGTCAGGAAGTGAACTTTGTGAGAAACACAAAGAAAAAGTTTGAAAGAAAATTTTAATGTCACACAAAGTTTTCTAAATCGTTTTCATTGGGACTCAAGCGATCGATGACACTTTATATGAGAGGCCCACAAAAAGACGAGATATTACTCAATCTTACAAAGACACAATGCAAAATTCATTAAAAACGGTCGGGACAATCGTGAAAGAAATCGACGTGTTCAAAATGCATCACTTTAACATTAGCATATAAATTATTTCAATCGGTAATTGCAAAACCACGGATAAAAAGAATCCTTTGTGTACCAGGCCAAGGTAACTCTTTCGAAAAATCTCACAGATTACCTAAGTCAAGCTTTTCAAACTTATTTTCATAACAAAACGCAAGTACCATTAAAAAAACATTTTTGAATAAGCCCCTCAATTAAAAATTAAAAATAAAACAACATGGTACATAACATATAACCTATAACGTTAGACAGTCGTAACGAAGTTGCAAGCGGTCTTCCTAATTATCGTCCGAACCGTACCGGACCGGACCGGCCACATTAGCTTTGACTGAAACCGGACAAAGGGACGAATAAGTCAGCCGGTCGTGTTTGCTTCGTTTACACGGCATTTTCACCTGAATGTTAGTTCACCGTTGTTCATTGTTGATTAATTATTGTCGCTTGCTTTGTTTTGTGTTCTGTTGTTGTAGGTGTGAAGTCTCATGTGTAATTAAAAGGTAGAAAAACGTAAAATGTGGTTATGAGGGCATGGATTTCAAACTTTTCTAGTAGATTTATGAATATGGTCACTTTTCTATATTATTCTGATTATGTGTTAATTGAAAAAAAATAGAGCACCCACCTCTCAATTTTGAGTTCGATTCCATGTCATGCAAGTACCACTGCGACTTTTCTAAGATTGTGTATTTTCTAAGTATATCTTCGATACCAGTAGCTGATTAAAAGGTAAAGAAAAACATCTCGAAGAATCCTGGACGGTAAAGTCTGAAATCACAAACCCGAATTGAGCAAGTATAGTATTTAACCCTCACACCTCTGTGTGAGACAAGGCTTGTACCCAGCATTGGGACGATAAAAAGACTAATTAAGTAATTATAATGATGATGATGATGATGGCCTCCTAGCCGATTATCGGCCACGGCGGCTGTTCTCATATAAGGAGATCAGCCAGCTGCGCAGGACATATTATAGTGCACAAGCATTTGCGCAGACACAGGTGCACTCCCTATTCCCTCACTCTCATAATCCGATGGGACGGCAATCCGACACGACCGGAGAGAGATCAGGCGCAGGACCGACATTAACGTGCTCTCCGATGCACGGGTGTATCAATCACCAACTTTCCTGGTAATTATAATGACGATGATGACTACATGCGCTGAACTAAAGAACCCACCTTGATCTATCAATCTATAAAAACTAGAAGTCTTTGGACTTACGTACATACAATTAACCAACTCAAAATCGAAACTAAATTATGTTCTCCCACTAATTCACATAAGTAACACCGCTTCTACCAAGCTATAATAACAACCTTCTCAATGTATAAATACCAATAATTTCTCAATAACATATCCATATTTGAGCCAACAACCTCAGCTCCTATGGATATGTTCTCGAAACCTCTCAAGATCTGTGCTGTGACGTCATCCATTATGATAATGTAGTGGTCTCCGTGTCATGTTATGAAGTGTATATCTCATTAATGGTATGTATGTGATTGACATATAAACCATGATCGATCGAGCCATGAATTTGTATTGATGGCGTATGAATTTATGCGAGTTATAAGTTGTTGGGGTATAAGTATCTTAGAATTGTTTTTTTTATGACAAAGGTAATAAAGAAGAATAAAGGTAAAAAGGAAATTTGACATAGTGTTAGAAAATATTTTTCGTTGATCACAACAAAATTGAGTCTTCAATAAAGCAAACTATAATATTGTTTATGTTCTAACGTAATCTATATCTATACTAATATTATAAAGCTGAAGAGTTTGTTTGGTGTTTTTTGGTTTTGTTTGTATGTTTGTTTGTTTGTTTGAACGCGCTAATCTCAGGAACTACAGGTCCGATTTGAAAAATTTTTCAGTGTTAGATAGCCCATTTATCGAGGAAGGCTTTAGGCTATATAACATCACGCTGCAACTATTAGGAGCGAAGAAATAATGGAAAATGTGGAAAAAACGGGAAAAATTATTCATCCTTGAGGGCTTTCGTTGCGTGCACTGCGAAAACAGTTCAAGATACTAAAAATATATGTACAAAAGAATTATTCCTCTTGAAATGAGCTAAAAAAATGTCCGCGACAGTATATGTCTATCTTTTGAGATTAACTCTCTGGAACCGTTTTTATGGTAATCTTTGGTGGAAATGAATGCATTATTTGTTAAGAGTTGTATCAACGTAATAATATTAATCTTTATCCAAATAAATAATAAATATTGTTGTTGATTAAGAGTATTTAATCTATACTAATATTATACAGCTGAAGAGTTTGTTTGTTTGTTTGTTTGAACGCGCTAATCTCAGGAACTACTGGTCCGATTTGAAAAATTCTTTCAGTGTTGGATAGCACATTTATCGAGAAAGGATTTCTTTTTATCCGGGTGCGTCGAGTAGTCTTCTATCTTCTTCTTCTTCTATCTATATAAATAAAACTCTAAGTCCTGACTGATTCACTGACTCAACATCGCACGGGCCGAACCCGTGAACCTATAAACTGTTTTTCACAGAGATTCATTCTTAAGACTCTGACGCGTGTTAAGAAAGGATTTTTGAAATTGGTCCTAAGGGGTTGAAATAGGGGTTGAAACTTTGTATGGCGAATGAATATTAATTACGAATTTCGACATGAAACTTGGTGGAAGTTACTCCTTGAAATAAATAAGTAAACACGTGTTTCACATTTTTTTGAAATAAATCCATTAAAGGTTAAAATGCGGTTTCCGCGGTTAAAATGGGGTTGACAATTTGTTGGTAACTAATCAACGCAAGGCCCAAACCGCCTTAAACCAATAAAGCTGAAATTTTGCACAGAGGTTCATCATAAGAGTTTCACGCGAGATAAGAAACGATTTTTTTTAAATTCGTCTCCTCAGGGTTTGAAATAGGTAGGGGTTAAAATTTGTATGGCGAACCAATATTAATGACGAATTTCGACATAAAACTTCGTGAAGTTATTCTAAAAAATTATCCACGTGATGAAATTTTTCTGCTGAGATATTTAATTTGAAGATCTAGAACACCTTATGTGGAACTTCAAGAGCCCAGCTATACTATAACACGTGTAGGAATGATGTCTTAGCAAAAGTTGTTTAAACTGGTGGGTTGACTTACAAAAATGAAAGTTCTGAATCGCCTCGCATATTCAGTCGCTACCGGGCTCTTAGAATACGACATCAGATGCTTCAGATCTTTGATTTTGACGACCCCGTTGTCGCTGGCATAAGCGACATGATCCGCGAACGAAGTCGCGGGCAGAAGCTAGTCTACTAATATATAGCGCTGAAGAGTTTGTTTGATTGTTTGTTTGAACGCGCTGATCTCAGAAACTACTGGTCCGATTTGAAAAATTATTTCAGTGTTAGATAGCCCATTTATCGAAGAAGGTTATAGGCTTTTTATCCGGGTGTGCCGAGTAGTTCCCACGGGACGCGGGTGAAACCGCTGGCAGATGCTAGTAATTTAATAAATCAAAAAATGCTTCGAACATTTTCCTGTCCTAATTAATCAATTTTAAACTTGAAACACGTGTATAATTATAAAGATGGGGAACAGAAATTCTTACATCCATAATTACAGCTCTAAGTTATAATTTCTGCTCTATCAAATTATATTTCTAAAGCTTACTATAAGTACAAACTAATTTCAATCTCAATAGGGCTCGAAAAGCAAGAATAATGTTCCTTTGACATTTGTGAAGGAAAATTCCATTTATTGTACGTACCTTGACCTTATCGCGGCCCACTATAAAATTCACAATTCAATTAAAATGTCAATCCGATACACCCAATTTACTGTATAACACGAATATTACCGTTTGATGTGTAAAACTAGAAGTGTTCCTACTTTGAGTGAAACTAAATAATAAGTCGTACAAAAAATATCGATATCCAAATCGACGCCTCAGAGTGAAAACCTCGTAAAAGTTAGAATCATAACTTTTTAGGATAATGATACAGGTTGTTCTGTGAGGAGTTTTCTTTCTGGAAACGCAATATAGAAACAATCTAGAAATTTGCATTTCCGAGATTTTCACTCTAAGACGACGAAATATAGATTGAAGGCAAAGACGTTAGCTCAATATTAAAATTAAATGCGGTTTCCTCTTAAAAGTTCTAATTAGTATCTCCAGTAAAAAAACAAACAACAAAGCACTCCAAACGCTAACCTCTTAACGTTTTTTACACTAAAGAGCTTTCTAATAATCGCCTTTCAATCGAACAAAGCCCGTTTTTTTCGATATCCGATTCTGTTTCCCTTCCTTATTAGAAGACGAACGGTGTGGCTAATTGTGCTATAATTACAAAGCTGGAAACAGCCTGAAACAACAGTGTTCACGTAATCAGTGTCCTGTATCCTGTACGGTAACCACACTTCACAAAGGACGGTTGCGACAAAGAGAACTTTGTTCACGTTATTTCTATTCGAAGTTCAAAAGTTTGGCGGGTAATGAGCCGCGATGCTTGAATTGAATGGATGGGAACAATGAAAATTATATATTTTTTAAATATTTTTATAGAAACTAAGCTTATTACTTTTTGTTGTATACATAGATGTGATTGTTGTGATCATACTTCTTAGTTCGATTCCCTGGTAAAGAAATAAGCAGATTATTTTTGATCTACTATGTAGAATAGTATACCTGTTGTAGTTTGAATTTATGAAAATTGGCACATACTTATACAAACTTTTATGCTGATTATCAGCATTATCTTACTTCACTCTGATTTTTCTCTTACAGGGAACTGGTGTGATTATGAAAAAAACAAATTCCTCAATCATATTCTTGACTTAAAGCTTCAGTAAAAGAACAATGGCGTCATGTCCCAAGTAAAATAAAAAGCGTGCTTCCCCTAATGTTTCGAAACGCTAATTTGTTCTTAATTGACACCTGTTTTTTGTACTCCATTGCGGAACCCTTCTCTCATTGGATGATGAAGGCTTTACGTTGGATTTTTAAACTCATTTTCTACTTTGATCTGTCATTTTTTATTTATTCGTGAAACAAATGTTTAACATTTCAAGGATAATTAGGTATCTATTTTGCGAACACTTAGTACCTAATGTTAACTTCGCAGTCGATAAAGGTATTATTTTTGAGTTTAAAATCTGCCTAGCCTTTTCCCAACTACGTTGGGGTCGATTTCCAGTCTAACCGGATGCAGCTGAGAACCAGTGTTTTACATGGACCGACTACCTATCTGACCTCCACAACCCAGTTACCCGGGCAACCCGACACTCATTGGTAGACGTTGGTCAAGACTTTCTGGGCTTCTGACTACCCGTAACGACAGCCAAAGATGGTCAAATGACAGCCGGGACCCACCAGTTTATCGTGCTTTCCGCGGACGCACACGCACTTCGGAAGAACGCGTTATGACATGATGGTCACCCATCCACGGACCGACCGCGCCAAGCGTTGCTTATCTTTATGATCGATCGATCCGCGCGACTTTGACTTAGCTCTTCTTTATTATTATTATTTATATATTTTTTGAGTTTATTTCGAGCAATTACTAGACGCCTCGTTTCCAAAGATACAGTTGCATATTTAAAACTTTAATTGAAATAGGTGACAATCAATAACTGAATATAGTTTAATGATTTTTTGCTCAGTTTACGGTCGTTCTGGAAATTAACCAAGACAGATATTATAATGTATCCGTAGTTGGTCTACCCTTTTAAGGCGGAAAACTGCGATGAGATGACATCCAATCTTCTCAACATATTATGGTAACCATTTTCTAAAAAATACCTAACCTACAAACATAAAGACAAGTTCTTTTTCCTTCTTAGATAGAATCAACCGCCACCGCCTATGTCTACAAACATTGCTTACTTTCCTAGAACTGGCAAGTTTCCTCGCGCAGTCCCGTCATGCATGCAAACCGCATTACACTTCTGATTAAAGGCTTTCAAAGTAACTCGAAGTCTTCACAACTTCACAATGGTCTTTGTGTTTTACTGTGTTCGGTTATCCAATGTTAGGCGAAGTCTGGGCTTATGAGTATACTAGATGTTTCTCCAACTGCCTCGTTGACGCATAGCCGACTGCTGATCACGAGGTTTCGGGTTCGATTCCCGGGACGGGCCGAAATCGCTTTGTGGGTTTTAGAAACTTTCATAAAGCAGCCCAGAGTTGGAAGTTGGTGATTGATTCACCCGTGCATCGGAGAGCACGTTACTGTCGGTCCTGCGCCTGATCTCTTTCCGGTCGTGTCGGATTGCCGTCCCATCGGGTTATGGGAGTGAGGGAATAGGGAGTGCACCTGTGTCTGCGCAAATGCTTGTGCACTATAATATGTCCTGCGCAACTGGCTGATCTCCTTACATGTGAACAGCCGCCGTGGCCAATAATCGGCTAGGACACCATCATCATCAGATGTTTCTCCTGGTTTCATTAACATCTTGGGAAGTGACCACACTTGGTTCAAAAGGCTCTAGACTACCTGTTGACTGAATTTTATTTAGTTCGGTTTAGTAGTTTTGGCGTGAATGCCTGACAGTTACTTTTGCATTTCCAGTAAAAATGTCACAGGATTAAGAAGAATATAAAGAGAATATAGATATTTGTATGTTAACTTTTTATATTGGAATTATTACCAGTCGTAGGGATTACTTAATTTATATGAAGGTTTGATTTACAAAAAGGGTTCCAGAAGGAACAAAGGTGTGCTTTAACTAGGAAGAGTCTGGAAGTCTCGTTGCTGATTTCCCATCAAGAATATACAGACGACAGCAGGTTAACGTACACGAATTTGTCAAATTTTACCAATCGAACATTAACCTTCCGCTGTTGTGGTAAGGTTGAAAATCTATTGCAGAAATTTGACAGATTGTGGCAACTTGATGTGCTGTCGTCTGTACATAAATATGATACTGAGATTCTTTGAAAACGGCTATTTTTGCAAAACCCCATGAAACAATTTAGCAATAAAAATCCATGGCACTGAATTCGGAATACCGCAAACCACTGGTAATATTGTTCATAAAGCAGTTCACTCGCGTTATAAACGTTTAGTACTGAATTTGATGACTACAGGACCGCTAAAAGCCTATAAAAATAAAAAGCTACATGCATCATGCAAGTAAGCTTTAAATTGTTATCATAAAACGCGAAATTGTTCCTTATAAAAAACTTTGAGAATTACTTGTAAAATGGGGCAAGGGAACATTGCTATAACAAAAAATTGCGCAAAGAACTTAAATGCCTAAACTGATGTATTATGTATACAACTCGCGTTGAGCAAGCGTGGTGATTAACGCTCAATCCTTATCTGTGTGAGAGGTGGCCTGTGCCCAGCTGTGGGACGGTAAAAGGTTGAGGATGATGAAACTGGTGTTAAGAAAATGATAATAAGCTTTGCTAATCATTGGAAGGAATTAACTAAAATAAACTTAACTGGATAAACAATGTAAGAGCATCAGCTTTAGTTAAGCAACCTGACTTTTTCAGTTAAGCACTGCTCAAAATTCTATAATTAAATATGTTTGGCCTACTATATTAGGATCTACTATATTATTGTAACTGCAAAAAAAAACAGTATTTTCATCTTCAGACGTTATCATACACTCTTTCTATTTTGTTACCTTCAATTAATAATTTTATATTTAAACAAAGGTTATTTTGCACATATGGTACTCCTTTAATCCATAATACTATCGTCGAACCTTCCAACATGTTACAATATAAACAAATCTATACTAATATTATAAAACTGAAAAGTTTGTTTGTTTGAACGCGCTAATCTCGGGAAATGCTGGTCCGATTTGAAAAATTCTTTCAGTGTTAGATAGCC
>NWSH02000605.1:6724313-6758865 GCA_002382865.2 Heliothis virescens | reverse complement strand
GAGTGAGGGAATAGGGAGTGCACCTGTGTCTGCGCAAATGCTTGTGCACTATAATATGTCCTGCGCAACTGGCTGATCTCCTTACATGTGAACAGCCGCCGTGGCCAATAATCGGCTAGGACACCATCATCATCAGATGTTTCTCCTGGTTTCATTAACATCTTGGGAAGTGACCACACTTGGTTCAAAAGGCTCTAGACTACCTGTTGACTGAATTTTATTTAGTTCGGTTTAGTAGTTTTGGCGTGAATGCCTGACAGTTACTTTTGCATTTCCAGTAAAAATGTCACAGGATTAAGAAGAATATAAAGAGAATATAGATATTTGTATGTTAACTTTTTATATTGGAATTATTACCAGTCGTAGGGATTACTTAATTTATATGAAGGTTTGATTTACAAAAAGGGTTCCAGAAGGAACAAAGGTGTGCTTTAACTAGGAAGAGTCTGGAAGTCTCGTTGCTGATTTCCCATCAAGAATATACAGACGACAGCAGGTTAACGTACACGAATTTGTCAAATTTTACCAATCGAACATTAACCTTCCGCTGTTGTGGTAAGGTTGAAAATCTATTGCAGAAATTTGACAGATTGTGGTAACTTGATGTGCTGTCGACTGTACATAAATATGATACTGAGATTCTTTGAAAACGGCTATTTTTGCAAAACCCCATGAAACAATTTAGCAATAAAAATCCATGGCACTGAATTCGGAATACCGCAAACCACTGGTAATATTGTTCATAAAGCAGTTCACTCGCGTTATAAACGTTTAGTACTGAATTTGATGACTACAGGACCGCTAAAAGCCTATAAAAATAAAAAGCTACATGCATCATGCAAGTAAGCTTTAAATTGTTATCATAAAACGCGAAATTGTTCCTTATAAAAAACTTTGAGAATTACTTGTAAAATGGGGCAAGGGAACATTGCTATAACAAAAAATTGCGCAAAGAACTTAAATGCCTAAACTGATGTATTATGTATACAACTCGCGTTGAGCAAGCGTGGTGATTAACGCTCAATCCTTATCTGTGTGAGAGGTGGCCTGTGCCCAGCTGTGGGACGGTAAAAGGTTGAGGATGATGAAACTGGTGTTAAGAAAATGATAATAAGCTTTGCTAATCATTGGAAGGAATTAACTAAAATAAACTTAACTGGATAAACAATGTAAGAGCATCAGCTTTAGTTAAGCAACCTGACTTTTTCAGTTAAGCACTGCTCAAAATTCTATAATTAAATATGTTTGGCCTACTATATTAGGATCTACTATATTATTGTAACTGCAAAAAAAAACAGTATTTTCATCTTCAGACGTTATCATACACTCTTTCTATTTTGTTACCTTCAATTAATAATTTTATATTTAAACAAAGGTTATTTTGCACATATGGTACTCCTTTAATCCATAATACTATCGTCGAACCTTCCAACATGTTACAATATAAACAAATCTATACTAATATTATAAAACTGAAAAGTTTGTTTGTTTGAACGCGCTAATCTCGGGAAATGCTGGTCCGATTTGAAAAATTCTTTCAGTGTTAGATAGCCCATTTATCCAGGAAGGCTATAGGTTTTTTATCCGGGTGCGCTGAGAAGTACCTACGGGACTCGGGTGAAACCGCTGGCAGAAGCTGGTTTAAAAATAATGCTACATTCACAATGAGACGGTTCTATTTCAAGACAGTAAAAAACAGAAACTTTATTATCGACAAAAGTATTTTAGGTCCTCTCTAACAAAAAGAAAGAAAATTATGTCTCTCTAATAACCAGAGGTCTTATTGCATTATAAAACCCGGGAAGATCCATATTAATATCAACATTTCGATGCAAGTACATAAATAACTCTACCTAATTCCGACCTCTGCTAATAACCTATCTATAGGCACTAGACTTGATACATTGTTTTGTCCGACTCCCAGCGAGATGGACAGGACAATGGGTCATACAAACTATGTGAGATTTATCTCTGATACCACCATGATGTATCACGGGTACACACCGGCTTGACATATGAGGACAACAGCTATGATATGTAGCGGTTTGTACCGTGTATTTGTCTGTATAAATTGATATTGAGATGGAAAGTATTTGATTTGTAAGGTAGTTTTTATGGGTGTCTCAGGGTCATGTTTAGTAGTCCTGTTGGAAGGAGTCACAGCCCTGGCAAGCAAAGGGTTCCAGAAGAAACAAAGGAAGGTTTAGTCAGATAAGGTGCTAATTTTATTTGCCAGCCTACCCAACCTACCCGTATCTGTAAAATTTTACTAATCATTAACATTAACCTTCTACTATTGTGATAAGGTTGAAAATCTATTGAAGAAATTTGACAGTTTGTGGTTGGTTGTGTTAATTGTTGGTAAATGCCTCCTATAAAGTCATCATCATCATTAGCCTTTTCCGCAAATTTCTTTTTTCATATAGTAGTATTTACGAAGGGTAGGTATCCATAGTTTACTTTCAGTCATATGAAATCAACATGTTTTCAACATTCGTTTACGACTCGAAATAAAAGAAAGTTTCAAAACCAAATTCAAACTAATAGCAAAACCCACATTGTAAGTTACTCACAAACTTCTGGGTCTGAAGGTCATCCAAGACGAGGACTAAGTTCAAGACGTATATATTCTGTTGGTCTAATTACCGGGTCGCTGGAGGCGCCCTCTGTTGTGTAATAAAAGGTAACTTACGCACTAAGCTAAGGACATAATATTATGTTCAGCGAGACCCTTGGAACTAATGTAGGACCATAGTTTGTGTTTGCTATATATTTGTTTAAATGCCTATAAAATATCAACATGCAAGGTTTTATTTTAATTTTATTATGAGATTATTCTTTTTCTATATTACAAGCACCAAGAATTGCAAGTCCATATTGAGCAAGCGTGGTGATTAATGCTCAATCCTTCTCTATGGGATGGCGGCGAAACGCAAAAAATGCTGTAGATGTTTATTGTATATGATAGCTTTCATACACACATCAAGTTACCACAATCTGTCGATTTTCTGCAACAGATTTTCAACCTTATCACAATAGTGGTAGGTTAATGTTTGATTGGTAAAATTTGACAGATTTGGGTACCTTGACTTGTTGTCTGTACCTATTATTTTCAAGACCCTGGGTGCAATATTCAATGAAACGTTCAAGCAAATCAAGGTGCAGATTATTTTTTTATCATAAAATATTGATTATCTAAAACATTAGTAGGATAAGGGTATGTATTAGAGCGCCATAGTTTATTTGAAACAACACAAACGACGCCGCAGGCAGAAGCAAGTTTAAGATACATAAACGTTTGAAAACCAACTCCTTATTATACTCTTAAGCATCAGGTCTTATTAAAACATTAATTCGAGTAGAATACAACACGACATTAAACATTTAACCCTGTACTGCTATTGTGGATTTGTGCGGGTTAATATTGACACAAAATGGTTAGAACAATACTAAGGTTATTTCGCCAACTATTCGACTGCTCGCCTTTGTGGTTGTGAAATTACTATGATAAATACAGAATTCTTGATTTGTATTTATAATCGTTTTGTTTAGAACGAAAAGCCATTAATGTAACGTAAATAAAATACACCATGTAAACGTATTTCGTAGTATATAAGTAACTAGCTTCTGCCAACGGTTTTACATGCGTCCCGTGGGAACTACTCGGCGCACCCGGATAAAAAGTAGCCTATAGCCTTCCTCGATAAATGGGCTATATAACACTGAAAGAAATTTTCAAATCGGACCAGTAGATAGTTTCTGAGATTAGCGCGTTCAAACAAACAAACTCTTCAACTTTATAACATTAGTATAGATTTGAGCAAAACAAAAATGGTTTTGTGAATGTCGTAAAAGGCTTTCTAAAAATAAAATGAAATTGATTTTTACTTTTCACAAGCTTTATTTTGTAAATAATCTAATTACAGCGAAGTTTTCACGGTGTTTAAAAGAAAAATCCATGCTAATTTGATTCATTAGTTCGTAAAAAAACATGTAAAGGAGATTACCACTTAAAGTGACTAAAATAGCAAATAAATAGGGTCCAAGTTCACCGGAAAATTTAACAACAAAATACATAGTAAACACCTATTTATTGAAAACTGACGGTTATATTGTCGATAAACTCAGGCCAAACTAAGTTTACACTGCAGGCTTAATCCATGCAAGACTAGATTAAGGCTAAAATCCAGGCTAAATGATTAAATATCCCGGTTCTAGACAAAATACAGACTGAATCAAGGCTTCGTAATTTAGGCACCATTTCCAAATGTGAAGGTAGAATGCGTAAAATTGAATTTTCAGGCTCTTACCGCTGCTGAAACCTTGCTCGGTAATTCGATGGAGTAATTATTATGCTCTCACTGATTCTCGTGTATCGTATTAGAAGAGCCCGTAGCTAAGTAATAGCCGCACGGGTTTATTGACCACTAGCTTCAGCCAGCGGTTTCACCTGCTTTCCCGTGGAGACTATTGCGCGCACCCAAATAAAAAGTAGCTTTTAGCCTTTCTCAATAAATGGGCTATCTGACACTGAAAGAATCTTTCAAATCGGATTAATAGTTCCTTAGATTAGCGCGTTCAAACAAACAACCTCTTCAGCTTTATAATATTAGTATAGATAAGCAAGGATCCGTGGATGCGTGACCATCTTGTCATTACTAAGTTCTTCTTATATCGGAAAGCATATAATAAAAGTCTGATAAGAAGTCCGGGCAAGCCGATGTGCCTGGATGTAGAAGATCAGAGAGGATACTCAACTACATTCGGTGAGACTGAATCGACCATTATCCCTGAATTTCTTGAATGATCCCGTAAGATCACGTACAATGGTATAATTGAAATTGATGTCGCGAATGTCATTAATGCACTCAAACAGGATTTCAGAGTTCAATAATGTTTGGCATGAATAATGGAACATAAACTATTGTTTCATTCAATGAATATATAAATACCGATTACTTTAATCTTTCTTCTGAGGCTAAAATAGCTTACTTCTAGAAAACAGTTAATAAGCTTTCAGCCTGTTTTTGCACAATTTCTAGAAAAATACTTTATAAGCTAATTTCTCTTAACAAAAACCTGAAGATATTTTGAGACTTAAACCCTCTACTAAACAACCCTTAATAATTCATCGAGAATTTACTTCAGCTATAAGCAGAAAATAGTACAGACAACAGCACATCAAGTTACCACAATCTGTCAAATTTCTGCAATGGATTTCCAACCTTTTCACAACAGTGGGTAGGTTAATATTTGATTGGTAAAATTTGACAGATTCGTATACGTTGACCTGCTATCGTCTGTACAAAGTACAGCTTTAAAAATACAGTAAAAGCTCTTCATTNAATCTGTCAAATTTCTGCAATAGATTTTCAACCTTATCACAATGGCGGTAGGTTAATATTTGATTGGTAAAATTTGACAGATTCGTATACGTTGACCTGCTATCGTCTGTACAAAGTACAGCTTTAAAAATACAGTAAAAGCTCTTCATTCGCGGGGTTTACGTTCCGTAAATATGCCGCGAATACAGAAACCGTGAATATGGAATGGTAATTTATATGGGGTTATAGGGGATACGTTCCTAGGTGACGGATGATAGCGGAAGATACGTGTTACTCGATCACAATTTTTGTAACGAATGGAAAATTAAAACAATACAACACGCAATGCGGCACTTATCAAAGGACGGGACGTCCATTTGTGACAGCATTTAATAACATGTACATATTTATGCAACTTTATGTCAAAACAAATAAGTTTATTTTACCTAAACATTATGTTTGTCCTTTGTGGTAAGCCGCCACCGCTGCAAAGGCGGCTTACCTCAAAGGAACCGCTGAACCAAACAAAAAATGCCGATAGCTTTTGAAAAAACAATCTAGGCGTAGTAATAATAATGTCTATTTTTTTATTAGTTCACTTGTTGTCTCGATGACATATTATACAGAATGCTTTGTATTGAGGTATGTATGTACCATTGTACTGATTCGATCCGCGAATAAAGAAATCTTAGGCCGCGAATAAAGGAATTAGATCGCATTTTTTCAATCCGCGAATACTGAAAACGCGAATGAAGGAAGCGCGAATAAGGAGCTTTTACTGTAACATAAGTGTAATGGTGGCATTTAGTGGAGGAAAACTGTGTAGATCGCACATCGTTAAGTGCAGGCCAGACGGTCCGGATATCTCTCGTTAAGGAAGTGTTCGGTACAGGAAAACTGGGCCGCAGTCACACCGGATCGTCTGTATGGGCCATTATGTAGTGGTATTACGAATGGTGTTAAATCGGTGAACGGAAAATGATCAATCATTATTATCGAGTTTATTTAGGTACATGTATTGCCAATGTTAGTTAACTTATTGTAATCTATGCTACTATTAAACAAACTCTTCAGCTTTACTGAAGAGTTTGTTTGTACGCGCTAATCTCAGGAACTACTGGTCCAATTTGAAAAATTCTTTCAGTATTAGATAGCCCATTTATCGAGGAAGGCTATACTATTTATCCGGGTGCGTCGAGTAGTTCCCACGGGACGCGGGTGAAACCACTGGCGGAAGCTAGTGTAAAAATATATATTAAGTTAGTACGTGTAATACCTAAAGAGAACGGTTTTATTAGGTATCTTGTGCTTGGATTGTCATTTTCATTAAATTCTTCAATAACTGTTTTGTTTCAGATTTTCTAAAACATTTACCTTACGAACCAATGCGTGTTAATTTGCTAAGAGACTTTATTTTTAATGCTCAGCCCAAAATATCTGGGGAAATATTCAACATGTAAAAAAATGACTACAACTATTATAAGACTAAAGGTTACATTTCGGTGTAATTGAGCCGTAGTAGTTCAACGTACAATAAGCGAGATTCGAGTGGTTATCAAACTAGATTGGTTGCTATTTTGGGGTAAATCAATTAACATTCGGTCTCTATTCATATTACACAAGGCACTCATGTTGTCATAGTTATGCTTATGTCATTATACCCGAAACGTACCTATTGATACCACGGGTACCTTTCAGTAGGTACCTTTAACCTATAATTAGCCATCATATAATATTAATAGGATAATTGTGATATATACTTGTATGTATTTTGCTTAATATAGATATAAAATTGTGTGTTTACTTCCTTATATAGATTTGAATGTTGTACATCAGTACACCGCCTATGATTTGTGACAATTATAACTTTACAACAAGCGGAATATGAACTCGTCACTTCTTAAATGCCAACAAGATGCTCTTACCATTGAGCCATAGTCCTATCAGAGCAAAAAAATGCCAGAATATTTTTCCGTGTATTCTTTACCAATAACACGCGAAGATTCTAACATCTCCATTCTTTCAAACAAAAACTTTTCATTGTATTTCGTACATAAATCTTTCACGAACACTCCAGCAGCCAGCTGATTTTCCGAGAACACCCGAATGCGCCCGAATACTTCCGATCTTTGACCGTTGCATTAGGCTGAGTGCAGTGCCGTGACGACACTGTTTCAATGTAAAACGTGACTGGTCAGATAAGCGAGTAGAGAGAATAGAGTAAATGTAAGATAAATATTAGTTTTTTTTTGTTTTTTTTTTTTTAATAATAATAACTCTTCGGCCGCCTACATAATCAACATTACGTTAGCTACATAACCGGTTACCGGTGAATTCTTTTTCATTTCAATAAATTTCTACTGGATCTTTCTATCGTGATTCCCAAGGGTATGGCGAGTTAAAAATAGCTTAGGGCCTTTTTCAGGTTTTCAGCTATCGGTATACCAATTTCTACAAGATCGGTTGACGATTTTAACCGTGAAAAGGTTACATACAGGACAGACGCCATACGCCACGAGAATCAATGGAATATCCTCGATTCACTCCTTCACTCAATAATCTGACCAATGATGAATGAACTATCACACACCCACAAGAAGTCATTTGCACCTACAATACTAACAGTCAGTAGTGTTAGTAAAAACTCCAACGTGATTCAGTGAAATGTTTTTGGTACCAAAACCTCGTTCATTGAAGAAGCAAACAGCGTGAAACATGACAGCAGACAGGCTATGGCAGCCGAATGACGCACATAAGTCGAGCCCAGACATAAATCCACGGGAATTCCCCACAAATCGTATCGGTTACTGTTGGCTACATGAATATGAATGGAAAATTCGTTTTCTTTAGATATTCATTCATTCATTCTTTAGGCTTCATGTCTGTCTAACGAGGTGAATAACAATAAGTTTGAAACAGTCATAATAAACGTTTGATGTATGACAGTTGTTTTTTTAATCCCCATCCCATTTTGTATTGTAGGTATTATTGTATGGTCAGGCCGTTTTTTGGTGCACTTGACAGTCGCTGTCAGTCAGTGCAAATAGTCAGTCGTCCCTTAACAACTGTCAGTTAAAGGGTCATGGCACATTGTTCCGGCACAGCTACAACCCGGCAAATAACGTGTCATTTAAATTTATATGACGTATGATGTATTTCGTAACGTCAAAACGAAAAAGCCAACGGCGGGCTGTCAGCGCGCGGTTTCCTATCTAACAACTCACGTTGTTATAAAATATATCATAGGTACGTCATACAACTTAATGTTCAAATTTAAATGACACGTTATTTGCCGGGTTGGAGCGGTGCCGGTATAATGTGCCATGACACAAAAACTGCACAAAAGATTCGGTGGCACTGTATGTTGCATTGATAAGCTTTAGAATAATTAAAAATAAATTGTAGTTAAAAAAATTGCTATCTTTTTTCACCTAAAACAGGGCTTAACAAAAATCCCATAGACACCATAATGAGGCATAATAAAGTCCACCTTTATTTATTAACCCATGAAAGACGGCCATCTTGCTATCTATAAAGTTGATGGTAATACCTTTTATCTTTTTAAGGGTTAATAAAGTTGCTTTATTAATAATTTATTTTTGTTGGCAAACATTATTCTTTATAAGTAGTATTTTTAGGCCAGTTTTCTAGAACAATCGATCGAACATAGACTGATCTTTTCTTGAGATATTGAACCGTTTTATATGTTAAATTATTCTACTCCTTTTTTAAGTCAAAGTCAAATGTTTTTATTTCAAATAGGCATAACATATTCTATAGATGTAATAAAAATTGTTTAATAAAACTAACACAATATTAAAAAAAAAACGGTCCTGTATCACACAGCTATGGCCGATCTAAAGTTATCCAATTTTTCACTGTCAAACGCCAAGCACTAACTTTAAGTTAGTTCATTGTACTTATTATAAAATACATAGTTTTCTTAGTAACGAGGGCACGGGTGTTCAAACTTTAGGTACATGTAATTAGGCCTAGCCTAGGAACATAATATATCATTTAAAAACTTTTTGACAGTTACACTCAAACTTTTGAAGGCTGTTTACACTCTAGGGAGTCACTGTTTTTCTTGTAAGGGTAAAGTGTTATACGTTTGAAATACAGAAGATAATCGTATTCAAAATAATTTCCTAGGCAGCTGTATAAAAATTGGTCTATACCTATCTATACTAATATTATAAAGCTGAAGAGTTTGTTTGTTTGAACGCGCTAATCTGAGGAACTACAGGTCCGATTTGAAAAGTTATTTTATCGATTATATATAGCCCATTTATCTATGAAGATTATAGGCTACTTTTTGTCCGGGTACGCGCAGTAGTTCCCACGGGAAAGCGAGTGAAACCGCTGGCGGAAACTAGTTATAAATACGAGAAAACCTTTGTCTGTCTGACGTGCTTCACGCCAAAACTACTGAAACGAGCTAAATGAAATTTGGTACATAGCTACCCAATAGCCTGAGGAAGGAATTACCATCCGCATAAACGACGTGGTTCTTTCAGGATACAGGTGGAACTGCGGTAAAGAGTTAGTAATATAAGTACACAAAAGTGTAATATAGTGTTATAACATTAAATACTAAAATTTCGAAAAAATAGACAATACAAAGGCTTTCTCACATGACACTGATATATTTTATGAAAGCTTTTTATTAGGTTAAGTATTATTAACTTTATTGTATGAACTATAAAAATGTGATCGTATATAACAATTACATTTTTTAATGTCAGTTTGTCGTATTACATATTTTTATGGTGTTAGTAAATCTTTTTTACTTTACGCTTTATAATATGAACTTATGCGACCATTAATGTACGTAACGTAAATTACATTTAATTATGTTTTATGCTATGTGTACTCTCTGTATTGAACAGGATAGTAGTCGTAAGCACCAATCTGTTGAACGTGGGGTAAAAGGTTCGATACCCGCGCTGAAAAATTGCCCTGATTTGTTATATCAGCAACAATAAGCATTATTCTTGTTTCATATACTTAGTTAGAAAGTTAAATATAAAATAAAATTATAAGTACTTAGTGCTGCCAATAAAATTCTTTCCCATACTTTTGGACTTAGTGCTGATGAAGAGTAAGTTACAAATAATCTTTAATAGCAAAGAACACTTAAAACAAACTCCTAAAAAGGTCTCCTAATGGATGATTAATTAAAAAAACCGGCCAAGTGCGAGTTGGACTCGCGCACGAAGGGTTCCGTACCATTATCTATGAAACAAGTACAATAAGAATGATGAAGTGTGAGTTACTTAAGTTGCACATTATTTATAATAGATAACGCTACTAGTAGGTATACAATTTTGCAATTAATGAATATAAATCAACAGCCTTAATATTTTTTTTTTTATTTTTTAGTAGATATTTGTTTTCTTTTGCCGCTAGGCAACGAATATACATCATTTGTGAAAATTTCAGCATTCTAGCTATCACGGTTAATGAGATACAGCCTGGAGACAGACAGACAGACAACGAAGTCTTACTGATAGGGTCCCGTTTTACCCTTTGGGTACGGAATCCTAAAAAGTATATGTTTATCTAATTTAATGAAAATATAAACCAATAAACTAGTAATTTAAACTATTATTGCCCAGTGGTGAGACGAAAGAAATTAAATTGTTACCACCTACGTAGAACATCAGGAACACATAAAGGCTTCATAGTTTCTTATTTTTATTCGAAGGGGACGGGAGAAATGTTCGGGGGAATGGGGGAATCGCACCTAACCGTTCAATTAACAAAGAAATTGATAGCGGGGGAATGTTTGTTCCGTATTTTATTTTAACTGTCCAACTTTACGCGTAATTTGAGACAATTGGATTTTCTTATTCGTTATTTTCTAACTCTTTTAGTATTTTCTCGTTTATGAGATTTTAAATTGGTTTGTTTAACGTTAAACTAGGTTGATATTTAACCAGATAAACGAAAAAATTGCTGCCGCTAAAATTGAAACAGGATAAAAAGTACCCTACAAGTCATTCTAAATATAAGTTGTCAAGTTACTTCAAAATCCTCCCAGTAGTTTTTGCATAAAAGAGAAACAAACGTACATACATACATCCTGACAAACTTTCGCATTTATAATATTAGTACAAAATAGGATGACCACAGGCTCAACTCCAAAAACAACTGAATAATAACGCTGAAACCAATCTTTCACACTATTTATCGGAATTAACGGCTATCCTATTGATCTCTCATTAATATTATAATCTATAGGGGCAACCACTATCGTTATGCGAAAGCTCGCACGCCATAATACCGTGGTACCTTTCACAGATGTCCAGCTAATCCTCGTGTGGATACAGCGGGTATTTGCGGATATTTTTGTGGTATTTTGCTATCTATACGTTTAATACGTATAGCGAATTGTGGAGTTGGTAACCAGGTGCTATACCTTGAGGATTTTTTCATCATGCCATAAAATAGTAGTTCAAAACAAAATTATTTCTATGGCACTATCTGTCAGATAGCTTCCTAGAACTTTATCTGGAACCTGTGAAACTGGCCGATAGTCGTATGTCTGATCTTTAGTTGTAGATGCTTGAGATACTAATATAATTTTGGTATTGTTACGAAAATAGTTGTTATAAAAATACGCCAGTTCGGGAATTTAATTCACAAACAATACCAATACGACCATTTTTCTACAAATAATTTACACTATCGCTAACTAACATAAAATATTTTTTTTTGTAAATAAGAGATGTAAAATATTCATTTGCACACATTTGATAGCAATCCCGCGTCCCATTTTATGAAAATGCCGTACATATAACAAAAAATACAATGTAACATTCATCTGTCACTACCAGGGCAACAGTTTTCTAAAGAGTGCAGCGAAAAAGTGTTTATTATTCTACGCGGTACGGTCATTAAAATACCCTTAGTCCACTAGTATAGGAGTTTCTACTTGAAAAGCACTCTGGTCTTCAATAGGCAGCTTTCTTCTCAAAGTTATATTGTAATACGGCACTCTAACGCATTTAGATTTCATGAGAAATATTATTTTGCCTGTGAATATGTGGCTTGACGCTGAAGGCTGCTGATGTGACAATAATACCAAAATACTTATAAAAAAATGACGAACGAGTTTAATTTTTGGAGGTCCATATTTTAGTCTATAGTCCGCAGAGTATTTAAGTTGATTGAACGTTGATTGAACTACTGAAAACTACATAGGTACTTTGGTAACTACTATAAGATTTGAAACTGTAACTAAATAAATATCAATTTAAAGTATAAATGTAAAGTTAAATTTATTCCTACCTAGTAACAAGTTGTTTATGAATATACAAGTTCGATAATGGGAGAGAATAATAAATACTATTTAATTCTAATAGCAGAATATATGTCACTAAACAGCTGTGTTAGAAATAAACAGTCAATATTCAACGAGAATTTATCGCCTATTTGCGATAACCCAAGCAGAAAGTATATAGTCTACCTGATAAAAACTTCTAAACCCTGTTTACTTAACCCATAAAACTCTTCCCGGATCGGAAAAGTTTCACAGAGCAGTTAAATTTAATATAGCTTGATAAACCGCTGATTAAAATTTTAACGCCTGAAAGAAACCTCACGGCAAGAAATTGCAAGTGATCAACTTCACAGGGTGACTCACTCGTATTTTTTTTAAAGTAGAATGGTTTTCTCATACAGGGTTTCCCACACCCAGTAGTAACCTTATCGTAATTGTTTTATGAACGCTTGTAATATAAGCTCATAGGTAAGCGCCGTGCGTAATTTTGGGCAAAATAAATCATTTGTTCAGATTGGATGCATTACAGTCAGTTATCTTTAGATGATATTACTTGCTTACAGACTCTACTCTTCTAATAAACCTAGTAAAAAATAGATTACTTAAATCCGGTGTCTTTGTAAAATATTTGTTTAAACTCCAGACAACTTTAATTAAGTACCCGTATGAACCGTAAACTTTAATTTAAATAGTGTTGCCATGCTATTATATTTCATTAGTACAAATATAAATATGACATGGACTACAACTAAATAATTCATAATATGGCGACACTGTACAGCTCCTAAGTTCACCAAACATTTCTAACAGCACAGAACACAATAAACTGTACATTGTGACCAAAACCAGAAACAACAAAGTAAAGCAAACGTTTGTGGACCACTCTGAACGCATCTAAAAGAAATATGTCGTATTTCTTGCAGTTTGGCTCCGTTCCAACCACACGCTTCTTGGGTTTATTTTGAGTACGCCGCTTCCAGTTGACGGCGCTAGCCTAATCGATTTAACCAATTGAATTTACACCAATTTCGCTCTAAGTCTAACAAATACCTATGTTTGCAAGACCTGCAGTTCAACACTAGTTGTTTGTGCCGGGGAAACTTCCACTTCGAACCCGTGGGACCGATCTAATGAGCGCTAATGTCCCAAGTTCTGGAAACCAGGAATTCGTGTGATCACTAAAATGTACGTACACATGTGAAGTTTTACTCTAATTTAACTCAAATTATTGATAGAATTTGATAATGAAGAAACTTGTGTTAATATAGTATCAGAGCAACTTTGGAAGTGACTCGCATGCTATTGGGAATTTATTAAACTTTGTGAACTATGTTCGAAAATTCAATTTGGTTGCGCTTTGTGTCCTAATTAAGATTTACGTAAACATGTTTTGATTGTTATTGACTTTCAGGAGTTAAAAACTGAATAATAACGCAAATAAAACAGTATTATCTTTAACGTTGCAGGATCTCAATACATTTAATACTACTGTTTTCATCGGCTTGGTTTGTAAGAGGACAGCCGGGTAGATGTGACCAGACTCCCCCACAAGCAACTGTACTTGAGCCCACAGCAGATGGTGGCATTTACCATTTAAAGTTGGACATACCAAACACGAACGCTACGACGCCTAAAACTTATACCCCGGACCAAACTTATGTTTGTGAGTTTTTTTTACTTTTTTATTTTAAAACTCCTATATTTTTTGACGATAGAAACATGTAGTAATAACTACTAATAATTTTGCAAGCAATTTACCGAAGTGCAAAGAATTGCTTTAACTATTTTGTCAGGCTTCGAGTACATTCAAAACTTCGACACGTAATTTCTGTTATTATATTGCACGCTATTGTCGAACTGCAAGTAGTAACTATCACGATTTTATCAGGCGCTAAGCGGCTGTAATAAAAAATACGTTTATTGAATGAGAACCACTTAAAAATCTTATTATTTAAATAAATTGTTGTGGAAGCGGCAAGACTTGTGTACATAATTTGCGAAAATGTAATCTCTCTAGCAATCGTGGTTCACGAGATACGACGGACGGACACTTGGACAGTGAAGTCTTAGCAATATGGTCCCGTTTTACCTACTGGGTATGGAACCCTAAAAATACATTAATAATATTTTTATTTATTTTCAAGTGACTATCCAAACAAAGGATCCTAGCCGGCCATTTCGTTGGTTCATGATAACTGCAGAAGACCCTGACGTGGACAACAATATCTTCGAGTTCAGCTATAGGGACATAGACGTTGGCAGTCTGAAGACTCTGGACATAGATAAGTCGCGGTACAGTGAGAGATGTTCCATTTCTGTTGAAAATGCTGACAATTCTGACAAGACTAGAGTGGCGGTAATATTTTTACTTTGATTTTTTTGAGCTGAATTCCGCGCCCTAATACCGCATTTATGCTTATGTGCATAATTTTGAAAGCTCAGTTTTTAGCGACGCGGTGTCTCAGCTGAGATGACTTGTGACTAGCTATAAAGTATTCATTGCTCTGAAGTTAGCCTATCGTTAAACAGTTTACTTACCTACCATAAAATTACTATGCAACCAAACAGTTGAGTTCAATCAAAACGCTATCTTGNAAAACTCTTCCCGGATCGGAAAAGTTTCACAGAGCAGTTAAATTTAATATAGCTTGATAAACCGCTGATTAAAATTTTAACGCCTGAAAGAAACCTCACGGCAAGAAATTGCAAGTGATCAACTTCACAGGGTGACTCACTCGTATTTTTTTTAAAGTAGAATGGTTTTCTCATACAGGGTTTCCCACACCCAGTAGTAACCTTATCGTAATTGTTTTATGAACGCTTGTAATATAAGCTCATAGGTAAGCGCCGTGCGTAATTTTGGGCAAAATAAATCATTTGTTCAGATTGGATGCATTACAGTCAGTTATCTTTAGATGATATTACTTGCTTACAGACTCTACTCTTCTAATAAACCTAGTAAAAAATAGATTACTTAAATCCGGTGTCTTTGTAAAATATTTGTTTAAACTCCAGACAACTTTAATTAAGTACCCGTATGAACCGTAAACTTTAATTTAAATAGTGTTGCCATGCTATTATATTTCATTAGTACAAATATAAATATGACATGGACTACAACTAAATAATTCATAATATGGCGACACTGTACAGCTCCTAAGTTCACCAAACATTTCTAACAGCACAGAACACAATAAACTGTACATTGTGACCAAAACCAGAAACAACAAAGTAAAGCAAACGTTTGTGGACCACTCTGAACGCATCTAAAAGAAATATGTCGTATTTCTTGCAGTTTGGCTCCGTTCCAACCACACGCTTCTTGGGTTTATTTTGAGTACGCCGCTTCCAGTTGACGGCGCTAGCCTAATCGATTTAACCAATTGAATTTACACCAATTTCGCTCTAAGTCTAACAAATACCTATGTTTGCAAGACCTGCAGTTCAACACTAGTTGTTTGTGCCGGGGAAACTTCCACTTCGAACCCGTGGGACCGATCTAATGAGCGCTAATGTCCCAAGTTCTGGAAACCAGGAATTCGTGTGATCACTAAAATGTACGTACACATGTGAAGTTTTACTCTAATTTAACTCAAATTATTGATAGAATTTGATAATGAAGAAACTTGTGTTAATATAGTATCAGAGCAACTTTGGAAGTGACTCGCATGCTATTGGGAATTTATTAAACTTTGTGAACTATGTTCGAAAATTCAATTTGGTTGCGCTTTGTGTCCTAATTAAGATTTACGTAAACATGTTTTGATTGTTATTGACTTTCAGGAGTTAAAAACTGAATAATAACGCAAATAAAACAGTATTATCTTTAACGTTGCAGGATCTCAATACATTTAATACTACTGTTTTCATCGGCTTGGTTTGTAAGAGGACAGCCGGGTAGATGTGACCAGACTCCCCCACAAGCAACTGTACTTGAGCCCACAGCAGATGGTGGCATTTACCATTTAAAGTTGGACATACCAAACACGAACGCTACGACGCCTAAAACTTATACCCCGGACCAAACTTATGTTTGTGAGTTTTTTTTACTTTTTTATTTTAAAACTCCTATATTTTTTGACGATAGAAACATGTAGTAATAACTACTAATAATTTTGCAAGCAATTTACCGAAGTGCAAAGAATTGCTTTAACTATTTTGTCAGGCTTCGAGTACATTCAAAACTTCGACACGTAATTTCTGTTATTATATTGCACGCTATTGTCGAACTGCAAGTAGTAACTATCACGATTTTATCAGGCGCTAAGCGGCTGTAATAAAAAATACGTTTATTGAATGAGAACCACTTAAAAATCTTATTATTTAAATAAATTGTTGTGGAAGCGGCAAGACTTGTGTACATAATTTGCGAAAATGTAATCTCTCTAGCAATCGTGGTTCACGAGATACGACGGACGGACACTTGGACAGTGAAGTCTTAGCAATATGGTCCCGTTTTACCTACTGGGTATGGAACCCTAAAAATACATTAATAATATTTTTATTTATTTTCAAGTGACTATCCAAACAAAGGATCCTAGCCGGCCATTTCGTTGGTTCATGATAACTGCAGAAGACCCTGACGTGGACAACAATATCTTCGAGTTCAGCTATAGGGACATAGACGTTGGCAGTCTGAAGACTCTGGACATAGATAAGTCGCGGTACAGTGAGAGATGTTCCATTTCTGTTGAAAATGCTGACAATTCTGACAAGACTAGAGTGGCGGTAATATTTTTACTTTGATTTTTTTGAGCTGAATTCCGCGCCCTAATACCGCATTTATGCTTATGTGCATAATTTTGAAAGCTCAGTTTTTAGCGACGCGGTGTCTCAGCTGAGATGACTTGTGACTAGCTATAAAGTATTCATTGCTCTGAAGTTAGCCTATCGTTAAACAGTTTACTTACCTACCATAAAATTACTATGCAACCAAACAGTTGAGTTCAATCAAAACGCTATCTTGTTCTTATCGAGTGAGCTGCAGGTTTAATCACCTGACAAGCCCTAGTGTCAGAGTTTTCTCAAATCCGCTTGACGGCCTCTGACGTGGAATTATAACTACGACTGCTACTGAGTAACAATCGAGGACGACGGCTTTACGTGCCCTCCCAGTCACGGGGGTGTAACACCGCCAACTTCCAAATTCCAGGCTGCTTTTGTGAAAGTTTCTAAAACCCACAAAGCGATTTCGGCCTGACCCGGGAATCGAACCCGAGACACGTGGCACGGCAGTCGCGCTATGCGACCACTACTAGACCAACGAGGCAGTTAAAACGCTATATCGGACATACAGTTCCTATCACCGTTATCATATCACCACTGATTGAAGGCGTCTTCCAAATAGCTTCCTTAATATCTAGTTTTGTTATTCAAGAATCTATTCGACACTAAAGTACAAAATTTTTTTTTGTCCCCAGATTCATTGGGTATCTCCAAGACAAAGTTCTAGAAACCAAACAGTGCGCATCCGAGCCATGGTGGCTGAAAACAATGAAGTGTGGCACACTGGCGACAATCTAACAGTTATACTTTATAAGAATACTGATAAAGCATTGGACAGTCCACCTTTTCCTGTGCTGAAAAGTTGCAACCTTTGTAGTGAAGCGAGGTATGAGGTGAGTTATTCGTCAGCCTAATTAGTAAGTATGTATTTGTTAGAAAAAACCTTATATAATGTGACCGCGGCCTTACATATGCCTTTATGAATTTTATATCAATATAAAACAAGTGATACCTACATTTAAAAATCAATAATATTCTTCTTAGTAAGTATTTATTTCACTGGACTTTAACTTTTGTATCTTTACACAGATTTTGGAAATCAAATATAACGGTCTTATTATTTTACCTGAATTTTTAATCAAAATTTTGATACTGGAGGCGTCAGACGGGTAAATAGTGCACTGAACTTTCATGGACCATCCTGATGTTATCTAACCATCAGATATTTTCTACTACACACAATAATTATAACATCATCATATAAAATCCGCTGTATCGTCTTACTGCTGTGCGAACCATTAATCACCACACTTGCTCAATGCGGGCTGGCAATTTCAGACTTTATCATCCAAGTTTCCTCGAGATATTTCCCTTCATCTTTAATCAGCCCTAATAATTACAACAAACTACCATATATCCAGGTGATATTCTACGGCAAATGGTCACGAGTGGCCCATCCTCGCTACTACCCGAGCAAGCCGGATGAAAACGGTTACACCCACATGGTGGGCTGTTCCCATGCTTACAACTTCACGCTGTGGAAGCAAGGCATGAATGCCAGTGATGGTTTGAAGGTGCTGGCTGAAGAAGGAGACAGTAGAGTCATGGAAAGGGATATTATTGCTAATGTAAGTTTTTATAGCTTGTTTTATTAAGTTAATTAATATTGTTTATCAGTTTTGAAAAAAATGGGTACAGTCAGCAACAAAATTCCGAGCACAAGTAGGCGCATGTGGCCCAAATGTTTGGCAAGCACGATCAATGTTTTTAGACTTTCGCGACTTTTACACATATTTTAGATAACCAGCGATTAAGACCCGCTGGTTATGTAAAATAAGAACTATACGAGTAGGTACATGTTTAGTTATAAAATTTACTATATATATACCTTTGACCTATGTACCTACGTATGCATACTTACCTACATAGTATCTGTTATGAGCTTCTATATCCTATTCTACTGATTACTAATGTAAATATTTTTTTTTATCAAGAATATCTTTTAAAACAAACAATGCATTTAAACCCAACCACTCCTTTCAGATGGCTCCAACAACTGGCACACGAACTCTCATCCGTGGCAAGAGACGCCACCACCCATACATGTCGGAAGCATCCCATTCACTCTTCAGGGTCGACAGGTTCCATCACCTGTTCTCTATAGCCGTGGGCATGAGGCCGTCCCCCGACTGGTTCCTCGGCACCTCACAGTTTGAACTGTGCACGGAAGATGGGTGGGTTGAGGACGAACAGATTCCTTTGTTTCCTTGGGATGCTGGCACGATGGATGGAGTGTCTTATGAGGTGAATATTAATGGAACCTACAGTGTTTATTACTGACTACAGCATTTATTTCCTATATTTTTTTCATGCTTACTAGCTTCTCATAAATGGGTTATTTAACACTGAAAAAAGTTTTCAAATCAGCCCAATCCTTCCAAAAATTAGCTCGTTCAAGAAAGGTTTTAGTATTAGATAGCCCATTTATCAAGAAAGGCTAAAGGCTACTTTTTATCCGGATTCACGGAGTAGTTCCCAAAAGACGTGGGCGAAACCGCTGGTGGAAGTTAGTCTAAATTTGTCTATCTATTTGCAGTCTGTCAAAACAGTATCGACACCTCGAGACAACGTGGAGAGAGTGGAAGTGGGCTCGTTTGACAAGGACTCGCCGTTCTACCAAATGAACCTGAACGAGTTGAAGCCGTTTGCTCAGCTGAGGGTCAGGAAGCTGGACGAGTATCCTTTAATAGGCGCAGAGTGTAGTGAGACTGAAGAAGGTACGCATTTTCGTTACTAATTTGAGAGATAGGTCTATCTGCCCTAATGTGTGATTGTTTCTTTTGCCACAAATCTTACAAGATTTGATTGTAGTTCGGAGGCAAAATTTTCGATTGGGTAGCATAATTTAAAGAGCTCAAAACGTCAGAAGTATAGCTCATTCATTATTTAAATAAATGGGTATCAGATATTTCTTTATAATATTATAAGTAACATAAAAATACCTATTATTTTAGATGAACCAGAAGAAAAGCCGGATGATGGAGCAGAAGACGAAGAAGAAGAAAATGAGTAAGCTTTCATTTATAATTTTATAAGAAAAGTACGAAAGAAAAATAAGGAAAGTTATACAAGAAAGTAGTACAGTTCTACCCAGACTTAACAGCATAATTCACCGGCGCCTCCTTCGAAACCTAAAAAAAAATCATCATATTCCGCCATTAACTTTGGCACAAACAAATCCCACACAAATATTCTTCCTTCAACATGTACAGATGACAGCAAGTCAACCTACCCCAATCTGTAAAATTTTAAAAGTGGGACATTAACCTACCACTATTGTGATAAGGTTAAAAATTCATTGAAGAAATTTGATTTAGATTGAGGTAGTTTGGTCTGCTGGTGTCTGAACATACAATCAAGAATACAAACTTAACAATTCACCAACATCACGACTACGTCAAAAATCCCCTGCCAGTTGCCACAACACTGACTACTGACGTCACTATTCCAGAGACCAAGAAGAACCTCTACTAGCCGAAGTTAAACAAGACCTCGGTGATGGAAGATGTTCCATCAGTGAATGGGGTGCCTGGTCACCATGTGTCTTGGACAGTGGAAGCTGTGGACTTGGAGAGAGGAGTAGGAAACGATATCCATTGCAGGCTAACATTTATGATGGGAATTATAACGTAAGTTATTTTTGTGGCTGACTGTACCTGTAGGTCGTTTGGTGGATAAGATTATTGTATGTGGGTTCGATTCCCAATTAGTGAAGGGGTTTTTGAGTGATAACTTAGTTATGTCAAAGTATTTATGATACCTAGTTTTAATGATAGAAAATTAACGAGTCAAAACGTTACTAAGAATGTGTATAAATACATGGTAACAGGTTTAAATGTACCTATCCCGTCTTAGAAAACAAGCTCTATAATAAAATATGAAATAGAAAAACTAGTACGAGGTTCGCAATAGATACTGAAGTTTATGACTACAATGTCTCAATGTCTGTCAAAACTAGAACGACTGGTTTAATTCTAACAGTAAAAAATGCATAGTAAATGTTTGCAAACTACTCAATTAAAATTAAACGATACTGTTTAGAAAAAAACTCATACTTGACCCTATTAAAGAATAGTGAAAATATTATGTCGACAAATTAAAAACGTGATTGCTTGATTCCTATTAAAATATTTTATTTTGTGACTACTACAACTTCATGCGCTTTAAATCACAAACTACGTTGACGCGAGAATCGAACCCGCTTCTTGCAGTTTACTAGTGCGCGACTTGCCTTTATCGTATAGGAGATGAATGACCTCATTGTGAGTTAAGAACGTTATAAAATAAAACAAAATTCTAATTACAAAATAATTAGTGATATTACAATGATATCGTTTTATCTTTCAACACAAAGATTCAATTAAGTACTTACTATTTTCGTAACACACACTTCATTAAAATCAACACTAAATAATTAGAGCATTCATCCATTGTTCCAGTATCAAGATAATGCACAAGCGCAGCCGATGAGCAGCAACTGTGAAGATCAAGATACTAACTTAGTTGAATATGAGAATTGTTTCGTCGACTGTTATTAGAACGGATGCATAAGAAAAGGCACTACATGAATAGACGGGTATTTTATTTCTGTACTTACCTGGATTGACTAGGCGTGGACTCGAAACAGGTTTAGGTCGCGGAGAGATTCTGTCTTCTCGTTTTTGCGCGAAAATAACCAGTTGGTAACTTGCCGGCCGGTAACCGGAGCGGGGCCGAGCGACTCCAGGCGGCGCCACTGTCAACATTGTTTGTGCTTGTCAAGTATGAACATAGGCGCGGATAGCGCATGCTCCGAGCGCAACGGCCCGCCTCGCGCGCTATCCAACTTGTTGATTGTTCACTCACTTCACGCCAGTTCAGTCGCGAACGATGCGCCGGGTGGTCGCGTCTCGCGTACGCACCGTTGTCGCTCCGAACTTCGAAATTGTTTTACGAAAATATGTGAAGTTTCCAAATTCAAAATTGTGTAGGACTACCGTGCCGAACGTGTTTAATTGTGATCAGTCCATGTAAAACGTTATAAATAAGTAGTTTTAAGTCATTGAAACTTAATAGGCTTACTCGTTTTACCTGCATGCCTCGTCCCACGTCTGAGCGGTTACCTACCTTATCGGATAAACGAACATTTTTCAAATGGATGTGCGTTTGAAATCTGTGATAGTGTGCGTGTTATGTGTTTTAAGACTTCGTGAAAGCGTTGTAGGAGATTGTGACAAGTTTTTACTATAGTGACGTGCTCGGAGTAGTGATACGAAAAAGTTGAATTACCTCAAGTCAAGAATCATGTTCGTGCGCGGGAGTGAGGGGGGCTTCCTCGCCGCGTTGTTGCTCTATTCGCTAGCGGTGGCGTCGGCGCAATACACAAAAGGTAAAAACTGCTTTCTTACCTGTGCACACGCAGCCCTACGTTTGTCGTGGTGCTTTGTTCTATTGCCTTTTGTTCGCTTCTTGGAACGTCTTTTGAATTTTTTAAATGAGTGCCTAAATGACGTCATAAACAAGTTCTGAAGTTCGTACTTCTTACTCATTCTCAGTTTTAGAGACTAGGTAGGAATGTGGTATTTTATCTTGGCAATTTTCCGGATCTAAGTACTGCAATATCAACGGTCATTTTACATCAATGAAGTGTTTGTTTCCTGTTTCTTGGTAAAAGCGAGTGACTAAGTAAAATGACTGTTACTGTCGGGCGCTTGATAACGGAATTTTACGATAAGACGGGCGCACCTATCAATAAATTCTTACCTGCTATACTTGGATATCACGCCAGTAAATAATAATAAGTGTTGTTACTTTAGAGATAAGTCGCTTGTACCGAGCCTTCTGTAGGTACCTACCTAAAAATAGTAATAATACTTAAATAACCCTTCGCGGAGGAATTTGTAATGTTTGTCTTGAAGGCAGATTGTGTAGGTAAGTACCTACCCAAGTAAGTACCTACCTACTCATGGCTTATTTACTTGATAGAAGTAAATAAGTGACTGAATAAGTAGTGTTGGTTGACAATGACGGTTTTTCCAGTTAGTTTACTTAACTTGTCATGTACTGGGATGCTTGGAAGTGTGAAATACTACGTAGGTAGGTACCTACTTAATTCATTAACGGTGTCCAGTCAACAAGCATTTTTTTGCAAAGTAGATAAATTATAAGATTACGTAATAATAAATAAAAGGATGTCATTGCAAGTCGTAAAATAATAACAACTAGTTAGGTGAGAAGGTTACCTTCCCATGGGAAAATTGCTCGCAAAATTATTGTTATCTTATAAAGTCATTCGTGTTAGAAAACCAGTTTTTTAAGTGTCTATATTCGATTCGAGCATTAAGTGTAAACACGGAGTATAGGTACCTAAAACACGTGTCAATTTTATAATAATACCAGGTTCCTCCTAAAAAGCATAAGTTGGGTACTAATTATGTTTGTTCGCAATATTTTAAAATTTTGGTGTACCTATATCCAAGTAACTAAAACCGATAAATACCTATTGTGTTAGCCCAGGGCCCAGATTATGCGCAAACTTGACTAATGAACCTCCAAAATTTCTTAAGTACCTAGTCAAATGATTCACCATGTGTCGGAAATTGTGCAATAATAGGTAGGTACCTATCTGAGAAAAATGTACCGTTAAAAAGAACACGTCATTTTGGTCCACTACGTCATTGGAAGTTTTTTTACATTAATTAACTCCAAGAAGACCTACATTTATCTTTCTTCCGCAAATTTAATTTTCGTGGCTAAAATTTTATAGGTAGGTAGGTAGGTAGGTACCTACATAAAGATTGTCTTGAATCATCACGATAGATCTAGATGTTTAGGTAAGATTAGGGTTGCCAACTTTTTCCACAAGAAATAAAGTATATTCAGGTCTAAGATGAATTTTGAACAGTATTTTCGAAACACACAATTATTTTTTAGAGCTGTATTTGCATTGTGATGCTGTAACTGAACAGTATTTTGTACAATTTGGTGTAAAATGAACAGTATAATTTGGTGAAAAACAGTATAGGTAATATTGTTTAAAACAGTATGGTTGGCAGCCCTAGGTAAGATATCAAAATAGGAACTTGTATTGACAGTTTCTATAAAATTTAGAAGGCGTGTGTGCAATGTCAACTTCATTAATCATCATTAAAAACTAGTTCAAAATTATCAAATAATTAAACAACGTAATATTGAACAATTAATTAATAATGAGTTAACATTCAATAAAAATGGGATATAATAAATTGCATATCAAATAAAATAATCGTCTATCAATACATACTCATCATTTATACTCTTTTTTACATCAAATAACTTACTTCACTACAAATAAACTAAATGTTTAGCAAACTCAAACTGCAGATAATTCGAAATTATACATCAATATGACATTACTTTTTTCCTCATAATGCAATACAGTTAAATTTATTTTTGTACAAAAATACTACATACATAGCAGAAATACTAACTGCACAGCAAATTTTCCATATTTCGAAGCAAAATAACTATCTCAGTCGCATATTAACCAGTAAGTAGAACAAAACCTGTTCATCACATTTGTCCTAATTTTCAAGAAGTCATGCTCGGCAAATTAAATGATTATTGTAACAAAAAAATCCTTTTTCATTGCATTATTTCTAAAAGCAGAACAAATTAACCGAAAAAGGTTCGCGGCTTCGCGCACTTTTTTCACTGGAGTGCAGAGTGGTGCGAGCGAGTAAGATAGAGATAGATACAATACAACAATAGAACAAAAAAAAAAAGAGATAGATATCATACAATGTCAATTCAAAAAATAATTGAGCAGTCCAAAAATCGAATGAGCGGTAAAAATGACGGAATGAGCAGTTCGATAAATAGTTCAGCAGATCATAGCGAGGGGACTCCGTTTCGTTACCTAAATTTTTATTTCCGGAAATCATTATCCGTAACAAGTTTGTCATAAACTAGGTTTTAATGGCAAAAACGAATCGCTGTAAATCCGACTCCACGTAGTCTTGTCTGCCCTACCCCTAGAGTGTAATTCAAAATCGCGTAGGCGCGGAGGTGCGAGGCGGCCCGCGAGTTGAGGAGCAGGTGGTTGTAACACTCGCCACCGCAGCTGAGGCTGGCCGGCTCAGCCGGCCAGCAAGCCGAAGCTGTGGTGGTGAGCGTTAAAGCTATCTGCGACGATAAACTCGCGTGGGGCCGCCAGAGCCCCGCAGCGCCGGAGCCATGACAGAAATCATGCCTGCTGCATGATGCATGCTTGCTTGCATGTTGCCTGCTTGCTTGCATTTTACTACATCATTGTTTATAGAATTGCTTAGAATGAGATTTCTTACCGAGAAATTCCGATTTATTACTGCCCACACGTAACTGCTCATTTAATAATTTTTACCGCTCATTTAATTATTTTTCTGCTCAATTATATATTCACTGATCCATTTCATTATTTTTTATTACTCATTTTTGTATATTTTACTGCTTAGTTTTAACTGCTGAAATAGTTATTAAACGTGCCATTCATAATTTTTAACTTACCAAAACTGCTAATTATTATTACAACTGCCCTTTAACAATTACGCTTTAAAAATACAATTTTGTATCTAATTTTATATTTTTTTTGCTGATCTCATTATGTGATAATAAATAAATAATAAGAAGACTGTGACTAATAAAATGCTGTTTTATTTAGAAAATCTGCTGTAAATAATATAAAAATAGAAGCTATATTTAAAAGAAAAAGAGTTAACATGTATGATGTGCATTAAGATTATTAGCTGTGCATTAATAAAAAAGCTTTTGCTTTAGGAAAAATCGCTGTACGCTGCGAAAATAAATTGTAGTGTGTTTTTGTGATATTTTGCGTTGAATATTTTGCTGCGCAATCAGTAATTTTGATGAGAATTCGGATTTTTTTTGCATAGAAAAAGGATATTTTTTGATTTGCGTTTAAATACCACCCAATAAAAATATGGTGATAGTAAGCACTGAAGTCGATTTAAGAGTTCACTTCGTCACACAAGAATGACACACACTTCGTCGCTCTACTCAAGTTTACCATTTTAACAATGTTTTTCTTATTCACTACAAAAGGACGAGGCGAACTAAAAACAGAAGTAAATCTAAATAGTTTATTGGTTTGCTTCATCGCTAAAGTCTCGAAAACTAACAATCATAGTGGTCATATAGGTACCTATCTATCTGGTAAATCGTGGTAAGTTTATTATGTGACACTTTGGAGGCAAATAAAATCAACAAAACACACAATCGTTTGACGCGACATGGTAGGTCTGTTGGTGAAACTACGGATCAAAACTTGAAAACTAGTTGAGTAAGTAGGTATTTAATAAAATAATATTACCTACAAGAGGTCAGCTATTAGCAAAGATGGTCGATAAAGTCATTTGTCTCGGTGAAAGGCGATCGTGACCATGGCAGGCTATTGTTTCTCAGAATTGCTCCGGCCAGGAGTAGGTATGAAAGTCCCCTTCATATGACCCAGATGCCCATGTATTCATGGCGAGAAAGGTTTCAGCTGTCTAGTTATTGTTTATTAAATCACCTTCGTGTGATCTTTTCGTTGTTTTCTATGGCGTAAGTACCTATGTCTTAGCGAGCCCTTTCTTGTCAGTCAATAGTTATTGTTCTCAAAATATAGTCGTAACTTTTACTTTACTTTTCTACCAGCTTATGTTGCCACGTTACGCAAAGTTTTGTATTGGAAAACTATCTAAAAAGAACGCGTACTACTTACTTTCTTAAACAACCGAAATATCCAAAAAACCTGTCTCAATATAAGCCCTGTTTAAGATAACATATTCTATCTACGATAAAACACTTAAAAACAGAGGACACTTAACTTTGATTTCTGGTTAAAGTAGGTATCACGAGCCCAATTGTTTTCCTCACGGAACAAAAAACTATTGTTCTTCTATTAAAACCCATGGATGACAAATAGGAAAGCGGCGCATTAGATAATGAAACTTAAAATCTGAACAATAAGGTTCTAAATTCAAATTCAAAGTAGAAGTTCCAAAATTGAACCGTAACTTTTTTCAACGCTCCGTGTTCGCAAAGCAGGCTGCCAGACATTTTAAAACTTGCACAACAAACAAGGTTATGAGTTAGCAGGTCCTACTCCCAGCTACTTATTATGTACGCTTAACTATAGTTGGTAAGCCTTTCTGAGAACAATAGCAATCCCGACGGAACCAAACCCACGACTCGTTCAAGTACAAGTATGAACTGTACCTTTCAATAAACCGGTAACAAACAGACTTGGTTCCACTCGGCTCGATATTTACATTGAATATGCAAGCTTATTCGTAACATTAGTGATTTTATGCCAGGAGCAAGTTTAAAACATTCGAATAGGAAAGCTGGTTTTAGTTTGGGAAATGTGCTTAAATACTTTGAGGACCTCTGTTTTACTTATCACATTTCGTAAAGTTTTTATTTAGCAGTCAACAGAAAGCCTTGTGTGTTCAGTAGTAAACTTGTTGTTTTAAAAATATAAAATACAGTAAAATACGCGTCGTAAGCCCTGTTCAGTCATGTATGACCCTCAGTAACACGAGCGTCCCACCAATAATAATTTCCTGTCCCTCACACAATAAGCCATTCATTAGCCTTAATTTATGCTCCTTGCTCTCACCTCAACCACTGACAATTTCTACAACGTACCACGTATTTTATTCAGTACTTTTAATACATTGCGGACTCCCTTCGAGTTATTACGAAGAGGTTATGAACTGAAGTGGCAATGGAGAGCAAAGTTTGCGGTGGCCGGCGCGTTTGTGCGCTTAGTGGTCTGTGTATGGCTTCTGTGACACGGCTGCCTATGTGATGACGTCATCATGCAACCGGACCATTCAATGGCCGCGGAATGCATGCAACATGGCTGACATTTTTATGAAAGGTAACAATAAACCGAGTATGGTTTCATAATGGTGAGTTGTCGAAAATCTGAATGAGTATTTTTTTATTATTTTTTCTAGTGGTGGAAAATGATATCTGATAATAATTACTAGCTCTTACTAAATTGCCTCGCCAGCGTTATCGTCATGCTTCAGCGAAAATCAAAAACTGCGGATTTATTTTCAGTACGATGAACCTAATTTGGAGCAGCCGAATGCCGAATTCATTTCAGTCACATTATAATTGGGATAAAACGTATTATACTGGACTGGAGCAGTTAAGTTACAATACAAAATTCAATATAATGTCCAATTTATTAGCTGCGTCATGAACCTAAGACTATTCATCTTATAATGTTAACTACTAGCTCTTTTCCCGCGGCTTCACTCGAGTCGAGTCAGAACTTTTTCCGTACCCGGATAAAATGTACCTGGCCTATGTTACATGGGGATAGTATAGAAACAGTGAAACAATTTTAAAATCGACTTAGTAGTTACGGAGCTTTTAAGGTACTTACAAACAAAAAAAATGTTTCCTCTTTATTACATAGTAGAATAGAATATGAACTGAGTAAATAAATAAATGTGGAAGGTTAGCACCTTCTGCACATATTATCACCTAGCGACAGATTGCCTCAGTATCGCATTAACCTATTTCCGTCAATCGGCATCCACACAATAGCGATAAAATGAAAATTGCAATCGAACGTGTCAGATGCAAACTATTGCAGATGCAACAGCTAAAGAATTCGCCTTTTTGATTTATTCATATTTAACATCACGTTTAAACAAATTAATAATTTATTATGGTAACCCATTCGATTGATGAGCTGTCGGTTATGATTATTTAATTAATTAAATAAATATGTGAGGTAATAAAGCTCACTTCATTTGAATTATTGATAAAAGTGGGGATGTCCAATGCCAATTTAATTGTGCGATTGTCGTTCGAATTTTGAATATTTTCCACCCCTGCAAACTGGCAATTATTTTATTCGTATGAAGAACGCACCCAGTATTCTTTATTCTGATCGAATTTTAAAATTCGAACTTACTAACCATTAAACGAACGGACAAAACGAATTAAACCCCATTTTACTTGGCAAAAGCAACTTACGCATTACGTTACCTGCACCGCATAGATCAAATATTAAAATCAGAGTGGGCACTCCGCTATCAGACGCACTTTCTGCCGCGAACAGGCGAACCGGCCGCTTATCGATGATATGATAACACAAGTTGTTTCGACCCGCCTAGAATTACATTCCGTTACGTGATTACCGTCACGCGAACTGACGTAGGTACAAGCATATTATAATAATATGATGACTTCCAAAAATATTCTCTACTGTTATTTTTTGTGTAATTAGCTAGCTATTAGCTGTTGTCTTTACAGTGAGCGTTTCATTACTTATTTGGTATATTTTATTCTCGTATTTGATGGTTGTAAAAGCTTACATGGCGTTAAAAATATAGGATATTTTTTCGTTGTATAAAGATGAACCAAAACTATTACAAAATCATAGTCTTCATCAGATTTCCAGAGCACTGGAAAACATAGAATAAAATATCCATAAAAACAAGAATTAAACTAAGCAACTGAAAGAAGCCTATAGCAACAACGTACCATATATACGAGTATACAAAAGCCATACATTAAATAAAATACATGTTCTAGAATTGAATATTGTGAAACGAAAAAGGATTTTCTTATGAAATTTCTACGTCAATGCATAAAGATAAGTACACACTGAAGGTAATTCGATCATGCCTATGTCTGCGCTGACAACTTAAGTAAGCACCTAATGGAAATCCTATGTTTCTGCTCTTTGAGTGGATCGAACACTGATGCTTTTGTCTTCAATGTTATAGTTCACGTGATATTTGCATCAATGTTAATGTACCGGGCGTGGACGTTTTGTCATTTGTTTATTTTACGTTGAATAGTGTAATAGAGTAATTTTTGTGATGGTATGAAAAATGGCTCTTGAAATCAGTGTAGTTAGTGTTACCATACTTGGCTGGCGAGCCAACAGTCAGGGGAAATTTTATTTATAAAAACTTGCCTCAAAAAATCCGCCAAATCTTGACTTCACCAGTCAAAATTACTCAACACTCCCGCTTAATTAAAGTTAAAACTCCTAATTGGAATTCTAGCTTTAAACACAAATCCTAGTAACGAGTAGAACAAATTTAAATGTCCAAAGGCTATTTGTATTTTCTGCGCCAAACAGTAACTGTTAATCTTGCTGGCTCGGAAAACTGAGATAGTTCAAAGAATTACTGGGGCCGAGTACGACAAATATAAATACCTTTGCTGTTTTAGATGCACAAATACGGGGATATTGCTTGGTTTGTTTGTCCTGTGTGCACTTTGCCTTTTTATCTTTGCTGAGTACTAAGCTATCACATTATGTGATTTATGTGCGTTGAGAAGTCTCCGACTGCCTCGGGCTTAAGCCGTAGATTTGCATGAGCAGACACTGGATCTAAGAGACTAGTTTTAATTAGAATTAATGTAGCCATCGAAATGTATCAACTATTGATCGATACGATTGGTCTATCTTCAAATCTGCATTGAATCTTCCTTGAGCTCACTGCAGCTTTACACAAAGCCCTTTTTCACAACTATGCACGCTAGTAAATTTCCTACAGTTTGTACAATGCATTAATCGTCTGCTATCGCCAGTCAAGAATATCCGTTCACGACGGTGTCGACAATCTAACAAGATATCATCTCCAATATTAAGTTTCTTTGCGCAGCTGCATAGATAGCTATCGCTTTTAAAAATGCTTGAAATTATATCGTAATGAGTTTCCATTACTTCTAGTGGGCTATTCAGTTTTACTGGCTACGTTGAGAGTAGAAAAGTGCTGAGAGAAAACTAGCATTATGTTTATCCGTTGCCGTTGTGGGTACCTGTAGATTTTCACTCATGTTCGCAGATTATCTAGTCTAGAAAATGGGTATACTCCGTGGTAAGGTAGTCAGTGCTAAGGTCCGTAAAAGTATTTATTGAAATGGGAACTGAGCGACTTAAAGTCTTTGCAAAGCATAATCGAGTAGCTAAATCTTCTTATAGTTTTATCTCACGTTTTTATCGATAAAAGACTGCTAAGTACTAAAAGGAAAGTACATCAACTTATTTTCAGTCTGAGGTGGTTGTTTTTCTTTCAATTTACTGCTAAGTATTTAAGCGGCTCAGACTGCCTGGATAGTATTAAATATTTTCTCTTATTCGCGTACGGATTGAAAAATAACCCTGTTGAATATTGTCATTAACCCTGGAAAAACATCGTAGTGGCCTAGGGAACATCCTCAATATCATTTGAACAGTTGTAATTAAGCCAGCGGATATCACAATGGATCCCTATTAGAGTTCAGCTATACGTTTCTCAAGGGTATCGTAGAAGGCGATATAGGCTACAAACAATCGGTTGCCCGAAACCTTCCGATTATTGCCGAACTATCCACCCACTAGATTGGCTAAGAAAACTGTGTCTGTTTGTCCAACTGTTCACGGAAATGTAATGAAACTTGGAGTTTGTTCAAAATGTTAGCGAGATTTTGGCGACGCCATTTTTACTATGAAACGAAACAACAATCCTGTTATATAGAATTTCACATCGTGAAATAGGAAGTGGGGGAGTATTAAGTAGGCTCCTGAGGAATCATTTATTCACGGGAACGCCATAATTGGAACAGATTATCACACCAATTTTATTAACGTTTAAGAGCATTCTATCAGTTTAGTCAAGCAGTAAATGAGGTCCACAAAATCACAATCTGCTTCCTAAGAGCTTACAATAAACAATAGTAATTAATCGGGCCATATACAACAATAGATCCCTATTAAACGAACATCGACTCAATGCCCCCCGAGGGTATCGTTCCCACAAAGCCATAGCGCACGATTTAAAAATAGACCCCGCGATCACAACCTTCCGTAGTGACAAGATTTTAATTGATTTTAGAGGTGACACGATTGTTAGTCTTTCTTCGGCGACTACTTTCCCGAAATTAACTTAAAATTACTTATAAAATCAACAGGTTCAAGTGTACTAGAAGTTTAAACATTGTACTCGGACTGTTTTCAGAGAATGTAGACATTTGTCGAGAATTTATTACCAACTTCCAAGGTTATTGATTAAGGACAGACTAAAGAATAAAATCTTTGAAAATAAATTGCCTGTTCTAGAGCGTTCTATCTCGTGTTACCGTTGAAACTAGTTTCGATAGCTTCCGATTGCTTTTCGCTCTCACAATAGAGGCTTAATATCGACCTGCCTGCGAATAACGTACTTGTTATCGGTTTGTTAATTGTAAGCGATCGCGTGACCAGTTGGCGAGCTGTCATTCGTGAAATAACTGACGGTTATACGCGGGCTATGATTAGGTACGCGTACTCTCAGGAGTGGATGACGAGCGCTGTCGAGAGCCATCATAACAGGCTTTGAAATGAAGTGCGTTTCGCGCCAAGTAGCTACTATTAGTGCTAGACCTCCGGCCGTGATTGCTCATTGTTGGGCAACTCACAATGCCCAATCAATGTCCATTCGCGCCCACAGAACGTTTTGGCAGCAATAACCATTTTACGTGAATCTTTCAACTCTGAGAATATTAACTTAATTACTAAGGAATTGAGTTCTTCTTAATGCTATAAAATATAGCATATTTAAAAGTAAAGGAATGGATATTTGGGAGGTCTGCCGTTAATTTTAATAGCCAAGACTTTGCTGTATTCAGGGCACGGTGCAATCATCGGAATTCTTGGTCCGTCTCCCTTTATACGGATATTTTACCCCATCCCCATAAATGGCACCATTAAAAAGCTAAGACCGGGGAGGAAACGGAGCTACTTAAATATACTTTGCACGAATGCGCAAATTGATATAAAATACTTCATCTTTTGATATTTGTCTGACTGACATATATAGTCACCCAGCTACAAAAACGATTTAGGTCCTTTTAAAGTACGTATTAAATATTCTGTGTTGTTTTAGTAAGTAAATGAATTTTACAAACAAAATATTTAAAATCTGTTTAACAATAATCTGTCTATGTGATAACATTTGTTTCTTACGAATAAAAGATTATTTATTTAAACTGAAGTAGATATACCTACTTGATTTGAACACCTTTAACATTTAAAGAGAAATGGTAGCTAGGTTATTAAATATTAAATAAAAACAATTCATGATTTCCTTGACCTTTTGCTTTAGGGATTTCTAAGAAATACTGTGATATTATTATTGTGTAATTTTCAACGAGACTAGAAATGATTAACCCTCTGACAAAATGAAGGAAATGTAGCAACTTTTGATGACTAGTCATACTTAATTTATTTTTGTTAGTAAGTAGTGTAGTTTTAAAAATATAGCCAAGTCTGTAAGTCTCAGTGGATTATCCGGGAGTCGCGGTCAGTCTGTGGCCGACTGGATCGTGACTAGGAAGGTCAATCAGCCTCAAGAATGAACGATGCTTATGTAACCTTCCTTGGACGTAAGTATATCCGATTAATGCTATAACGTGATTATATAAAGAAATTCGCATTTTACTGGGCATATTGTTGTTAGTAACTACAATCATTTAGAAAGTACCAGGAAGTTGTTGTCTTTTCAAAAAAGATGAAACAAGTAAAGTGATCTGTCTCACTCTCTTACTGAAAAAAAAGACATTGTTTAATGGGTCTTAAATTTCATAAACTTCAATAAATAAAAGCTACTTTATTATTCCCCTCTAAGAAGACTCGAAGTTAGTATAGCCACATGAGTAGAAAAACGGAACAGAGACTAAGCTTCTTAAGAACGTGCAAAATTGTTACCTATTTTGGTAGGGTTGTCGCAATAGGTTAAGACAAATTAAACAAAACATTTGTTAAATAGTTTTATTAAAAGTTATAACGCAACAAACATAAAAAGCAGTCGGATCGAACCTCCTCCTTTTTTTAAAGTCGGTTAAAAGACGCAGGTATAAACAATTCAGCTTAATCAGACGTCGGGAATAAGTTCAAATCTTTACTTATAATGTTTAAACTTAACCCAACCTGGGTGGGTTGGGTTGTAGTAGGTAGGTATGTACACACAATACATACCTACATACTTACAAATGCTAAACTTGTCATAATAATGAAAGGTAAAAACAAACCGTGTACAATTCTCTTCTTGTTAAAAAAGGACCTAATAAAATAAACGCAAGTGGGTACTTGAAAAAGTAATAATCAAAATATTTACTCACCTATCGTACTCCTTGGGATAGTTGAAGTATGATATATTTT
>NWSH02000605.1:6710255-6721780 GCA_002382865.2 Heliothis virescens | reverse complement strand
TACATACTTACAAATGCTAAACTTGTCATAATAATGAAAGGTAAAAACAAACCGTGTACAATTCTCTTCTTGTTAAAAAAGGACCTAATAAAATAAACGCAAGTGGGTACTTGAAAAAGTAATAATCAAAATATTTACTCACCTATCGTACTCCTTGGGATAGTTGAAGTATGATATATTTTTAGTTTTTCTAGTGTTATTCATACACACAGTACAATAAACCACCATTTTTAACAAAATATTACGTTTAATATTAAAATATTCAAACTTGCAACTAAAAAACAGATAACGTGCGTCGCACCGGCCCTGAGATTGTCAACTGGCTGTGCAAGCGCAAACCGGTCTTTTCCCAGAATCGCTGCGTACGCGACAAGCGGCCAGTGGTCACACACACATGCCCCGCGTACTTGTAGTAGTGCAATCGATTCGCGCGGTTGTTAGAAGCTTAGTCTCTGTTCCGTTTTTCTACTCATGTGGTATAGCGCTTAATACATTATGCAAAACGACATTATGTTTCGCAATAAAACTTTTTGTCTTTTTCGCAGTGAATAAAGAAGTCAATGTCCTTTATCAAGTGTGTGATCTGATAGACGAGAACGTAGATTGTTTTACATAACATTGACTTTCAAATAAACCGTACTAAATAACATATATCCCTGATCGGAGGTAACTGAATCCGTGACGCCTACTAGTCCCGAAAGGCCGAAGAATCTATTACGCTCTTGACAGCCTCTATTTTTAGTTTTCGTTCTCCGAAAATTGCTGGTGATTTTCGAGGGTGCTATACCTGTATCAACCAGGTATTCTTCATATGGAGAAATTGAATTTTTAAGTGAAATTGCTGTTTCTCGCGTTCTTGTCCGCGTCCCAGGGGACCTTATTCCCGTACTAGATATAGGGTAGTCTATGTTGGCCCTGGATGACGTAGCCATTAAAATCGGTCAAACAAACAATAAGACCCTCTTTATTCATGTAAGTATAGGTAAATATATAGTCCAAAATATTCGCCTTATCCATATAGTTTTCATAACTTTATTCTAATGTTAATAATATTTTTGATTAGCTCCAAGATAAGTTGGTTTTGGTTACACGCTTCAAGTACTTTCGTTCCGTGTTAGATGTTGCGTCATGTTTTTTCTTTTATAGATCTAAAAAACCTTTCGGGTCTCACGTGGTTTCAAGTGCTTATGTAGCTATGTGCCTTCTTGGAACTACTAAAAACACATACTGTTTAATACCAAGAAAAAATTCTTAGAAATTAGGGAAGTAATATCTAGCAATATTTGCAAGAACTTCCGCCATACTTTTTGTAAAAAATACAAGGTGTCTTATATCTGACGCCTTCAAAGTAATTCCAAGCAATTTGTCTTCACATTTCACAACTCCATTAGCAATGTCATCCCCCCAACTTGTGGCCTGTCGTTAAAATATCAATCATTAAATGTTTTCCTCAGCGTTTATCATAATTACTTACTGCTTCCGAATTTCAAGCCCCATCTAGAATGTAATGTGGCGTTGTATAATTAGTGTTGCCATGCCATACCCTTTCAGTTTTTTGCGTTGCATAGTCTATTAAGCAAACACGTGCAAACATTCGTCCAGTCGTGTTAGAGGGATGTTTTTCAACACGCTAGCCCGGCTTTGACACGTGTTACCATGAAACTGTGACATGTTATGAAAGTGGAATATCTCCGTCCCGTAGGGCTGCCACACATGCCCACATTTCCTGCTGCGTCGCCAGCTTTCCTGCCTGTGACAACCCTGTACATAACAATCTCGTTTTGTTATTCGTTTCATACCGGCAGTTTGGAATTTTAATACATTCAGTGTTACTGGAAATTGAGGATTTGTTATTAATTAACGCGATTATTCAATTTAATGGCGAAATTGCTTTGTCAAGTTCAGGCTTGCATAACGATTAGGCAATAATTGCATTATTTTGTGTGTGTGGTAAATGTATTCTGGTCTTTTAGAATATAGAATATAAATATTTTAGTAGGGTTTTTTGTGAGTCAGTGTAAAGTAATGCAGTGTGAATTTAACGTTCCGCCGTGCTGGCCAAAAACTAATAAAACTGCGGGTGTCTTGTGGCCTCATATTTTACGCGAGCCACCGCGACAGCCCTGTCATTCCCATAGTATTGTTATTAAATTTTATCACCGCAAGTTTAGAGCGCTATTCATTATATTACATTTTATTTGGGGTGCGACTTGCGACATTTTTATTCGGAATTACATTGTTAAATTTTGTGCAAACAACAATCAGCGTTCTTGTAACCTCAATTTATGACGTCTTACGTACTTGAATAGGCGCCATTTTACTCGAATCAAGTAACGATAAAATCATAATCAGTGTTTATTTGAGACAGCGGCCATTTCATTCCGTAACATTGAAGTATGACACAAGTAGCTACCTACATAATGAGCGATAGTTGTTTATCAACTACTGATAATACTTACTTCTTTTTTGGTATAAAGAGTACAAATAGCAACTGTTTTGCAGATAGCAACGTTCTCCGAGTTAGCTTGGTGTACCCGGAACACGTTAATGAATGACTCATTTTACTTCACAATGTTATTTGCTGATCAATCATTAAAACAAACTTTAGTCCACAGACTGAGTAAGGAATTCTATTAAACTCTTCGCGACAAACTTCGGAGGCATCTCAACAACTTTGAAGGACTACCTACTTAGTATCTAAGAGGCATTTTATAAGCTCCGCTCACCCCCCGACCCCGACTTCGCTCAACAGCCAAAATTCGGCTTAAACTTGCCAGGATTGTTATCCAGTTTGCAATTATAATTGTATACTTCGCAAATTCAAACATATAGAACAGAATAACGCAATTAAGGAAAATAAACAAAGCTTTAATAACATGAGAGCTTGTCTCCTTTTGATGTTGCGAGTTCAAATAAAATATTCCAAACAAAGAACTAGTTTAATGGAACTAACATTGCTGACCTGAGTTTTTACCGTATTCAAAGTAGACTGGTGTCCAAAAGAAGCTCTTAACACGATCAGAGGAAATAAACCAACAATCCGGTTCGATTCGTCGAATTGTACACAAAAGTAATGGTGTATAAGGCGAGCCGTGGGCTTCGCGAGTTTCGCAAGTTTGTATTCGATTTGGCGGTGACTCACGGACCGAATCGAATGTATCGAGCGACCGCGGCACAACTTTCCGCTTTTATTGCCTTCCAGCCACGCTGGAAACCTTAAAAGTAACTTACATTAACTCTAATGTACGTATAACATTCACCCTTGTACGGACCGCGGACTTGGCTCGCAACAAATGTTCCTTGTATTTCAATATGGTGTTTGAAGGAAATTGTAATGTAAAATTTGTTATTCGACGGACTTTATCGAGCAAATCTAGGGAATATGCCGTGAGTCACGTTGCTGGCATAATAGAGGTGTACTACTCCCAAAACAACGTGATAGTTTTAGTTTATAGTGTATAATAAAACCATTAGAGCATGAGGTGCAATGTTAATATTGCTCCGCTGGAGTAATATCATCAAAAAGGAAATAAAGTGGGACATAAACTACACGACATTAAGGCTAAGGTCTCAATTACTGAGAACTACCTTCCAACCTTAGTCTAGACATAAAGTTGTTTTTATTTTTTACAGCCATAGCACTTATGTGGGTAAGGTAAAAGTTGTGCATGTCTGGCGCACCATAAAAGCGCCTTACGTTGAAGCAATCGGAACGTGTGTATCATTATTAGTAGCGCTGTCGAAGTTAGGGGTTGTCTGGGCCCTTGAACGCAGCCAATTGGAACGCGCCGGTCGCCACCTGCCGTGCCGTCGACAAAAAAACTAAGTTCTTTGCCCTTACTTCTTATGTTAAATAATTTGTCCCTTGAGTGCCTACGTCGTTGTTACTAACTACTTAACTATTTTGGTAATAGACATTGAACTGTTCTACATATTGATTGAATGAAGAAAGACTGTATAGACACAATACTGAAATACATTTTCAAACAGATTCTAGGCCCATTTATCCGGCATTTAACTGATAATGAGTAAGCAAAGTACTTTAATGGATGTCTCAACAATTCACCAACAAACCGACCAGCGGATGGCGACGATTTGACCATTGGTAATAACTACACGCTCACGCAATGGATGCATCATGAAGAGCACGCGATCACTGCAACCGGCCGACATTTTGAATTTGTCACTTCAACTAGTGATGGGATCAATCACAATTCGAAACGTGTCTATTCGATTTCCGATGCCTAATTTTGAATATAGTATGTCAAATATATTTGTGTTTATCTAGGTGTAATTTTGTTGAAAATAACTTCCCAAAAGAAAAAAAAGTAACTCATTTTTGTTATTACCTACCTACTTTCGAGAATAGATTTGTGGTGAAAGAACCTAATACACTTTTTAGAAAGAGAAATTACGATTGGTATCGAGTAAATTTGCCGAAGTATATTAGAAAACCTTTCAATAGTAATTTCAGTCACATAATACCCGTATTACTCTAATGTGAATAAAAGTTAAACCGTGTTTATAGAAAGAAATATTTTTTACGGTTCGTTGTTCCCGACGTAAACGACATTTTAAAAATAGTGTTTTGTAATACTGGACATTAGAGTAGTGTGAGAATAGTTTTATTGATGCTTTTATCTTTGGTTAAATCTTTCACGGCTACTGTTATACAACGTAGAGGCAAACATTATGGTATATTTATTTTCCTTGATTACCGTTTCTAAAAGCCTTTTCTTGTCTCTGGTCGTCAATCTACAGTCAAATCTCATGTTGTGATTTCTGATTGGTCAGTCGAAATAACAACAGCCAATTAAATTCCTTGACGGGAGATTTGACGTTTGATTGGTTTGAATACTCGTTCCAGAGAGGTTAGTGTGACATTTTGATAGTCCGTTCTAAATTCAAACCCGTCATAGTGTTGTGTGTGATTTTAGTCGATGTAACATTATGAAGAGAAAGATTTTTGATTGTCTTTTTTTTTGGATTGAAGGGGGCTCCGAAACTGCTAAACCAACATGAAAAAATATTTCACTATTTGGAGGCTACACTATCCCTGAGCGAGAAAGGCTATATTTAATCCAGTAACTGGAAGAAGTAAGAACCGCGAGAAATAACTACTAAAATATACATAGGTTTACCTTATACAGATTTAACCTCGTAACAATTCTATAGCTACAATTTACACCGGTAGATAATGATAACGCTAGCATTTAACAGATAAGAATGATATTACACAATAAGTTGATACAAAGTTCTCTGTTGCTAGTCGTTACTTATAAACAATAGCCACTTGATAAAAACGATAAACTTTGTGAAATGAAGCATGTTTTAGGGTCTAGATGTCCTTTATTACTCGCTTTTATCTTTGAAAATCTACTTTCTATGAAAATAAAACTTATTTCGTTGAACAACCATTAGAAATAAAAAAAATATTCTAGCTCAAAACTAAACGGAATTATTTATCAAGACCTGCGTCCGAAGTTATCTTAAAATGTTGACATAATTTATGCATATAATCATCTGTTTGACGCTTATCATCCAGCAAACAGAATAATTAATAATCTTAGAAAAATGTCGTCGTGATTCATAATAATTTGTTTGGTATAAAAATTAATACTGATTTATCGCTTAGTCGAGAAATAAATACATATATGTATGGTACATACTTCGATTAAAATGACTCATACTATAAAATCGTCACGCTTACGCAAACCTTGAATATTCAATCGATTTCAGATCATAAAGTGTGAATGATAAAGTTTAAAATGGCAATGATCATACTCGTGCGAGTTATTCTTTATGAGAAAAAACCCACAGAATCGAAAGACACCTGTGCAATAAATTATGTTTAAACAATAGTGTGATCGCGTAATTTCTCATACTATCACAATAATGTAAAATCACTGGGAAATGTTAATGAGATTCTCATCAGGGAACTTAGCGTGTCATCAACGAGAACAGCCTATGCAGCCTGGAATTTATTTATTTAGGGTTGGCCTACATCTGACAGCACGGAGNACGTGTCTATTCGATTTCCGATGCCTAATTTTGAATATAGTATGTCAAATATATTTGTGTTTATCTAGGTGTAATTTTGTTGAAAATAACTTCCCAAAAGAAAAAAAAGTAACTCATTTTTGTTATTACCTACCTACTTTCGAGAATAGATTTGTGGTGAAAGAACCTAATACACTTTTTAGAAAGAGAAATTACGATTGGTATCGAGTAAATTTGCCGAAGTATATTAGAAAACCTTTCAATAGTAATTTCAGTCACATAATACCCGTATTACTCTAATGTGAATAAAAGTTAAACCGTGTTTATAGAAAGAAATATTTTTTACGGTTCGTTGTTCCCGACGTAAACGACATTTTAAAAATAGTGTTTTGTAATACTGGACATTAGAGTAGTGTGAGAATAGTTTTATTGATGCTTTTATCTTTGGTTAAATCTTTCACGGCTACTGTTATACAACGTAGAGGCAAACATTATGGTATATTTATTTTCCTTGATTACCGTTTCTAAAAGCCTTTTCTTGTCTCTGGTCGTCAATCTACAGTCAAATCTCATGTTGTGATTTCTGATTGGTCAGTCGAAATAACAACAGCCAATTAAATTCCTTGACGGGAGATTTGACGTTTGATTGGTTTGAATACTCGTTCCAGAGAGGTTAGTGTGACATTTTGATAGTCCGTTCTAAATTCAAACCCGTCATAGTGTTGTGTGTGATTTTAGTCGATGTAACATTATGAAGAGAAAGATTTTTGATTGTCTTTTTTTTTGGATTGAAGGGGGCTCCGAAACTGCTAAACCAACATGAAAAAATATTTCACTATTTGGAGGCTACACTATCCCTGAGCGAGAAAGGCTATATTTAATCCAGTAACTGGAAGAAGTAAGAACCGCGAGAAATAACTACTAAAATATACATAGGTTTACCTTATACAGATTTAACCTCGTAACAATTCTATAGCTACAATTTACACCGGTAGATAATGATAACGCTAGCATTTAACAGATAAGAATGATATTACACAATAAGTTGATACAAAGTTCTCTGTTGCTAGTCGTTACTTATAAACAATAGCCACTTGATAAAAACGATAAACTTTGTGAAATGAAGCATGTTTTAGGGTCTAGATGTCCTTTATTACTCGCTTTTATCTTTGAAAATCTACTTTCTATGAAAATAAAACTTATTTCGTTGAACAACCATTAGAAATAAAAAAAATATTCTAGCTCAAAACTAAACGGAATTATTTATCAAGACCTGCGTCCGAAGTTATCTTAAAATGTTGACATAATTTATGCATATAATCATCTGTTTGACGCTTATCATCCAGCAAACAGAATAATTAATAATCTTAGAAAAATGTCGTCGTGATTCATAATAATTTGTTTGGTATAAAAATTAATACTGATTTATCGCTTAGTCGAGAAATAAATACATATATGTATGGTACATACTTCGATTAAAATGACTCATACTATAAAATCGTCACGCTTACGCAAACCTTGAATATTCAATCGATTTCAGATCATAAAGTGTGAATGATAAAGTTTAAAATGGCAATGATCATACTCGTGCGAGTTATTCTTTATGAGAAAAAACCCACAGAATCGAAAGACACCTGTGCAATAAATTATGTTTAAACAATAGTGTGATCGCGTAATTTCTCATACTATCACAATAATGTAAAATCACTGGGAAATGTTAATGAGATTCTCATCAGGGAACTTAGCGTGTCATCAACGAGAACAGCCTATGCAGCCTGGAATTTATTTATTTAGGGTTGGCCTACATCTGACAGCACGGAGTCGCCTTTTTCCGTCGCCCTTTCTCTTTCTGTCGCTTAGAACTGCCATTTGCTAGACCGAGACAGAAAGCATAATGCCGATCGCCTCGAGGATTCCACCGCGTGCTATCGCATTATGCTTTCTGGAAAAAGGCGATTCCGTGCTGCCAGATGAGGTCCAACCATTATTCGATCGCCAACAGAGGTTACACAATTACATGTCATATAAACATTCATGCGGATGCTACCAATTAGGCGATAATGATATTTCAGACTGATCAGAGAATGCATGTTACCTATTTGAAGATATTCTTGTTCTTGTAAATTCTGAACAGGACTTGCTAAGTGCACAGTGCACGTCCTTTTGGCAAATTCATAGTCTTTCTGTATCTTTACATGTATCTTCTATCTCTAGAAAATCATTGAATAATTTCTTACTGCAAGGCGACAATAAATAAAAACGGCGATTTCCTTGCCTCTTATTATATTTATTTAGTTGCCTGATAAAAATGTGCAGCACTGTGGTTCGCTACTATTTACGCGGGCAAAACTGTATCGTATGACATTCAAGTACAAAACTAGTGAGGGCGCCCTCTGCCGTCAATTAATGAAATTAATGAGTCATCCCATTCAAGTCATTCATTGCTTGTCTGAGTACTTAATTATTGCGGTCGTCTGTTGACATATTTAGATAAATAGTAACTATGGTGTCTCTTAATGAATTATTTATGAACAAGTTCTAGATGGCCGCTAATTAATGGCTAGATATGAAATTATTTCCCAGCACTATTTGAACGTTGGATCCGTGTCTCATTTGGCACGAGATGATAATTAAAGTAATTATCGTTCTAGTTTTTATGAGGCTTTTTATCAAGTGGTAGTTTCAAGACTGCAACTGATTTTATTTATATTATGTTTAAATCTAACTATTGTCTGTGTTTATGTTAGTAGGCTGAGGCATCAGAATTATTTTGCTCTTATGACATCATACAAATTGACATAAACGTTGGTTTTACATGAAATATTACATAGGTTCTAGATTAAACAATCAATTTTACATATTCTTTTCGATGTAATTTTAATATTTCCTTAAATTTCTTCGTATAAATTGTTGCAAGTTTTCACAATATCAATTAACTTTCGTTAATAAAACGCGAAATTATCTTTGCCTCAGTGATGTACTAAAAAAAACCTTCCGGGTATCGGAAAGACGATGTCATTGAGTTTCCGCCGCTTGTTCCATAATTAATTTAAAACGTCGTTTAAAATCTGGCGGGAAATATAATTTGTTTCGCAGCCAAAATTAACGAAGGTAGTTTTTATTCAGTGACAGGGAATACATTAAAAGGCATTCTGACAGGAAACGCAGCCAGTCCCTTTATTTATTCCAGCACACGAGAAAAGGTTCCGAAAACGTATTTATTTATTAAAACAACGGTTTAAATGGCTGCGACGAATGCCAATCGCGAGGTTCTAAAGTTGTGTCATTCTGTCTAACCGCGTGGAAAATCCGTATCCATTTCGTTGCCAACCTAATAGCAGCTTTACGCCAATGGCTGCCCACGCCTCCAAAAACGCGGTTACGTTCGAAAAACATTCGAAAATCGAACCATCTTGTAACGTACAAGGATATTCAAAATAATCGTTGTAAAAAACCACGTTACGTGTAATCGGAACGGTAAAGTAGCCGTGTTGGTCCCGACGACTGGAACCGGTTTTGGCCGGAAAGTGGAGCGTTGCCCTCATTCTCTTGAAGTGTGGTTACGATTTGATTTCTTGTTGAGGTTATGTTCAATGGCTGATTGAAATAGGTACTGTTATAATCGATCTTATAAAACGAGCCATGATAATGAATGCAATTCATCATCAATAATGGCTAACCTTTACATTCCGATAAAGGCTTCTTTTCGACATTATTGTTAAATTCTGGGAAGTGCTTACATAAGTACTTAGTTATTACTTTTTTATATTTAAAAAGGTAAAAGGTAAGCGGTTCTTTGTTGGCTGAAACCCTGAGGTTAACTAGTGAAACGCTATTCAAAGTAGGTAACCACTTAGAAATGTTTTTTTGCTAAATCTATTGTTAACAGAAGCTGTCTGATTTTAAACGCTTTCTCTATTTCGCAACTAAAATGTTTTGTTTGGAAGATAACGTGTTATTTTTAATTCACATGTAATAATTTACGTAAATAACCTAAGTATCTGTAATTTTGTTTTTTAGAAAGAAATATAATTTTTAGGTAGGTATATGTATGTAGGTCTCGACTACTCGCAGACATTTTGTGGTTTTAGATTATTTGGTACGAAAAAAAAAAAAAATTACCAGCCATTGCAAAGCTCGGGCAAACTACACAAAAGCAGACAATGTGTGATAATTTCCTTGCTAAGTTTTTGTAAAAATCTTTTAAACTAGGAAAATGAAAATTTCAGCAAAAAATACGAATTTTATTTCAGAAAATAACTACAAATAAATTTTGAACCAGGTATTATTAATGGTGATTTTCATAGTAGCAACATCGAAACTAATCCATAGACAGAATGTGGTCGCATGGGAGGATGCCATTTCTACATTAAGACCTTATCTCGTTGTCTTTGTATAGAAGTATTGATGGCTTGTATCCGCATTGCGCGGTCATCTTAATGCTTCCCTGTAGGAATTGAAACGATAATATTTATTCTGTGCTTGAAGGTATAATCTTCATGAGTCATACATACTACGGATAAATAGGTATACATATACAGGGATTGTTGATATTTTTAGTACAATAATGACATACTTCTCGATTTCAATAATGACAGGAAATTAGATCATCATGGCTTTATTTATTTACTGAAGAGATGAGATCGTGTCCTGAGAAATTATTAAGAATCACACCGTGGATATAGAAGGGTTGTGGATGTTTTATAACCAAACACTTGTCTACCAAACGTTATAAGGATGAAGAGTTTGTTTGTTTGAACGCGCTTATCTTAAGAATTACTGGACGGTTTAGAAGAAATCATTCAGAAGTATTCAGAACTAAATAACTCCTTAATCGATGATGGTTATAGGTTATTTCTTATCCGGATGCACAGAGTAGTTTTCACGTGATGCTAGAAACAGTACTAGAAATTCTGTCTTTTAACTTTTTCAAGAGTAAAATGATATTGATGGCGTCCTAGCCCATTGTCGGCCACGGCGGCTGTTCTCATATAAGGAGATCAGCCAGCTGCGCAGGACATATTATAGTACACAAGCATTTGCGCAGACACAAGTGCACTCCCTATTACCTCACTCTCATAGCCCGTTGGGACGGCAATCCGACACGACCGGAGAGAGCAAAATATCTAATATACTTAAAATTCATAATATCCCTCACAAATCAGCCCATTGTCGGCTTTTTTTTCTTTTTTTTTTTTTTTGTGAATGGCATCTCGCAGTTCAGCCTGAGAAGGCTGTTTACTGCTTAACCGGACAAATCCCTGTGGATGCCTAGAAGTTAAGGCCTCCAGCCAGGGGCGCAAAAGCTCTTAAAACTAAGTGACTACGCTAAGGGCACCCCCTGTGGGGTACGAGCCTCGGCTTAGGGCGTCACTGACTACAGCAAGGGACGGGCTGGATCATAATTTTAGGGGCATTTTATAGCTACTGCACAGCTGCGCGAGCTGGCTCAGCAAGGGTCGGGGGGGGGCTTTGATTCTTTCGACGCGTTCGCGGGCCTCGTCGGCGAGGCTTTGAAAACGACG
>NWSH02000605.1:6693486-6703928 GCA_002382865.2 Heliothis virescens | reverse complement strand
TTTTTTATTTCTTTGTGCACTAGAAATAACTGATTATCATTACTTTTGGATCACCCCTCGTATCTACTTTGTTTCACTTGCCTTCAAAAATTACTTACAACTTTCTTTCGTAGTTTTGGGTCTACGTGTTTGTGAAACGAGCCTGTCTTATTTGGCTACCAACTTTTCTTTTATCAGGGATTTCAGAAGGATTTAATGGTAAATAATATAGTATTTATTTAAAGATAATAAAAGAAGTAGTGTGTACTGGAATTAAAAAAGTAATTTCCTGAGTTCGTAAGCACCGTTCTATTTTCTTTGGAGAACGCTAAATAGCTCCAAGGAATTTCGACCGTCACTTTAACTTACCAAGAACGGTATTGACAGCTTCGCCGAATGAAATGTGTGTTCTAGAATATTTTCTTTTAAACATAATTGTAGTAATTATACCTAAAAATTCCGGTTATAATTTCTGCACCGGTCAAAAATGTTATAGGTGCCAATTCTTTTTTCCATCATGTGTATTTTTTATTTTATTCGTAGCGAAGCATTTTATACGGTTCAAGCATTCACCATGTGCTCTCGTAGGTACTTGTATTAAGAATGGTTAATGTTTCACGCGAATGCTGCGCGGGCGTCGGTCAACGGAGGTCAATGACCGCAGGCCGCCCGACAACCTTTGTGGCCACAACGGGTTGCTTGGGGCCAGTGTACATTGTTATACGTCACGACTTCACGAACCAATAGCGATCATTAGAAAAAGCTAATGAAAAAGTTTGTTTTACGGTTTGTCGTTTGAGTTTATGGTTGAATGGGTTCATTTTGGTGGTCTTTGTTTTATTATTTTCGAAATGTAATTCATGCGTGGTATTGCTGGAATAACAGAGTTTATTTAGTTTAACGATTTCTATATGCAAATTCTTTTATTTAAAAAAATATTGTTGTCAACGTGAACTAAAGCCATTCTCCAGCAGTTTTTCGAGCCATTGAAAGAAAAATAAAATCTTCCAAAAGCAGACACACAAAAGCTGCAACGCATGCGCTATGCATCCATTTTAATTTAATTCCATAACAACTTTTTAATTCTGAATACGTCGCATCGTTGTAACAATCCACATTGTGTTCCGCAGGCCGATTGTGAAACTCCAAAAAGAGATTCTATTGTCATTTAAATACGTTCTAAATTCGTGTACAATGTAGCGGTATAATGGAGACCCGCATAGTGTCATGGTCACACACGATAACGCGGACATAATATTTTTTGAGTTCATGCTTGAATATTACAGTTTTCTTGAATCTCTGTTTTTTTCGAGTGTAAACAATTTGGTAACAATTAATGTGAATGCTATTTCTTTGTTTGTTTTAATAGCCGTAGCTTTGTTGTTGGTTATGGCAATTTTTTGCGAGTGGCTCTTCGTATCAGTGGGTGGTTTGCAAGGCTTTTAGCGTGGTAAATAAATTTCATCATCATCTCTACTTTAGTCGTATAATAAAAAGATCGATTTCTATACTGTGATGTCCATTGCCGAACATAGGCCTTGCTATTGGAAACAAATTAATCGGTTGGAGACGGCTTTTTGTATATTTGTAGAAGTATCAATTTTGTGGATAGTACGAAATAATTATACGTGTTTTGGTTTCGGCAAAAAAATATCTTAATACAATCCCGAGGGCAAACAACCGGTGACTAGTTCGTTTTCATATCTAGGCCAAAATATTGGTCATAATAGTATCTTACAATGTTTTACCAACAAAAGCACACCTATAAAAATATGTCTGTAACTCGTAAAATCTCCACACGTTAATCGCGTATTATGGCCACTATTTAAAGCTACAATTCATAAAGTAAAACTATTTATATCGGTACCAAAAAGGATCAATTAAACCCACTCTCAAGTATAAACTTCCGCGTTTAAAAAGGGACATTTGATCTTTAACGAAAAAGTTTAACAAAACAGTCTGGAAATGGAATCGGAACTTGTGTACTGTAAGCATTGTCTTATGGCAGGAAATGCATTTTCTCAAACATAGAATCGATTAATCGATATACGTACTCGATTCTTGAATAATTTTTTGATTTCTGTTAATAAGGTATGCTAGGAAAGTAAACAGTTCAGAATTTCGTCCAACTTAAACTCTTGGTTACACTATGATATGAAATGTCTTTCGGCTATCAAGGAATCGAATAAGGACATTAATCAGTAGCATTCAGCTATTTTCTGGTGGGAAGTCATTAAATAAGGAGTCCCGCTGTGGGTCCGGCGTGAGGGAGTGTCAGACCCTTACCACCGACTAAAACCCACCGTGTTCCTTCTGGAGCACTTTGTTTACCAGGGCCCCGGTGACTCTTTGCAGAGTAGCATTCAGCTGCAGTAAACTGCTATCACGAAACTGCTGTACATTTTCTGATTAATTCAAATGATGTATTTAGGTCGCTCCTCCATATTTTCAATACACAGCCAAGTCGCGTACCATTTGGCAGAATACCTCGATCAATATATTACAAATATCGCATTAAATTATGGCAAATAAATATTTCAATAGGTTGGCAGAATTCCTAGCTACATATGACTTAGATTAGTAGTGAGATTTGAACCCAACAGACAAAATAAAAATCTTTCTGACGTATTCATATAAAAAGAGGTCCCATTACTATCCGATCAAGACTAGGAAGCTATTGATCAATAATTCAAAGTTTTTTCGGTCCCCCAAATAAACAAATAGAGTGCTTACCAATATAAATGGATCAAATACACTTGAGTATTCCAGTAGTGGGGGGAGGGGATCAGTCTGTCATGTCACAAGTTCGAGTCATCGCGTGATACTGCGTGTTTCGGATCGCCTGTCGTACAGAAATGTGTTTTGTAGGCTTTTGCCATGATAGTGCGTAAGTCGGAATTTGATGTACGGGACTACATACCTACTGGGATTTTTTTAGGTGGTTTCAATATCAGGGTAGCATTTGAATAATGTAAACTGCTTTTGCAAACAAACCTGTTTGATGATATTTCGACTTCAAATGGGCTAAATCTAATCCTAGTCTTATAAATTTGGACGTCATAATCCAACAAAAAACTTAGAGTTTCTGATACAATGGAAACATTTTCAAGGAGCATTAGTGACAGAGTAACATCTAATTCGGCCACAGTACTAAAATATGAAATTAATAAATAAAATTTTATACGCCGAAACATCTTAAAAGTCAATAACATTGTATCTTCTGATGTCTTCCGCCATTTCGGATGCTGGGAATTATGACTGCGCTCTGCATATTCCTCCCATAACTTAGGTTTTACTAGCTAACAGTCACATTAACTGTAATATGTGGTTTACGAGATATATGTACCGCCTATGGGAACTGTTTATGCGGAACCCAAAAGATGTATCATAAAAATTACACCGCGGCCCGTTACGAATGCATTTTTTATGGTGTTCAATGGTGTCTGGTGTTTTTATACATCATACGAGTATTTTGCGTTTCGAAATGTAGCTTTGGAAACTTGTGTGAATGTATCAAAGGATGCTGTCATTTATAAACATTGTTAGTTGTCCTAAAAAATCCCTCTCTAAACGAAATGAAAATTCAGTAAAATATTTAATGCCCTACTATCTCGAACAACTCTTAATAAAAACATTGTCTTCATAAACCTTTGCAAGTGGTTTATAAAATATTTTCTTGCTAACAAACTGACTTTGGGGGGTCCTAAAATATGATTCATAAAAATTACCGCATTATACAAAACCACGGAGGGTGAGGCCTTTATGTCTATTAAATTCTCAGTTTTAACGTTGACTGTAGCCATAAACTTAATAAACGCTTTTCTTTAGCTTACCTCTTTGTAACGTTCATTAACTTTAAGAAATTATGGTCCTTCCTGAAATTAATTAGCGCTAGACGTTTTTCGATTAATCGTAGAAATAGGCCGATCTAATTGGCAATGAAAGGGTTCATAATTAAAATCTTATTCTGTACAATTTTGGAGCAAAAGTTTTGTGAAATTTACCTAGTAACATCTATAAAAGTACCTATAGAACTATCCGACAAATTTCTTCTATAGAAATTATCAAAAACTACTGAAACGGAAAATAAGACTACTTTAGAATATTTCGTTCAGTAATTGGCACAAAATTTGGAGATATTCCGCGTTTAATCCAATAACCCTTTTCAGCGCGAATATGATATTTTTGAAAGCAATAACGTCTAGATATTCATATTTGAAAACAGCTTATATTTGAGCAAATTTTATGAAGTTGAGCAGCTGTCAGTGGCATAACCCGCCGCGAAAGGAGCAAGTTAAAAGTAATTATTTCTGTGACTACCCGCCGATTCCCGCGAACATTTCAAACCGTAATTAATTCACAAATTAGTAAAGGACAGCTTATCGAGTTTGTATTTTTAGCCGAGTGTCGTAAACCGATGGATGAGCAAAGTTGTTTAATTTGTTTCATAATTTTATTACGGCCCAGTCTTTAGAGGGTTGGGCGCCAGTTATAGCCGCCATATTTGTCAAATGGAAATCTGTATTGGTAATGAAATTTTAATTGATAAAGTTTTGTCGTTTATTTTGCTATCTTGTTATGATGGGACTTTTTGATTGCGGTAATTAGTATGGATTATTAAATTGCTTGATATGAGTGTTTGTGGTTAATTAAGTTTGCTTTGAGTTTGTTAAATGATTTTCTGCTTTAATTATTGGGTTCAAATCAAATAGACGCATATCTACTTCCTTCGATTTTGAAGGGAAGTTTGGCCTTCTAAAAGCACTGTAGTTGAAGTATCATATCTTAGCACGAACGAATAGTTATGTGTCAAGTGAAAATAAGCTTAATAAGTGCACAAATGAAAAAGATAAAAATCTACCTACCCTAGAACTAATAAACAGTACCTATTTTCATTGATAAACCTTGACTTCCATCACCTAATCTTCATCAGTCATTCAAGTATTAAATCAAAGCGTGTCGAAACGTTGTTTGCCATACAATCCATAAGACCTCAGTCTATAAATGATTCCTACCCGCAATTCAACTTGAGCCAACTAATGTACAGCTTCTAAGTGAAATATACTGCTTAGAAACACGCAAAGCCTTATATCAACGTCGTTAAGGTTTTAATTCACTTTTGAAAATTAATTAGCAGCTTTAAGTGATAAATAAAAACTAACAAAGATTTAATCGATATTGTTTGTCTAATATGGCTAAAAGCTTAACATAAAGTGATGAATGGGTGTCCATTTTTTAGGCATTGAAGCTGTCGTCTAGCTAAGGCTTAGATTCCACTAAAGCTAAGCGAGGCGGAAAAGTTTTTAACAACCAACCGCCGCTCAGGGATACAACTGTGGCAGAGAAGAGATTTTGGAATAACAAGATTCTATCGGCGTAAAAACTTCTTCGCTTCGCTACGTTGATGTAGTCTGGGCCTAAGATTGACTAAGTTGATTGATTGGCCAGTTCAAGTAATTAGTTGTTCGAAATATTTCTTGTGAAAGTTCTCTGTATTTAAAGTTGAATATTTATGTTGTAGAAGCTTAATCCTTCAAGCAAAACTGAGTTGCTTTATTTTTGTTATATTATATATCTTACTACATAAAACCCAAATTATGTTTTGACAGTATTTAATACAACCCTTTTCAGATTGAAAAAAAAAGATTGTAATAAACGGTGGACAAAAGAATAATTAAAATAATTAATTCACATTTATTTTTACAACGTAATGTTAACAACTTAAATTATGGCCAGGCGAAAAAATAATTACAAAATTGAATAATTACTTTTAATTTTATCGTTCGCATACTTAACAAAGTTGACTGTACTTTAACTATTTATGTCGATAGTATCAGTTAAAAGGTTTAAAAGTGTAACAAATCGCTTTGAACTTTCTAAAGTTTTCTTCGCTGGTTGAGTCAACAGACTATTTTTATTGTGTCGAAACTTTTGTTAGAAGCTATTGTTTGGGAAGAATTTACCTATCTATTCTTAAATTTACTAAAAATAAGTTAATTGTTTTCGCTTTTTGTTGATCTGGTTTATGGCAATTTTCTTCCCATTTCAGGCAGTTAAGAAATGCTTCAACAAAACTTTAGGTTTAGGCTGACAAAAAATAAATATGCAACTGTTATATCTATAAAAGTTGGGATACTTCTAGCAGTATTCACATACCATGCCCAAGGCTGGTTTATTGATTTAATACCTCATCCTTTCAACACAAATCTAGCAATAATTTTAACGAACTGTCCAAGAACAGAGGCTAGATAACTAGAAAATCTCGTAGTTATAAGTAAATAGTTATACATAAGTCTCACGGAAACATGACATGAGGGCACGTACGGATGAGTAATGTTCGAGCTGCAGTGACTTGCAGTTAGTCTTTATACAGGGGAAGCAGTAGTGCAAGTTACATTGTTCTAACTTTTGTTATACTCACTATTATAAGTGCGAAAATAATTGTATGTCTGGCTTTCGCGCTAAGACTACTGAAGCGATTTAAATGAAAGCTGCACAGGTATCCTAGTGTCAGATTATCAAATTATCAACGAATTTAAAGCATAGCAACACTGTAATAGTATCAGTCAAATCGACTGAAATATATAAATTCATTTGTCACTTCACTAATTTTTGTGATGGCAATGCCAAGTGATTATTTCTTTCTTCTTGTTCCGGCTGCCGACGTGTAAGGTTGTCATTGTAGCTCTGAGGTCAATATGTCGTAAATAAACCATTTACCAGTATAGTATGGGTTTTTTAACACTAGAGCCTAAGAAAGGACAGGCTTTTAATCACGGCAGGGGACATAGCTGCTTCGGGACGTGGGTGAAACCGCTAGGGAACAACTAGTGTTATTGAAAAGTTAAATGTGAGAAAGCAGTGCTAGGCTTTTCTACTGAGTACGAGTATTTTGCTTAGAGAATGCGTATCTGTGTCTGGCTTCCTCAGCCCAGTAACATGGGCTAGTCGGTATGCCCTGGCTGGTAACAAGCTTGGCGCTGTTTCTAGCTGCTTGTCTGATTTCTGGCTTCTAACTATCCTATACTAAAGTATATCACCACCCAATATATATACCTGTCACCGGAAAATAACAAAATCCGTAAGTTTATAAATTTCCTAGTAAATTGATAAACTTTCGTAAGATTCTAAACTGGAGATAAATTTTATTATTTTACGTTCACATTTTCGTAAATTGATAAACTTACTGAAGTCACTCGTAAAATAATAAGTAAGCACTACGCATGATCTGATTGGTTGACTGTCACGTGTCACTTCTCCTTCCTCGCGGCCGCCATTGAAGTCTATTGAAGAACATTGACCAATCAGAGAACAGTGTGTTATTTTACGTATTTCAAAGATACGTATGTTTAAAAGAGCTTCTGTGATTGGTCGAACCATTTAGAATCTTACGAATAGATATCCGTTAGTTTATAAATTTACCGTGTGACGTCGGAAATTGATAAATTTACGAAAATAAGGACGTAAAATAATACAATTTATCTCCCGTTTAGAATCCTACGGAAGTTTATAAATTTCCTAGGAAATTTATAAATATACGGATCTTGTTATTTTCCGGTGACATACCCATTATAATCTAGATCACAGTGTCATACATCGTGTAACACTTTAACAGTCTCGGAAATCAAACCTAGAGCCTCGGAATCGGCTTCTACAAGTTCGATTTCCGAGACTGTAAAAGTGTCATTCGATATTTACGCAATCTGTTATGTATTATTTGGATACTGGCATTATGGGGCCCCATATCTGTGAACTTACATAAAATATGTTTTCTTTATTGTAATTCGCTTCCACAATCAAGAGCATCTAACGTCCTTATTGTTTGACTCAAAATTGCATCCATAGAAAGGTAGCGTAGATATGTAGTTACTAATTATTGCGATGAGGAAACTCATTGACCGGTGGAACATGAAAAAATGATTGATTTATGAATACACTGTTCTTCCTGCATTGTGGAAGGTGAAGCTATTATGCCATTTCATCCAGTCCCGGTCGAATATTTAGAGGTAATTTATGATCTACCATCTAACAGTCGTAACAGTGTTCGGGGTATTGTTGGTTAATATGTTTGCACTTATCTTTGGTATTGTTTGTTTTTAGCCTTTGATAATTTAGCTTTTTACCGCCAGTCATAATTGTTTTTAACACGCTTTTATTAGCTTGGGTTGTATCTATGTATGTATGTATGAATGAAACGGAATCTTTGAGCTTAATTTTCACTGGTGTTTATAAGTCTGATCAACTTGGACCTTTGCATACGTATCAAGGACCGATGACAATGCAATATTTTGATAAGAGTTTCTCATTATCAGGGGGCACGGCAGTGCCCCCGCCAAGTCAAGCAGAAAAAACACAATCAATTTTAGTTGTACTGCTACTAAAAAACTGCAAAACATTCCATTTAAACTAAAAAGTAGAAAATAAATAATAGTTTAAAAAAAACACGCTTTTATTGCTAACTGAACTAAAAAGTAGAAAATAATTCCTCAATTCAAAGTAAAAAGCGTGGGGTGCATTTTACTTCATTTTCATAACATTTCTCTTATAGCACCCCACGCTTTTTACTTTTTTTAAGAAATGAAGAATTTTCAATCCTTGTCTTCAGTATTTCAGAAACAACTCCAGGTCTAAATATTTCAAGTTGAATGTGGTGGCTTCCAAATCATCTGTACTTAACAGAGGGTGAAATAGTAACGGTTAGCTAGAATTCTAGAAATATGAGCTCTAAAACTATGAAGAATATAATGGAATGTAAAGTGTTTACTTAAACGCAATAAAGCCGAATTTCGCATGTAATTGTTTTCTTGGAATCAGTAAACAAAGCCCCCTTTCTCAGAATGCTTACAGCAAATTCGTGAATACTTAGGTATTTCGTACAGTTATTATGAGGTAGGTTGATTGCTGTCATCTGTACCTACCGGCAAGGATTATGACGTCACAAATTATAATACATAAAACTCAGGAAATATCAATACAAAGACTGTCGAACTGAACAGCCTACTAAAATATAAAGCAAATAAAAAATCGGTAATAAAACAAAACGTACAAAGAAATTCTCGCTGTGAAACATAAAGGCGTAATGAAATTCATCCCCAAGAGTGTTGTGGGCTATTATTCAACCACATACAATATGTAGTGTAGGTAACAAACGCCACTGGGCCGCCGACTTAATGTGGCAATGCGCTGGAAGCGGCTGCAAGCGCACTTCATTTGTAAACGTTAATACTGCAGCGTGATTAATATTGTGCATTGTAACTTTAGCTTAATTTCAAGAGTCTGCGTGATAGAAGTCACTGTATACTGCTAATGTTAGCCTTAAAATAAATTATACTTACCATTATTTTATTATGTGCCTACAATCTAATTAAACATTATTACCATAGCCAAAGGTAACCTAATGAATACGGGAAACTAAATTCACAGACACATCCAAAACCCAAAACTTTCAAGTTCAAAGCCGTGAGTAAATTATAAAACAGAATGGACGTAGTTAACGTTTACATTATCGCCCACAGTTTTCCTACTCATAAGGCACTTGATCCTAAACAAATAACGGCCAAACGATACCCCGATTCACCGACACAACTACGCACCCTAATTCAGTGTCGCCAGACAGAAATAACACGGAAAACGCAATTAAAACATTACTCAGGGACAACTACGTAAGCAATTACGTTTTATAGCTTTACTGCCGCTTCTAGCTACACTATATTCGTGTACTCCGGTGCGATTTGTATAGGAATAATTCCTCCAGTGTGTAGCAGCTATACTTCTTGCCAGGTATAATTTGCCTCACCGTTTTACGAACAATTACTGCTACCTTCCAACCTTATATACGCGTGAATTCGCGAAATTTTGTGCTGTGATAACGACGCCATTGTTGTGTAACACTCGCGGCTGGTATTTTGATTTATCTGCTGAGTGGCTGAAATCAACAATTTATGTTATGTTTATGCGGTGTATGTTAGACCAGGGGTCGGCAACCTTTTGAGTCAAAAGAGCCAAAACTTACAATTTACAAGATTTTTAAGTTTTCAAAGAGCCACAAACAGTGGCGGCGCTAGACCAAATGTGTACGTCGGCGACATGCGACATAAGTTCGCGAAGCCAAGGGTGGATCCAGCTTTTGTGCTAGGGAGGGGGGGGTTGATCATAACAGTTGTGGTCAAGTAGCAATACATAATTTTATTTTGATAATGTATACATGAAGAAATACATAGAAATGTAGTATGAATGCGCGAGCGAAGCGAGCGCGAAATGTTTTCAGCCCGACGTGTAAACATCGTAAAGAAAAGGGCACGAGTAGACTGGAGCGCGATTTCTTTTTGACAGTTTTAGGTCAAGTCACAAAAATTAATATGTAATAATATATATATGTAATATAAGTTAATTTGTGGAGGAATAAAGCAAGGAAAAAGACAGCAATCTATACTTCATAATAAATCTGTAGGGAGGTCAATCTG
>NWSH02000605.1:6676056-6689954 GCA_002382865.2 Heliothis virescens | reverse complement strand
GAACCTTTCAGCGTGCAGACTCACTGTCCTTTTCAGTATTGTGTCGTAGTTAAGTTTAGCCGCTATTTCAGCTTCGATTATCCGAACTGATAACGCGGATATTCTATCTTGCCTCATCGTGCTTCTCAAATAGATTTTTATAAATTTCAACTTTAAGAAACTTCTCTCAGCGGAAGCTGTGCTAACCGGAACTGTGAGCATCATTCTAATTTTAAAATAAATTAATAAATATTAAAATAGTAAAATTCATTATCAGCTGTCCAGCTATCTCCCGAATTGTTCGGGGTCGGCAATCTAAACCAGGATGACTGGCAAAACGAAAATAAATATGTAACTAGTTTTTCTGCGAGGCCTCCTCAGGAATCAACGTAAAAGTGGCTGAGAGTGAGAGATAGAAATGGTGCCGAATCTTTGTTAATCGATTGAGAAAGTTCTTTAATTGGTTTTTATTTTATAAAATAAATAATATTCTTGTATGGAACTAAAGAGCCGCAGCTTCCCATCCAAAGAGCCGCATGCGGCTCGCGAGCCGCAGGTTGCCGACGCCTGTGTTAGACAGATATACCAGTTACGTTGATTTCGTGGGATACGACATACATAAATTCTTGTGTTTTCATTCGCGGAAAAAGAACAGAAGAGTTATTAGTTTTCCCCAAGGTACAGATGGAAAGACCTAGCCTACAAAATGCTAGTAAACCTAATTAAAACTAAGTGGTTCCAGTAATTGTTGAAGATAATTTTAACACCCTTTATGACCGCGGAGCTAGGAAAACATTTCAGTGACAACGCTGCAGTGCCATTAAATAAAAGCCAAATAAGAAAGAAATCCATTTGCTGCGAGCAGTAATTCCTGGTTACTTTACGTCAGCCATTTCTGCGAAGACCAAGGAACAATGGTGGTATTTTCTTAAAACAATGGCCAACTTAACCCGACAACGAAGCACAGTTATTGTGGATAGGACACGCCTTTAAACAAGTTGTGGCATTCTACTTGAATATTTATTTCTAATATTCAGATTACTTTGAAATTCTTTGCGCCGTGAAAGGGTCGGGCTTATTTCTAAAAGATTACCTTTTGTTTGTTGAACCTCTTTCGTACTTGCTTGAATATTTCTCGAAATAAATAATTGAAAGAAAACTTTGTGAAGACAGGTTACGTCGACTAACGCTTACAACAAACAAATATAATCTTCGTGAAATTAACCTTAACACAGGTAAAAAAGGAAAATAAACTTTTTAACTCCCTTTAAGAACGATATTTCTTTGACAAGACGTGCTTTCCCTTATCAAAAACTAATAGTCCAACTTTACAAGGCTGCAAGTGATTTTGACCCTTGTAACATACAAGTGACCTATATCAGATAAAGTTTGATATACCCCGGACTCCGGTGCTTCAAACTTTTCCGTGTACTTACTTTGCCGAAGGGTGCCTTATCGTTCTGAATGAAACACTTGGAGCTAATTTATGTACGTCTAAACGCTCTTTTTAGTCTATACATTGGTTGCTTTTTCTGCATTTTTTTGTTAGTGAATTCCCCTTATCTGGCCAAATGTCGTAATGCGGTCTTCGAGTCGCGTTATTTATTGTCTTTTCGTACTTTAGCTGTGGTTTTACTTTTTTCCAAGGTTTTTTCTTTACATGTTACATTTACGGTACAAATGTTCTTAACATTCGACGCGGGTAATAAATTGTGTTGGATTATTGACATTTTTTGAGAGATTTACGTTCGGAGAGTTCAACTTCATTATTTTTAATTTCAGATTTTTATTTTTGTTTCTCACGCTGCTTTCTTTTTTGTGTATGAGTAAACTAACACATATGAGATAACCTTTTAATTCTATGATAACCCGGGCCGATGGCACAAAATGCGTTTATTAATATTAATTAGTTATTATTAGATTAGAGTGAAATTAAAACGTAGTAAAGATATCTGTCAATTATACTACAATGTTATTGTCTATATTAGATATTTTAACACTAAAAACCGGCCAAGTGCGAGTCGGACTCGCGCACGAAGGGTTCCGTACCATTTTCTATGAAAACTGAACGCATTTATTACCTACAACTAGCCAAAATACAAACATTTTTCGGCAACAAAGAATAACTTTGTTTTTCATACAAATATATGAATAACAAACTTATAATTTGCGGTTTCCAAAAAATTGCTATATCTCAAAGACTGCTGTCTGTACCACGTTCAAAATAATTTTCCTCGAAAGTTTATGTAGAGTTCTACTTTTAAGATTTTTTTTATATTTTCTAAACTTGCGGTTCAAAAGTTAGAGGGGGGGGACGCCTATTTTTCGGCTTTTGGAGCAATTATTTCCGAAAGTATTAATATAATCAAAAAATGATTTCAGTAAACCCCTATTCATTTTAAAATACCTATCCAACGATATATCACACGTAAGGGTTGAAATTAAAAAAAAAATCACGCCCCGCTTTACGTGTAGGGGAGGCACCCTAATAAAACAATTTTTTCTACTTTTTATTTTTGCACTTTGTCGGCGTGGTTGATTTACATATTGGTACCAAATTTCAGCTTTCTAGCGCTAACAGTCTCTGAGATTATCCGCGGACGGACAGACGGACGGACAGACAGACATGGCGAAACTATAAGGGTTCCTAGTTTACTACGGAACCCTAAAAAACAGTAAGTAGTAATATGTGGTCATAATTATAACATATCGATCACGAAATAGTTTCAAGATGGCTGCCTCTGATTTATTTCTTGATGAAAGGTACGAACATAGCAATTATGTCGACACTAAAGTTCCAACCACTGTTTATTAACTTAAAACGAAATTAACGACACTACAATGCACAATAATGTTAACCATTCCTACTGCTAAATTAATGTAAATATCTTTATGAGCGTAAAGTATTTTTTATTTCATAGCTATAGTGCTGAAATTCCCTGTAGGGTCCATTATCACGTGATAAAGTAACAACACTTTTATTACCCCTAAATGATATACTGAATTCTATTCTTAGGTAAAACTGTGTATACTGGGTGTTGGTAATAAAATAGCCGCTAATCATTACATTTATAAGTAGATTCATTCCATACAATAAGCCCAAATACCTACTTGGTTGTTGCCATATACCAATGTGAAGTTCCCTTGATTTTCTGTCGTCTCCATCATCAGGTAAGGTTCAAATTTTCACGGTCATATAGACTCACCCAATATCATATGAATATCAAGTTTTCACCTAATGTTTACCTACAAATTTCAAGAGTTGCCTTCGATTTCTCAGGGTTCCCACCATCAGATCCTGACAAGGTGACAATGGGACCCAACGGCAATCATACCCTTTCATATGAAGAAAGAATTTTTCAAATCGGTCCAGGCGTCTTCGAGAAATCGAGTAACAAAGACAAAAAAAAGTATTAAAAAAACGGTCCATTTGAGAACCTCCTCCTTTTTTTTCGAAGTCGGTTGAAAAGGTTGAAGGTATAGAAATGAAATCTTTGATCATGTTTCTGAACTAACATTACATAGCACCATTGAAGAGACAACCTTCGATGGGTTCAGCTCGACTGACAAATACCAACGAGCCCGTTAATTAGCATTGCTAATAGAATTGAGGTTCTAGTGAGAACTACACCTAATTCTTAGTAGAACCGAGTGGGACCCTTTTGATATGGGACTTTTGGACCTTTCTAAAACATTGGACTTTTTATGGTTGAATTAATTTTAGGGTGACACGGTTTGTGGTTCGTTGATGCTATCTTTCTGTGTCGAAGGGTTAGACAGGTAAATCTTCCCTTGGAAAGGGGTTAAAACTTCCCTTATCAGTCTGATAGGGAAAACAGTACATATTTGAACAAGATAGTTAGGTAAGTGCTACAAAATTTATACTTTTAGTTAAAGTTTATTTAACACTAGCTTCTGCCAGCGGTTTCACCCGCGTCCCGTGGGAACTACTCGGCGCACCCGCATAAACAGTAGCCTTCCTCGATAAATGGGCTATCTAAAACTGAAAGAATTTTCGAATCGGACCAGTAGTTAATGAGATTAGCGCGTTCAAACAAACGAACTCTTCAGCTTTATAATATTAAGTATAGATTTGTTAGCAGACCTACTTAAAGNGGCACCCTAATAAAACAATTTTTTCCACTTTTTATTTTTGCACTTTGTCGGCGTGGTTGATTTACATATTGGTACCAAATTTCAGCTTTCTAGCGCTAACAGTCTCTGAGATTATCCGCGGACGGACAGACGGACGGACAGACAGACATGGCGAAACTATAAGGGTTCCTAGTTTACTACGGAACCCTAAAAAACAGTAAGTAGTAATATGTGGTCATAATTATAACATATCGATCACGAAATAGTTTCAAGATGGCTGCCTCTGATTTATTTCTTGATGAAAGGTACGAACATAGCAATTATGTCGACACTAAAGTTCCAACCACTGTTTATTAACTTAAAACGAAATTAACGACACTACAATGCACAATAATGTTAACCATTCCTACTGCTAAATTAATGTAAATATCTTTATGAGCGTAAAGTATTTTTTATTTCATAGCTATAGTGCTGAAATTCCCTGTAGGGTCCATTATCACGTGATAAAGTAACAACACTTTTATTACCCCTAAATGATATACTGAATTCTATTCTTAGGTAAAACTGTGTATACTGGGTGTTGGTAATAAAATAGCCGCTAATCATTACATTTATAAGTAGATTCATTCCATACAATAAGCCCAAATACCTACTTGGTTGTTGCCATATACCAATGTGAAGTTCCCTTGATTTTCTGTCGTCTCCATCATCAGGTAAGGTTCAAATTTTCACGGTCATATAGACTCACCCAATATCATATGAATATCAAGTTTTCACCTAATGTTTACCTACAAATTTCAAGAGTTGCCTTCGATTTCTCAGGGTTCCCACCATCAGATCCTGACAAGGTGACAATGGGACCCAACGGCAATCATACCCTTTCATATAAAGAAAGAATTTTCCAAATCGGTCCAGGCGTCTTCGAGAAATCGAGTAACAAAGACAAAAAAAAGTATTAAAAAAACGGTCCATTTGAGAACCTCCTCCTTTTTTTTCGAAGTCGGTTGAAAAGGTTGAAGGTATAGAAATGAAATCTTTGATCATGTTTCTGAACTAACATTACATAGCACCATTGAAGAGACAACCTTCGATGGGTTCAGCTCGACTGACAAATACCAACGAGCCCGTTAATTAGCATTGCTAATAGAATTGAGGTTCTAGTGAGAACTACACCTAATTCTTAGTAGAACCGAGTGGGACCCTTTTGATATGGGACTTTTGGACCTTTCTAAAACATTGGACTTTTTATGGTTGAATTAATTTTAGGGTGACACGGTTTGTGGTTCGTTGATGCTATCTTTCTGTGTCGAAGGGTTAGACAGGTAAATCTTCCCTTGGAAAGGGGTTAAAACTTCCCTTATCAGTCTGATAGGGAAAACAGTACATATTTGAACAAGATAGTTAGGTAAGTGCTACAAAATTTATACTTTTAGTTAAAGTTTATTTAACACTAGCTTCTGCCAGCGGTTTCACCCGCGTCCCGTGGGAACTACTCGGCGCACCCGCATAAACAGTAGCCTTCCTCGATAAATGGGCTATCTAAAACTGAAAGAATTTTCGAATCGGACCAGTAGTTAATGAGATTAGCGCGTTCAAACAAACGAACTCTTCAGCTTTATAATATTAAGTATAGATTTGTTAGCAGACCTACTTAAAGGTAATTAACTTACAAATGATCCCAAGGAGCTCGATAGACACAAATTATTATTTTTCAATCTGGAACCACTCTCAGTGTTAATATCTCTACCTACGGCACAGGTGACAATAAGCCTCTGTAATTCAAATTTTGATTGAATTTATCTAATACATAACATTTATCATAAGCACTAATGACAAGATAGACTAGTACTACTGCAGTAATTTGTTACCAAATGTGTTAAATACAGTTACAATTACACTCAAAGCACTAATTGCGACTACATTCATAATTAATACCTTAATTAAAAGTCATCAAATAGCGCTGTGGTGTGTTTCAGTGGTGTTTGAAATCTAGCTTCTAGCTAGGTATACCATATATTTTCATGTCGTTTGTATTGTTAACCAATGAATTAAAAACCTCTTTAATAATTACTCTAGTTAATTATCATAACAAACTCGGGAACAGAATTAAACAGATCTTAAAATTCTTTGCTCCAAACAGAAGCGATATGTGCAGACCACAGCGGGTCACGGTACCCGAATCTGTCAAATTTTACCAGTCAAACATTAACCTACCTCCATTGTGATGACTACAAGTGAAACAAGTTGAGATTAAAAGCGAATGTAATTAAATATACCATAGTTCTGTATATTTTTGAGACTCAAATCTGCGCCCAAATATACGTAAAGAATAACATCGTTGATATTTTTAGAACTAAAAGGACAGAACCACAAAAAATAACACGTTTCTATATTAACTTTAGCGCGACAAAATATTTTATAGACCCATCAAACGTATGGACCTAAAAATATAGCTAATAAATTGTGTTACATATAAAATAAATTTCTCGAGTTCGCCAAAATAGAAACTGATAGACTTTCTTGGATAAAGTATCGGTCAGAGGTCCAGGCCGCTGTTATCAGGACCCGGCCGATATCTCACTAAAGGAAAATAGAACGGCCTGGGTATAAAGGTATAACTACTTCGGAATTTTTGCGGCCGAAAATCTTATGTGTGGAAAGAGTTTTGGGCAAAAAGTGTGAGGAAATTGGAAGGTGTAATGTTTAAGTTTCTTGGGAGAGTGGAATTCAATACGTTTGAGACTGTATTTTTTCTTTGTGGTAATTTGGATTTACCTAATAATCTCATTTTAAAACTATTGTCAGTTTCAGAGGTTGACTTCATATATCTCATTTAAAAGGTCTTGATATAAAATAGTCTGACTATCGATATTATAACCCAAAAATAGAATAAATAATACTTCTCAAACTGAGGGCCTTTCAAATAATAGACACTTAATAAAAAACACAGTCCCCACTCAAACATTTCCCTCGGCACTCCAGATAAAGACGTTATTGTAAAAAGAGGCCAACCAATTTAAAAGTACGATTTGTAACAGTCTACGAACAAAAAGTCACGTACTAGAACAATATATTCAGTGAAATAATTACGCAAACGAGGAAACCCTTTTAGTTAATCCGATAAAAGTTTGTGCCCTTGCGGACCCCATGAGGAACGTACGTTGCTACCTACTGCCACTCGTCACTTGGTTTCAGAATAAGTACTTTGTGAAAATCAGAAAAACATCAGCGAAAATTTAAAATGTTTGTTCATTAAAGACTTATTTCCCGTCTACAGTCATACGTTTTGCCTTAGCAAGGCCTTAGGAAAAGCAAGATTATCGTAGGTATATTTTGAAGAGCCCAGGTTTAAATAATTCCTTGTCATTTATTACTATAGTAACAATCAAATATTTGGCTACGAAGTTGTAAACACAATAATGTATGCGTCCGAATTTATTTTCAAGACTGCATCTGTCTACATTCATCATTAATATCCAATGATTTATTTAAACGATAACAACGCTTATTCCGCACCAGTGTGCCAGTACTTTAGGATAGGGACGCGAACGGCCCGGGGCGTTTGCCAAACATCAATCTTGACCGACTTCGGCAAGATTGCCAAGTTCACTAACTCCTCAGATCGTCATTCCCCGCCAACTCGCCTCACGAAACAATTTGATTTCCCTAATACCCGCGCCGAATACTAAATCTAAAGAAATATTCCTCGAAATTTCACCTCGAAGTTTTAAGATTATTGCCGACTGTAGATAACAATTTTCTTACTCCTTTGATATTGCGAATTTTGACATTACTAGTGTAATCCCGAATAAGGTTCGGCAATCACGTCTAGATATTAGCGAACAAGACGACTTGAATGTCTGACAAAGGTTTGAGAATGACATTAAATCGTGTAGACCATTTCAATGGTCGGAATAGGCTCGTAAGCTTGAAATACATACTTTAGTCTTTAGGACGGTTGGGAATTTCTTGCTTTATACTAATTACGTAATTGACAGTCTATCCTACGATTATTGGGGACATAACATGGAATGGATCATTCTTTTGAATAAATAGACGAGAATGACATGCGTATTTGAATCTTGAATTTTCTATTCATCCGTCACAAATAATTTAAGGATTTTTCTCGTTTTTATACTTTCCATTCCATTTGCAACAAAGATAAAACCAACCATTTGGAGCTCTGAGTAAAGCTTAGATTTTACAATGTTTTCTCACAAACACAGTAACAGTAACCAGCACACTTAAATTCATATCACAACTGTGCACTTCACAGAAAATATCATTTACGATCGTTTGAGACGTTAACTGAAATATACATTTGATTTCAAGTTGTTTCCAACTGAAAAGCTGTCGCGAACATATTCTTGGAACAATCGAATAAACCAATGGTCTGGCTTCGTTTCTTTTATGACCGCGGATATCATATCTTAGGACCAGCTTCCAAACATTTTCGAAGTTTTCTTAACGACACCACAAAAGATTTAATTACGTTATGGCGACTAGTGATATTTTTATCTACTTCTCCTACATTTAAAGAAGTATTATCTCCAGATAGATGTAGACTAACTCCTACAACTAAACATAAACAGACGGACGACGCAATTTGGAGAGCATTCACACACTTTTAATATTCTGGTATAGCTTGCGTCCTAGATCCAAGACCGTAAAAGTTTAATCATATAACTGTTATGGCAGCAGAAAAATCTATAGAATACGAAACTGGAATAGAAATATATGGAGCTGGAATATAGTAAAGAAAAACGTGTCGCTCTGAACTTTGATAGGAATATTTTGCTGAGCTGAAAATAGGTCACTGTTGCTTTCCTGTGGGGATTGCAACTTGCATCGGGCAAGTAATGACAGTCAACAATTTGATTCTGATGTAGTTAGTTTCGTAATAATGTCAAATGATTGGCCTCATTAGAATTTGTTAATAAATGCATGCAACTTAGACGATACGTGTGATGTTTTCGAACTAGAAACAAACAAAAGTAGACTAAACTCAGACAGAAAGCTTGGATCCTGTAACTGACAGCAGAAATATGACATTGATATGTTATTTCATATGCCCTTGGGCCCTGAAGTCTCAAATGAAACCCAAAAATTCTTTACAAAGAAAAGAAAGCCTCACAGCTATATTTCGTCTAGTCGCGAATTCTTTTCCATAATAAAACAAAATTCCGAAAAGTTCTTCAGTATTATCCACTGTTACCATTGATACTGTGACGTAGAAATTCGCGTGTTTTATGGCCTGCATATAAATTCGGTTTGCGTGAACCTTAAAATCTTCAAAACTTAATTAGTTAGCTGTCACGCGATTAATTTCAACTTCGATTCGTGTTCTACTTTCGTTTCGTTTTGACATTGAAGTGAGGTTTTCATCAAATCAAATGGTAGTGATTAGATTTTCACGAATCAATTAAGTTTTTTAGGGTTTCTTTACTTAATTGCGGTACTGACGTCATTTAGAGTTGAATCATGAGGTGTATTAGCATTGAAATCGCGCTTAGTAACTATTGTCTCGGTTTGGTAAGTTTAGCTATTTGATCATCATTGTCCTTTACAAATCTCAAATCAAAGTGGTCATTGACTCTTGCTAATTCACTGATCATCTTTATTCATAAAAAAACCATCCTATTTCAAAAACACATTGTGTATCAGCAACATCGACAAAATATTCAATCCACACGCGTACAGTTCCAAATACTTAGTCCACACGACGCGATATTTGTCGCACCGAATCGATCTGATTGCTCGATTGCGTCCATTCGATATCTCGATTGGTCCTCACTCGGCTCGATTCGATGCATTCCACAGTAACTCAATACGACGCGTGTTTGCATTCGGATGCGATCCCACAGGTTTAATGGTAATCTTCTCTCGATTCTATATGGATTTGCAATTGAATTAAAAGTTGGTGTATCATGTGTGATGGGAGGTAATCGAATATGTCGTGTTGTGTCAGGTTTGATATAACGATTTGATGTGGTTATTTCATTGTTATTGGCTTAGTTTTGGGCTCGAATAAATGAATGGACACTTTTCCATTATTCCTTGCCTTCATATTTAATACCGGGTAAAACTACATACAAATACATAGGATTGTATGTATGTTTAATTATGTGTTAATAGAATTTATAGGTTGTTGGTCTGTCTGCTTATTTGTTTCGGCTAATCCCTGTACTGCCTATAGCCGTAGATCGGTATTAGAATTGCCTGTTTCCTCTTTTATCTTACCGTATTTTAATGTATTTCGAATAACTGTCATTTTATGAGAACATTGCTATTAAAATTTGTATTATCTTGTTTGTAATACTAATGTTTTATTATCTTTTCAGGTACGTACATCATTAGATAACACCATACTTCAATGAAACACCAAAACTAAGGTACAATCATTCGTTATCTTGTTTCTAGAAATTCTACTAAAATTACGAGCACACGGTAGCTGTCGAGTTGCTTAATTAAACTCACTTATTTGATTAATTCTACATGTTAGGTTAGTTTTGTAACTAGAGTTTATGAAACTTTCTCTTACAGTGCTATTTTGAGGTTGGTTGTGGAATGTAACATTTACGACAGCGTCTCACGAAAGCTGTGCCTCGGAGTCATGCTCACCCCATAAAAGTGTGAAGCGTGATCCTAGTATGGTCGTAACAAACTTGCGAAGGAAGCTATCGGGTATATACTTACATATATTTACAGTATATATCTGTCAAGCGAGGCGTGTAAGGTAATTCAACACGTGAGGAGCTTCGGCGCCGAGTAATTCGCTCCCAGAATATTAAACGTATAACCGCCGCTGTTGCATTCGATGTATTGACTGTTAATACCCTACATAGTTCACACCTATAACAGCTTATAAGGAAACTTAGGCAGGATTACTATCATACTGATAGATACTTAGTGAGCAGAACACACCAAACTCCCATCAAGGAGCTTAAAGTTCCTGTGTACGATATAGAAAACAATGATTCAATAATAACATGCCTATTGTTGGTATAACGCAATGTATTATGCATCAGCCTACCACAATCAAATATGGTGCCATAACCACCTCATTATACGGCAATAGCTGTCCTTGAGTACCTTTTCCAGCCTACCCAATTATGGAATCCATAACAACTGTATTATTTATCCATTTAGATGCACTTTGGACTTAAATGGGGTCCCGGTAAAGTGCACTGGCATCTGGTATTTCTCATCAAGGGTACTCTGTATGTAAGTAACCAGGTTACCGCCATAGGCACTCCAACATGAATACTAAGTCGGGAAGTATTACCAACTTACCTGTGACTGCTTAATATATTCATTGGAACCTTGCAACTTGCTATCTGCCGTAAGACGTGAGATGCAAAAGTTTTGCGCCCATAAATATTACTATAACTTCCTTCGCTTACACCTAACATTTTGTAAAGGAAATTGATGTTTGGACTTGAATATTCTTGGGAATTTCCATATTTTCGAGATACAAAAGAATTCCGTATTGTTTTTTGTACGGACAAGGTATTTCAGATGGTCGAGTTCCTCGCTTGGACTTTCTCTGGAATTTTGCAAGCATTTATTTGAACATGCAAAAGGATTGGTCATTCCGAAGGTAGCTTTGAAAAATGATCAAAGTCGCTTCGGAATCGGAAGTGCCCAAAATCGCTGTGGGTGTTTCAAAGCCATGCCATCCCAAATAGGCCAAAAAATTGCAACATCAAAATTCCAATCCGGCAACTTTGCTGTATTTTTGGCGAAGGAACGCTTCAGCGGGTTTGATCCCTTTTTTGCGATAAAAACTAGCGCTTCAATACTTGGTAGGCACGTTGTCAGGTAGAAAATTCAATAGCCTATTATTCTTTTGTATGTTTACATCATCTATATCAAGACTTCATTCAATATTCATCGGCTAATCTTCTTCAACATGAAAACATAAATAAATTTGAATCTGTTATCCGCCTTTGTATTAAACGAACCGTTTGAAGTTTGTTATTGGTTTAAGATCAATAAATACTTGATCTAGGTCATCTATTAGATGGATATTTGCCGAATAAGACGTTTTAGTTTATAAGCTTGGTCTGCGCTATCCTATTATGGAATGGGACTAGTCTGGTCACCAATTTTATGTCTCTCTTACTATAAACTTTTAAAGTCGATTGAATTAACTTCTCAAACAGGATATTCCTTTGTTTATGGTTTTCCGACTGACGCTAGCATTGTTATAGAAGTTTATAACCGCCATAAATTTTACTGTTTATGTCGTGTTTCAGATGAATGTTTTGTGCATCTGTTAAATGTTCTAGAAACTTTAAGGAAACCTAAATGGACATGTGTAAGATAATGTTGACTAGACAAAATTTGATTGAAGCTACATTTAATACAAGACTTGGTTTTATTCTAGAAAAATCTTCAAATAAAAGCAGTCTTTCCGACCCTGCAACTTCCAATTCAGTTAGTGTACTTATTCGATTTCAGAACAATATTTACAGAAAAACAATACAAAGTTTATTATTTGATTACTGGTACAATAAAATGGCCATATTGTTTCGAAGTTTCCATTCTTTTAAAAAGTCTGGTAAACTAGCTATTTTTCTTATCTGGGGTTCTAAGAATGCAAACTAACTTTTACAAAGAAAGATTTATCGGAATGTCTGCAATATTTATACGAGAGAAAAAACCAAGAAGTTTTGTAACTACACGAAATGGGCGGATATTCAAATTGTACATTAGTGTTCGGCCTTTTTTCATACGACACTGCGTGTAACTGGCGAATATTTTCTCAAGAAAGAAGAGGCTTTGTTTTATTAAGAGAATTCAAGAGGACTAATACTATAGATTACTTATTAGTAACTAACACTATAACTAAAAGAATATCTAAGGCAATAAACACGACATTTCTCTGCGTAGATCCGAGAATAAGATCGTAACAGAAAAAAAAAACGGCTAAGTTCGAGTTGGCCTCGCGTACGAAGGGTTCCGTGCCATTACCTATTAAAAATGAACGTATCTTTTCGTACATTTTTATGTAACTATCTACAACTAACCAAAATACATTTTTTTTTCGGGCAGCAAAAATAACTTTGTTTTTCATACAAATATATGAATAACAAAGTTATAATTTGCGCAAAGTTATAACGCACTCTCATATCCTAGTCTAAACGAAAACACGAATATAACGATTTTAGTATAATTTGATTACAAGCTCTAATGCTTATTTTAGGCATAGTTACACGAGCGAGCGTGCTATGAGTCATGCATAAGAATGGAATCGATTCGTATGCGTTACGCGTATCGATATCATTTGGTGAATGTGAATGGGAACAAATATAACGACCACCAAAAAATGTTGTGATACCCTTAGATCTATCACCAAAAAAATTTACTTAACACCAAAAAAATAAAGCCTAAAATTGCAATAGTACTACCTAGTTTAGTCACAACTTGACTTTAAATTGTATTCGAACACCAAATATAGTAAATGATCACCAAATCTTAGCGACCAAATTAATGCGCTATTTCTCCCTAAATAAACCACTGTGATTACCATAAAATGTAGGCTTATTACCAAATAAAGTATTATGATGCCATATTTAGTTATGTTTCCAGCTTTAATGACAGAAACGAATTGCTGTAAATCCGACTCCACGCAGTCTTGTCTGCCCTACCCCTAGAGTGCAATTCCAAATCGCGTAGGCGCGGAGGAGCGAGGCGGGCCGCGAGTTGAGGAGCAGGTGGTTGTAACACTCGCCGCCGTGGCTGAGGCTGGCCGGCACCGCCGGCCAGCAAGCCGAAGCTGCGGTGGTGAGTGTTAAACCTATCTGCGACGATAAACTCGC
>NWSH02000605.1:6633451-6672967 GCA_002382865.2 Heliothis virescens | reverse complement strand
CTGTTACCCGCGGTTCCACCCGCATCCCGAGGGAACTACTTCCCGCACTCGGATAAAAAGTAGCCTATGTTCATTCTCAGGGTCATATCTAGGTCCATACCAAATTTCATCTCAATCGGTTCAGCCGTTTTCCCGTGAAAGCGTAATACGAACGGAGACTACGGCTTCGACGGACGCGTTCGGGTAATCTAAGTACTTTAGTTGGATAGCAAGTGTTATTTTTTGCGTGTCATTTTATATTAAAATGGCGTTCATAATTTGGTATTCATTAACTAGTTTTGGGTTAACAATAATTTTCTTGGAGTTATTTTGCTTAAATAGGCTACTGAAATGTTATTTTTTTGCATATCATTGTATATTAAAATGTCGGTAATAATTTGGTGTTCATTAACTATTTTTGGGTTAAAAATGATTTTCTTGGAGATATTTTACTTAAATAGGACAGTGAGATGTTAAAACTTTGGTGATCATTTTACTTTAAAATGGGGGTACTAGTTTTGGTGATCATTTACTATTTTTGTCTGTTAAAAGTTACTATATTTGGTGGTCCGTTAAACATAAGCCAATGTGAATACTACATAGCGACACGATTATGATGTCTAAAGTCGGTAGCGTTATTTGATACTAGCTTTACTCGGGGTTTTGCTTGCTTTGTCTGGAAATAAAATTTAACTTTGCTTACATTGGTGATTTCTAGAATCATTATAACTTCTTGTATACAATCGAATGTTTATTTGGTTTCTTACACTCCCACGATAAAACGGTTGAGCCTTGTTTGATGTAGGTACTTTGTCAAGCTTAAGTCTTAAAGAGATGTAGTATAGACTCTAGGAAATTAATCTACCTCAGTCTATCAAATTTCTTAAATAGATTTTCAACCTTATCACAATAGTGGAAGGTTAATGTTCGATAGGTAAAATTTGACGGATTCGGTATAGCGGCTGTACATTGCCTGGATCTGCATAATTTTGCTTAAAACGCGGGTGATGCCACGGAAACAGCTAGTGCACAAATGCTATCAATATAATGGGAGCAGTAGTAACTGCGGGCGTGTTTACTGGTGTTTACCAATCACTAGCGTGTGGGCTAAGCCGCTGATAAAACCTCATTGGCTGTAGTGATGTTATTACCGCCTGGTAGGGTGGCCAGCAGTTTGCTGAATATCGGTCAAAAAATAAATATCATTTTGGTAATTTTTAGGGTTCCGTTCCGTGAAACGGGACCCTATTACTAAGACTTCGTTGTCTGTCTGCCTCCACGCTGTATCTCACTAACCGTGATAACTAGAAAGCTGAAATTTTCACAAATGATGTATTTCTGTTGCCGTTATAACAACAAATACTAAAAATGAAAAAAATAATAATAATGGGTATGGGGTACGGAACCCTTCATGCGCGAGTCCAACTCGCACTTGGCCGATTTTTATTAATTATTAACAAAAAGTTTTTTTTTAACTTTAGAGAGAACGTGTAAGCGGTTTTTCAGCAGTCTATCAGCCAGCCTCAGAGGTTCTAGGTCTGACAGTTCATGCGATAGAAAAGTAATTAAAATTGACAACATTTATATGGCGCTATCTGTCAGATAGCTATTTAGGACTTTAACTGGCACTTGTGAAAATGCCCGCATAACTTCTTGTCGCCGTAAAATCGTGTAAAAATGATTTCTTAACAACCTAAACTTGTGAAACTGCGTAACTTCTTGATACGTGTAAAAGTATACAGATATATTAGTCACGTTGATAAAATTAGTTTAACTACATTATACTGAAATACAGACTAGCGTAAATTTATTAACTGTCAAAGAGTTAAAAATGTAACAATAGCCTGTATTCTAATGTGTCTAGGATACCGGCATTTGGTCGATATTGTAAAGAAAAAAAGTATTACATTGACTTACATACCCTAACTGTATAATATGTAATAAGCCGTTAACGTATCGCCGACAAAGAGCCTTTGTTAGAGCTAATTAAGCACCAATCTATTAACTCTGATTACCTATTGTAATAAAGGGTACTTATAGCCCATATGTTACTTGTTCTAAAAGTTCATTTGGCGTTAGAATTAGCACGTTATAGTTGATTCACCCGCGTCCCGTGGAAACTACTCGGCACACCCGGATAAAAAGTAGCCTATAGCCTTTCTCGATAAATAGGCTATCTAATACTGAAAGAATTTTTCAAATCGGAGCAGTAGTTCCTGAGATTAACGGATTTACACAAACAAACTCTTCAGCTTTACAATGTTAGTATAGATTTGGAAATTCGCGACATGCGATCAATATGTCACCAGTGAATATAGTTTTCTTTAAACTCAATTTAGGTAGAAAGTACAGCTTTTTCTAGTAGGTATAGACATCTGTGTAGTACCTAGACGACTGAAAGAAAATCATGAAATCTAATCTAGTTTTTTTTTCTACTAATACATGATCAGACCTACAATTCCAGAACGATAGTCTTCCATATAAGGCCTCATCTGCCTAACCTTTTCCCAACTGTGTTTTTGTCGACCAGCCTTACCAAATGCAACTAAAAACCAGTGTTTTTACATGGAGCGACTGCAACATTTGTTCCACACACCAAAAATCCTACCCCATCAATACATTGTCGCCACCCTTCAACTCCGTAATAGGCCGGTTCACAGCTGATCGCGGCGCGTTAACGCGACACTCAGCGCAAACAACGCGTTTGTTCACGCTAATTAACGCTCAGTGTAACGTAAACCAAGGATTAGGGCTGCTCCGTAAAAGATTGATTTTTGGCAGTTGATTTTTCTTACTAATATTTAAAATACGCCAAAACTACTCATCTGATTTAAATGATATGTGGTACACAGATAGTATAGAGCCGCCTGAGAACAGAGTTACTTTTTACCCGGTTGCGGAAAGAGATTCTCCCGTGACGTGGGTGAAACAGCGGAGAATAGCTAGTAAGTAAATAAAGTATAAAAAGTCGGTTTCCATGTTTCAATTGTTATTTAAAGCTCATGTTTAGTGCTCATTAGATTATGTTGACGCACCGAAGTTGAGTTAATAGTTAAAAAAATATGAACTACTAGTTAACTTCAGAGCTGCGAATATTTGATGAGAATTTATAATAGGACAAAGATTATGCATCCATTGTTTTAAAATCGGATCTTTGTTGATTTCCGCGTAGTATTACAATGTTATGTAATTTAAGCGGCATGTTCGTTAGTTAAGTCGTAAACTGACAGTTATAATTACGTTTGACTTAATGCGGTCGTAATTTAAAAGAACCTGAGGTTTTTAGTGTGAAAACTTTCGTTTTGATTCTAGTTTTACATTATTTTGATTATAAAAGATGTATGCGTATGTTGCTAAAACAATAGATGTCGATGAATTACCTAATTTAAACAAAAGTATGCGATTGTTCGGCTTGTTTCTGACTTTTCAATTCGTTAGTTAAAGTTTACATTAATATGTTTTTTGTTGTTTAAAACATTTTTTTAAATAAATTAATTCAAAAAGTAGCCAGAAGCCGGCTTTTTAAATATAACTACCAATTAATTTTGACAACCCTAATGAGGTTTAAGCGATGCGCACACTGGCTGCAAGCGCGCGATAGAGCGCCTTAACCGGCAATGTGCACCATGCTTAACTATTATTCTATTTGTTCAATTCGTGTATTCGCAGCCCTGTGTAATATGCCTAATTAACGTGCATCATAATGATAATTTTATTTAATTCCTGTTGTCGCGATTTTTGATTCATGGATGATGTTATGATTATTGACACAGTCAAATATATTTGATACTTTTGTTTGAGTGGGAATTAGTATGATGATGATTACATAGTCTATTTTATGTAACTCTGTGATCTAGTTCTATTTTTTTAAACTGTAGAACATACACTAAACTACTACTATTTTAAGAATAAGACAGTGAATTCACTTTTCTGACATAAATATAAATATGCAACTAATTTGTTTGATGAGATGTTCAAATAAGTCACAATTTTTTGTACCGACTACGTCTCTTGCCATCCCTCTCACTCCAAAGCATATCATAGCAACAGAAAGACATAGACTTGGACATTTTAATTTAGTTAAGCACGAATTTTCCAAAATAAAAGCTAAAATCAAAATGTTTGCTATACTTTTTAGCGAAGCAGAGCGAATCCGGGCGGAAAGATAATGTTTTAGCAGTGTGTTAACGTAGCTCTTAGTAAGTAAATTATTACTGTGTTATCCGGGTAAAGTTAGTATTTTTACTTACATGAATATATTCTTCGTGGTGGAAAAATTCAGGAAAAAAATGAAGAGTTTTTTTTTTACTGTAAACTTCGATTAAACTCGGCTATTCTACTTAAAACGTGCGGCTTTATGATATAATAATTATTTGTATGTTAGAATGTTTGTTTGCTAGAATAGAAACCTGGACACCTAACCTCAGCCACTTTGTCTACAAATTTTCGAGTTTAGTTAAGTATATTGACAGCTCTGTAACATAAAGGACAATGTGTCTAGCTTATATTTATATTAAAGGTCAATTTTCGATAATTATTTCCCGATAAATACTTTCGTCCAATATTAATAGTAACAAAACAAAAAGTCTTCGCAAAAACGACCAGATGTTACAGTTTTACTTGTGAGTACAAAAAAATGTACTGAAAATGTTTTTGTTATAAAACTTTTGTAATATCCCTTGGCGCCTGAGTACAAACTCACAGTATGTTAGACACGGCCTCATGTTCAATATAATGTTTACCGTAAGTTTGCCATTTAATTTACTCGAGGTCGGGAATATTTGCCTTCAGGATCGACACGTGTACTGTCTTCTCTGTTCCAATTCGGAGTATCTGATTTGATTTTCATTTACTTCTGGAACAGATAAAGTAGATTAAAAACATGTTAGTGGTATCTTCATCGCCAGTCCTATTTAAAAACTTTTCTAAAGGCACTGTTTTGACTTCAATACCTTTGTCATTCATAACAATGGCACATCCATTATAATCTAAGAAATAACCAGTTACTGCACACTTCAGATCCTTGACAAAATCATAAAATTACTTTCACCCCATTTTAAATCCAACACCTAATAACAATAACTGCCTCGTTCTTTCAACCCCTTTGGAAAAGTGCTCATAATCTTAGCGAAGCTTAGTAATCAGGGCTAACAAAGAAAGGGTGTTATTCATGCAGCCCTTCAACCGTGCCACATAAAGAGGGTAATGAGGTTGACACACGCATCCTTAATAAGCTTAGAAATGATTAAATTTCTCAAACAAACACGGCTTAAATTTCGTTATGTTAATCAGTCCTGTTTGCGGTGCCTTGTTTTAAGATGAAAGGAATTGCCAGCAAGTTTCATTGTGCGAGACTTTCTTTGGACCTATTATTTCGATATTTCGCTTCTTACTCAGATAAGCTGTTACTCAATTAGCGATTCATCATATTTTGCAGACGAATTCGTCTTGTACACCCGTATATTTAAACCTGTCAAAATTTCCAATGTCACAATGGCGGTCTTCGTTTCAATTAGTCAATTCTTACCTATTTTGTCATGTATATTTCTACCTATTTTCGGACGATACTTCTCCGGCACACAAGTCACTTTTATATCTATCAAACACACCTCCCTTTTTCCTTTGAACAAAAAAACAGGGACTTTAAACCACACTCGAAACTTTTGACTTATCTCACTATCAAACGGTCCCCATTAAACAGACAAAAAAAAAATAAACAAAAGATGAATATACTTGAAGATGATTCAGCCACGTGGTGGGCTGGCTCGTGACACTGCAGCTGTAATAAAACAATAATATGTACATCTGTCTGTGAGTCAGATCAAGTGTATAAGAAGATAGAGCACGTTGTTCGCAAGTGGGGGATTTGGGAGATAATAGGTGTTTTGTGGTTTCTGTCTTTATGTTGTGTATGATTTTAGGGAATTTTATTATAGTTTCTAAGAATAAAATAATTCATGATGATTTCATGATTCTTGAGTAATTTAAAATGCATGGGAAAGTTGCTATCAAATATGTCCTCGAATAATTGTCTTATGCGAGAAGTCTACAGCAAAAACTGACCTCAAGAACTGAACTCACTCGTTTCTATCTTGTTATAGGTAAGTGATATTTATGAGACTATTCACTAGCCTCATTAAAAAAAAAACCGTTTTAATCAGATCTTTTTCAAGGCCTTCAGTTTCTGCTATCTCAGTTTTCAAATCCCCGAAACTCATGAATACAATAAACAGGACGAANTAATAATAATGGGTATGGGGTACGGAACCCTTCATGCGCGAGTCCAACTCGCACTTGGCCGATTTTTATTAATTATTAACAAAAAGTTTTTTTTTAACTTTAGAGAGAACGTGTAAGCGGTTTTTCAGCAGTCTATCAGCCAGCCTCAGAGGTTCTAGGTCTGACAGTTCATGCGATAGAAAAGTAATTAAAATTGACAACATTTATATGGCGCTATCTGTCAGATAGCTATTTAGGACTTTAACTGGCACTTGTGAAAATGCCCGCATAACTTCTTGTCGCCGTAAAATCGTGTAAAAATGATTTCTTAACAACCTAAACTTGTGAAACTGCGTAACTTCTTGATACGTGTAAAAGTATACAGATATATTAGTCACGTTGATAAAATTAGTTTAACTACATTATACTGAAATACAGACTAGCGTAAATTTATTAACTGTCAAAGAGTTAAAAATGTAACAATAGCCTGTATTCTAATGTGTCTAGGATACCGGCATTTGGTCGATATTGTAAAGAAAAAAAGTATTACATTGACTTACATACCCTAACTGTATAATATGTAATAAGCCGTTAACGTATCGCCGACAAAGAGCCTTTGTTAGAGCTAATTAAGCACCAATCTATTAACTCTGATTACCTATTGTAATAAAGGGTACTTATAGCCCATATGTTACTTGTTCTAAAAGTTCATTTGGCGTTAGAATTAGCACGTTATAGTTGATTCACCCGCGTCCCGTGGAAACTACTCGGCACACCCGGATAAAAAGTAGCCTATAGCCTTTCTCGATAAATAGGCTATCTAATACTGAAAGAATTTTTCAAATCGGAGCAGTAGTTCCTGAGATTAACGGATTTACACAAACAAACTCTTCAGCTTTACAATGTTAGTATAGATTTGGAAATTCGCGACATGCGATCAATATGTCACCAGTGAATATAGTTTTCTTTAAACTCAATTTAGGTAGAAAGTACAGCTTTTTCTAGTAGGTATAGACATCTGTGTAGTACCTAGACGACTGAAAGAAAATCATGAAATCTAATCTAGTTTTTTTTTCTACTAATACATGATCAGACCTACAATTCCAGAACGATAGTCTTCCATATAAGGCCTCATCTGCCTAACCTTTTCCCAACTGTGTTTTTGTCGACCAGCCTTACCAAATGCAACTAAAAACCAGTGTTTTTACATGGAGCGACTGCAACATTTGTTCCACACACCAAAAATCCTACCCCATCAATACATTGTCGCCACCCTTCAACTCCGTAATAGGCCGGTTCACAGCTGATCGCGGCGCGTTAACGCGACACTCAGCGCAAACAACGCGTTTGTTCACGCTAATTAACGCTCAGTGTAACGTAAACCAAGGATTAGGGCTGCTCCGTAAAAGATTGATTTTTGGCAGTTGATTTTTCTTACTAATATTTAAAATACGCCAAAACTACTCATCTGATTTAAATGATATGTGGTACACAGATAGTATAGAGCCGCCTGAGAACAGAGTTACTTTTTACCCGGTTGCGGAAAGAGATTCTCCCGTGACGTGGGTGAAACAGCGGAGAATAGCTAGTAAGTAAATAAAGTATAAAAAGTCGGTTTCCATGTTTCAATTGTTATTTAAAGCTCATGTTTAGTGCTCATTAGATTATGTTGACGCACCGAAGTTGAGTTAATAGTTAAAAAAATATGAACTACTAGTTAACTTCAGAGCTGCGAATATTTGATGAGAATTTATAATAGGACAAAGATTATGCATCCATTGTTTTAAAATCGGATCTTTGTTGATTTCCGCGTAGTATTACAATGTTATGTAATTTAAGCGGCATGTTCGTTAGTTAAGTCGTAAACTGACAGTTATAATTACGTTTGACTTAATGCGGTCGTAATTTAAAAGAACCTGAGGTTTTTAGTGTGAAAACTTTCGTTTTGATTCTAGTTTTACATTATTTTGATTATAAAAGATGTATGCGTATGTTGCTAAAACAATAGATGTCGATGAATTACCTAATTTAAACAAAAGTATGCGATTGTTCGGCTTGTTTCTGACTTTTCAATTCGTTAGTTAAAGTTTACATTAATATGTTTTTTGTTGTTTAAAACATTTTTTTAAATAAATTAATTCAAAAAGTAGCCAGAAGCCGGCTTTTTAAATATAACTACCAATTAATTTTGACAACCCTAATGAGGTTTAAGCGATGCGCACACTGGCTGCAAGCGCGCGATAGAGCGCCTTAACCGGCAATGTGCACCATGCTTAACTATTATTCTATTTGTTCAATTCGTGTATTCGCAGCCCTGTGTAATATGCCTAATTAACGTGCATCATAATGATAATTTTATTTAATTCCTGTTGTCGCGATTTTTGATTCATGGATGATGTTATGATTATTGACACAGTCAAATATATTTGATACTTTTGTTTGAGTGGGAATTAGTATGATGATGATTACATAGTCTATTTTATGTAACTCTGTGATCTAGTTCTATTTTTTTAAACTGTAGAACATACACTAAACTACTACTATTTTAAGAATAAGACAGTGAATTCACTTTTCTGACATAAATATAAATATGCAACTAATTTGTTTGATGAGATGTTCAAATAAGTCACAATTTTTTGTACCGACTACGTCTCTTGCCATCCCTCTCACTCCAAAGCATATCATAGCAACAGAAAGACATAGACTTGGACATTTTAATTTAGTTAAGCACGAATTTTCCAAAATAAAAGCTAAAATCAAAATGTTTGCTATACTTTTTAGCGAAGCAGAGCGAATCCGGGCGGAAAGATAATGTTTTAGCAGTGTGTTAACGTAGCTCTTAGTAAGTAAATTATTACTGTGTTATCCGGGTAAAGTTAGTATTTTTACTTACATGAATATATTCTTCGTGGTGGAAAAATTCAGGAAAAAAATGAAGAGTTTTTTTTTTACTGTAAACTTCGATTAAACTCGGCTATTCTACTTAAAACGTGCGGCTTTATGATATAATAATTATTTGTATGTTAGAATGTTTGTTTGCTAGAATAGAAACCTGGACACCTAACCTCAGCCACTTTGTCTACAAATTTTCGAGTTTAGTTAAGTATATTGACAGCTCTGTAACATAAAGGACAATGTGTCTAGCTTATATTTATATTAAAGGTCAATTTTCGATAATTATTTCCCGATAAATACTTTCGTCCAATATTAATAGTAACAAAACAAAAAGTCTTCGCAAAAACGACCAGATGTTACAGTTTTACTTGTGAGTACAAAAAAATGTACTGAAAATGTTTTTGTTATAAAACTTTTGTAATATCCCTTGGCGCCTGAGTACAAACTCACAGTATGTTAGACACGGCCTCATGTTCAATATAATGTTTACCGTAAGTTTGCCATTTAATTTACTCGAGGTCGGGAATATTTGCCTTCAGGATCGACACGTGTACTGTCTTCTCTGTTCCAATTCGGAGTATCTGATTTGATTTTCATTTACTTCTGGAACAGATAAAGTAGATTAAAAACATGTTAGTGGTATCTTCATCGCCAGTCCTATTTAAAAACTTTTCTAAAGGCACTGTTTTGACTTCAATACCTTTGTCATTCATAACAATGGCACATCCATTATAATCTAAGAAATAACCAGTTACTGCACACTTCAGATCCTTGACAAAATCATAAAATTACTTTCACCCCATTTTAAATCCAACACCTAATAACAATAACTGCCTCGTTCTTTCAACCCCTTTGGAAAAGTGCTCATAATCTTAGCGAAGCTTAGTAATCAGGGCTAACAAAGAAAGGGTGTTATTCATGCAGCCCTTCAACCGTGCCACATAAAGAGGGTAATGAGGTTGACACACGCATCCTTAATAAGCTTAGAAATGATTAAATTTCTCAAACAAACACGGCTTAAATTTCGTTATGTTAATCAGTCCTGTTTGCGGTGCCTTGTTTTAAGATGAAAGGAATTGCCAGCAAGTTTCATTGTGCGAGACTTTCTTTGGACCTATTATTTCGATATTTCGCTTCTTACTCAGATAAGCTGTTACTCAATTAGCGATTCATCATATTTTGCAGACGAATTCGTCTTGTACACCCGTATATTTAAACCTGTCAAAATTTCCAATGTCACAATGGCGGTCTTCGTTTCAATTAGTCAATTCTTACCTATTTTGTCATGTATATTTCTACCTATTTTCGGACGATACTTCTCCGGCACACAAGTCACTTTTATATCTATCAAACACACCTCCCTTTTTCCTTTGAACAAAAAAACAGGGACTTTAAACCACACTCGAAACTTTTGACTTATCTCACTATCAAACGGTCCCCATTAAACAGACAAAAAAAAAATAAACAAAAGATGAATATACTTGAAGATGATTCAGCCACGTGGTGGGCTGGCTCGTGACACTGCAGCTGTAATAAAACAATAATATGTACATCTGTCTGTGAGTCAGATCAAGTGTATAAGAAGATAGAGCACGTTGTTCGCAAGTGGGGGATTTGGGAGATAATAGGTGTTTTGTGGTTTCTGTCTTTATGTTGTGTATGATTTTAGGGAATTTTATTATAGTTTCTAAGAATAAAATAATTCATGATGATTTCATGATTCTTGAGTAATTTAAAATGCATGGGAAAGTTGCTATCAAATATGTCCTCGAATAATTGTCTTATGCGAGAAGTCTACAGCAAAAACTGACCTCAAGAACTGAACTCACTCGTTTCTATCTTGTTATAGGTAAGTGATATTTATGAGACTATTCACTAGCCTCATTAAAAAAAAAACCGTTTTAATCAGATCTTTTTCAAGGCCTTCAGTTTCTGCTATCTCAGTTTTCAAATCCCCGAAACTCATGAATACAATAAACAGGACGAAAAGCTAAAAAAACAATCGTCGCTAAGAAACTGAAATCAAATAGTAGTCCAAAATCGTCTCAAATTTTCGCTTAGCGCTTGTAATTAACATTTTGTCCCGACTATCCTTTATAGTCACTTACACAAAGTTCTAACTAGTCTGGAGAATTAGCTCAAACTTGCCAACTAGTTGGAAGTGAAGGGTTGAAAGTATAAAGTTGAGCAAAAATCTTGGCAGCCATGATCTTTGGGTGTTAAAATATGGTTTACTTTTCTTTGATTAGGGTAAGTCCGGGATATACGCCCAAGCGGGATAGACGCCTCGAAACGATTGCGTGAATACTAAAATGCACGGGTATGATATTGTCTTATGATATGAACGCACTCCCCTCGCACATCGGTCGGCCAAAATGCTAAGCTCGTGCGGTTGTGCATAGTGACAGAAATGGCGGCGACTACATAAGCAGGCGTGATTTTACTTCGCGAGTGATTTTCGTTCCTGTATAACTTTGGATGTAACAGGTAAGTTTGTTTTATTTTAACTTCTAAATAAGTAGTAGGATGTGTAAATTGTTGTCAGTTGCATTTTAATGATTAACTAATGGTATTTGTTTTACTTTTGTAGAGGGCATCTATCCCTGCGAGTCTGGATATGTGCCCCGAAAAATTTTGGGATATGTGGCCCTAAGGGCTTATATCCCTTGCTATATTTTAATGTTTGTTTTATGTTTCAGATTGAGAATATAAGCGTAAGACTGGCGTCTAACCACGTGTAATTACTTCGACCGAGGAAACATTAGCTGCAGCTATCGCAGAAATGCAAGATAGGCAAATTAGCATTATTGTAACAAATGTGGGCGAATCAAGATTATAGCTGCAAAAATTACTAAATAAATAATATTGATCTTTATCGAATCTTGATTTAATTTTGTACCTAAGATGATTGATCTCTTCTGAATTGTTACATAAATGGTAAATGTTATTATTATATTCCAATGATTGAACTTTTGCAAATTTGAATATGATAATGTTTATAATAATTAAGTTGATTGATCTCAAGCACGTTTTAATGTATGTATGTAATGTTTAATATTGTTCCTGTTTAGTTACCTAAGTAGCTAGTTACTTCATCCAATGGATCTCTCTAACGTTTTACCTAATTAGAATGACTCTTTGGTAATGTGATTACCTAGATGAGGATTATGTTATTTATAATTAAGTACCTACCTGACTGAATGTATTAACTTGTTTTGTTTTAAGTACCAACACCAAAACTTTGCTTTTCTGATCTTTGAAAATTGATAATAAATAACAACAAAGTAATAGTGTTGAATAAAATATTAGTTTTCTTGCAAATGTCATCAATCCTCCCCAAGGGCATATATCCCCTACTGAAAATATAGCCTGGGGCACATATACGGCATCTGAGGCGCATATCCCGGTATGCAGTTTTAATTTCTACTCCAAATATACAGTTTATTTATTAATTACTCTACAAAAAATGATAAAACCCGATTAGCTTAATGACCGAGGTCACCGCAAATATGAAAATCATGGGCGTATTACTTATGTGTTAGGAGATATATCTAGAATAAAAAAGGGTAGGCATATATCCCGGACTTACCCTAAGATGATATTATTTGGAATCACGAGGTCCAAGTGGACCCTTTGGTTGACTGCTTCAACTTTATTAATCATAAAACAAGTTTACCAGTTATACTATTGAATACCAATTAACTACATACAAAAATACTTGGAAGAATCGAAATAAAATACTTGAGTATAAATACATACTCGTACTTTCTTGAAGAAGAGGTATCTCCGCAGAAATATCATAATGACGTCACCCAATAAAGATTTCCATTCATAGCCCACGCTATAAAACGTTGAAGTAAAATAACTGCAAATATTTTATATCAGGACAAGCGTTAAATTTCACAAAGAATGGCGTCCATTTCACATTTCGAAATATTTTATGTATTTGTGTTTTTTACACTGGAAGATATCAAGTAAATTATTCTGTTTTGTGAAGCACAATCTCTGGAGGGCTGTGATATAATTTAAGGAAATGCCAAGCTTTAAATATTTAATAATTTACCTTAAATATTTATCAGCTAGATTGGAGGTAGCGGAAAATAGGCTGAAGTGATGTTACTGCTCTATTATGATCTGGTATATTTTAGTTAGTAGTCTAAGGAAGTAATTATGCTGTAGTTTATACACGCTTATTTTTGACGCATAGATACATACATTTCTCTATAATCATGCCAAATCTGAAACGGTTAGCCATCCATGACAGACTGCTGAGGAAGGTAAACCTCGCAGATTTATCAGTCCATATATCCGTTACTTTCCCACAAACCCCAGCAAAACATACAATAAAGGGCTAAAACCCCTTAGCCTCCGAAAGACAAAATGTAACCTTTCACGGAACCCGCTGGCCTTTGTAAACTATAAGAAATGTCCTATCCATTACATAATGTGATTAATTTATAGGTATTTCCTACCCTTATGTCCACTTGATTTATATGGAACCACCCGTATAAATACGGAAAGATGGAATGACCTTAATCTTAGCCGTCGACCACACGACACGAATGTTGCGGTTTTTGTTCCTTTGTCGAGTATATAACGGTATTCTATAACATATCTGATGGAATGTGTTGACTGACTCACGACTGATTTATAGCTGATTCATGTGGTCTGACCTTGGATATGACACAGTGTGTGATTAATTGCATTGTTGTATCTTCGATGTTATGTTACTGCTTGGGTTTCCGTGTTTTCCAAATAAACCTCAGTTTTTGCCACAATACAGTATCCAATTTAGTGTCATCGTATGACAATCGAGTACGATCAGTTTTAATAAATATTGAAACAATATTTACCAACGCCCCGCAAGAACTAATTAGTACCCGGATAATATGTGGCCGATTCTCAACAGTGGAATGTTTTTTAAAATGGGATCAGTAGTTTAAGATTTTTTAGGACACAAACAAGCAAAAACTGTTTCTTCTTTGTTGTATTAGTAGGTATAAGTTTTCATGTACTTGGTAGTAGTTTAGTTATAGAAGAATCTCTCTTACTTTTCGTTTCTCGATCAAATCAGCCAGCGATCTTCTAGACTGCCACTATTAGTTTGTAGATCCGTGGCCTGTAGTCCCTCAATAAATTAACCTGGCATAGTAATCTGTAGCCTGGGCGAAGCAGGGAATTACGTTCATCCCTCCGTCACTAACTACCTTAATGAATGCCTTTATGGTGACGGGGCGATGCATGAGGATACACCTGCGAAAGCTTTAAGATTATTCGGATTTTGTCACCTCTGACACGTCAACTGTAATTGAGGTGCAGGTAGACTTGCTTTGGTGAAAGATAGAATGTATTCGACAGATCAGGCGCTGGCGTGTCGAGGTCAAGATAAAAATACTGCAAAACAGTTGTAAAAAGGAATGATTTTTTATCGGAAAGTCATGATAAAGTACCAAATAACAGCTTCGGGCAAGAGTATTGTCAAGTGTTCTTTTTTTAAGATACATTATAGTTTAAAATAGTTTATCTCAATAATATTGAATAACTATCCAATTGGTTATCCACAGCTGTAACGAAAATTGTCTATATCTAAATTTATAGTCGATTAAACAGAAATAGTACAGTCAGCCACTTAAGCTCGTTGACTAATAATATGTATGTTACAAAATTACTATGGTAGGTTATGATGAAATGTACTAACTCTTTTCCTCCAAAAATTAACAGATGTTAAAAAACGCATTCGTCAGATTATTCATAACCCGAACAAAAAATTGCTAATCTGACGTTGCCGGTACTTGATCCTCAAAAGCTCCCCAATTTTGTGCCAAAAAATTAACCCATTAAAAGTGCTTATTCTTCATTAGTATTATAATAAAAATTCATTGCTGTTACTTCTCCCATCTTGTTTTATCGTTTCAAAACCGGTTAGTACCCTTCTCTACACCTGTTCCAAATTTACGCGCTATTCAAAGTCATTCTTCCGTTTGCCTGGGGCGATTTGCATTTTTATTCATCATTCAACTTAGGGTGTTCAGATAAACGAAAGTTTGGAAATTTTTGTTTGTTGTCAAATACTGCTAGTTTAACGTAGAAAATCATTATTAAGAATTGTATTTAATTTACTACGTATGTTTGTTTTTTTAATTATACATGGAAACTAATTCCGAAAACGCAATAAAAACTGACGAGTTTAAATTGGCTGTGTTACTAAGTAAAATTAAGTAAAACATAAGAAAAATTGCTTTAAAATGGAATGTAGACATTATAATGACAAAAATACTTTTATCAAAATCTCTTGCTACTCAAACATGCAAACAAAAGTTTAATTGGATTTTGGAATTTAATAATTAAATCACGGGACCACAGGCCTTGGAATCGACAACCCTACATCGAATAGTACAAAATTAGGGTTGTACCTAAATAGCTTTTGCGTTTGCAATTCGGTGGGGTCCCAACTAAAATATGTCGTATAAGCTGGGTTTTGTCCGTGGTTTAACGAACCATGATTGTCTAACACCCCACTAAATCAGATTTTTGACGATGTCATTGTCCCCAGTTAATTTATCACAAGTGGTGCCACGTTTTTTTAGGAAGGACAAACTATGTCAAATTGTATAGTTGATGGACGGTTTATTCGTGTGTGTAATGCGTTAATCTACCATTCTAGTTTTTATTCGAGTTAGTAATTTCTCTTTTAAAGAACAGATGTTCGAAATTAGTTCTTTTTGAAAATTTTACCTCTTTCAACCAGCTTATTCATGCTTAAATAATCTAATACGCTCTAGTTACTCTTAAGAAAAAATGCCAATGAATAAAATCTATCTGTAATCAATTGAAAATTGACCGGTGCCCACAAAATGCGCACTGTATAAAGGTCCAATAATATCTTTAGAGGGAAAACAAACAGCCTAGAGATTAATTCAACTGTAATGGAAAATCGGCCATGCAAAAAAATAATTGGTTCTTTCACAAAGGCCTCTATTTCCGATGAGCAAAATTTAAATTTTGACTAGAGTTTTATAGTAGCGGCCGATCGCCGTTTGTGGAAAATATTACCTTTTTTTTATTCATTAACTTGTTTAGAAAGTATATAGGCGTTTATGTGTAATGTATATAGAAATTATGGCTTTATTAATTTTCGACAAATTAAAAACCGCATTCGCAATTTTATTGTAGATAGATGTTTTTGGGGCCTCGTCAAAATTAATAGTCAGAGGTTAACTGTAGAGAAATGGTAGAGAATAATAAATAAAACATACGTATATGTACGTATAAGCAATTAGTTTTTATTTACGAACGGTTTCAGAGTGTTAACAAAACGTTGAACCTTTTTCAATATTCGAAAAAACCCTGCGGCTAAATATTTGAAAATACTGAGTATAATATAAAAATCTACAGCACTCTTAAATTGAAAAATGGCTTGTTCAAATAGCAAGGCATAACTACTTTTTGCAATCATATTTAAAATGAAAGGTATATGTTATATTGCTGATATTCCAGATTATTTCATCTGACTGTATTTTTATGATAAAAAAATGACTTCAAGTTAAAAAAAAACCATATTCATAATAAACATACCATTATTGCAAATGCTTAGTCATACTAGTGAGAATTTAATATTTTTATTGATTTTTTGCACTTTTTGACTTATTCTGAAACTTAAGGAAGTTTACAAAAACTCGTTAATTCGCTTGTGGGACATAAATCCTGACGACCTACTGTAGACTCGACTGTTACTAACCTAATAACTTCGTCGTACGTGTAATAGCTGTTCCCTTGCGAAAAGAAGACAGTCTATTCCTCGATAGCTCTTTCTCATATACATGTCACGGTAGATGTGAATATTGCGGTAATTATGTATAATTACCGGGAACTATGCATAATTATCTGTGCTCGTGGTAAAGGTGATAAAAACTTTCAAATTAATCACATTTACCGGCAATTATATAAAATTACCGCACCCCTTTGGTAGATGTAGTCAATAATGAAATCAAACATCGGAATCTAAAATAAAAACAGTTCAAATGAAATCAATATAAATTCAAATGTCCTAAGTATTGTGTTAAATAATGCGTATTATTCCGAAAGTTTATTTATGGTGAAAAAAAAGTCCTAAAATATTAGCTGAAAGTTAGGTTTTAATGACAGAAACGAATTGCTGTAAATTCGACTCCACGTAGTCTTGTCTGCCCTACCCCTAGAGTGTAATTCAAAATCGCGTAGGCGCGGAGGGTCGAGGCGGGCCGCGAGTTGAGGAGCAGGTGGTTGTAACACTCGCCACCGCGGCTGAGGTGAAGAGTGCAAGCACAAGCCGAAGCTGCGGTGGTGAGCGTTAGACCTATCTGCGACGATAAACTCGCGTGGGACCGCCGGAGCCCCGCAGCGCCGGAGCCGTGACAGAAAACATCCTGCTGCAAACAATTACAAGTTCAGAATCAACTTAAATTTAAGACTTTTATTGAAAACGGTTTTATGTCTTACGTCTATTATTGAATGTTATATTTATGACAAACGGATTTAGGACATATTGGGTCTTACTATAAAAACCACCTAGATTTCAATCCTTAACGACAGTATTCTCTCAACATTTACCACGGTCGGGCGGGAGTTTTATATAATTACCGGTAATTGTGAATAATTAACTACATTTACCATGTGCGTTGGTAATTATCTATAATTACCGGTAATTATAGATAATTACAGATTGCTTATATTTACCGTAACATACACATTGAGAAATATCAACAAAGTACAGTCAGTCACAAAAGCATCGTAATGACGCCAACACACAATCTGTCAAATTTCTTCAATCGATTTTCAACCTTATCACAATACTGGAAGGTTAATGTTCCATAAATAAGGTAAATTAGTAAAATTTGTCAGATTCGGGTAGGTTGACTTGCTATCGTCTTTACTTGAGATAATACTGATAGTTGCAGACATTATGAAGTGACAATAAAAAGTCTTGAGTTTAAACCAATATATAAAGTAGGCCAGTTTTCTTTAGCCATCTTCTATAAAAGTGTTCCACTGAGAATTGCATTCGCTGTGGGAATACTTATTGTTTTCAAATCGTATTCTTACTTCTTATAATTATCATAATTGCACATCCGTGCCCGCGTTATAATAATTAACATTTCTAGACGCTTATATATGATATTGTTTTTGTAGTATCGTTGTTAGCTTTGTTTTAATATCGAATTGATTTTAGTGTGAAACGTTTATTTTTGTATCGAATGATGCGGGTATTATATTTTTCGTCGAATTTACTTTATGTTAAATAATAAATACGGATAATAGTACTTATACAGTTGCCATATTATTATATCCGTTATTTAAATTACATTATGTTTAAACTGCACTGTATCGGTTATTTTTATGCAGAAGTTCACCTAAAACATAGTTATCAGTTTTCCATAAAGAACTGTTTACTGACTATGAATGTTCACGACAAAAAAGTGGCGTATATGCTGTCAGAAAAACTAGCAAAAATAATACTAAATTGAATACGCAAGAAACAAATGAACGATCACTTATTGTATTTTTATAAGTGACGTAATGGATGATGCATCTACATATGATTGTGATAGCATCGCAATCTGATGTGCTTCTGACAACCGCTATCTAAAGGTCACCTACACTTACATACACTGATTGTATACCTAAAAATATACTAAAATAAAACAAATGAAAATAACTAACCCTTTATTCAAGCGAAGTCGAGACCAAAACTATAAGAACAGGTTTCTGAGAAATCGCTCCGCTTATAGGCCATTCCGAATGCAATAAATGTTTACTACTCTTTGTGGCGGGAAGTGTAAAAATATTTGGCATACTTTTACATTGTTCATTGTAACCGTGGCAATTTACACTTATTATTGTTGCATTCCAAATTGTAGGTCATTTATAATGGTCGATAGTACATATCTTGTAATTCATTGTACTTTACTTGCATGTGTGGCGTATAAACGGCAATAAATACGTGAATATGGCTTTGTAATGGATTTGGGACATTTAAATGGCCGTTAAGTGTAGGGTTAGCATACTTTCAGATGTGTCGGGATGTTCCGCTTTCAGATAGACTTATACTCTTGTTTTATTTAGAGATTAAAAAAAATACAATTAATAAGGTTTAAAACGATTTTAAATATTAATTACTAGCTTCCGCCAGTGGTTTCTACGTCCCGTGGGAACTACTCCGCGATCCCGGATAAAACTTAGCCTACAGCCAGTCTTCCTTAATAAATGGGCTATCTTATATAGAAAGAATTTTTAAAAGTGGATCGGTTGTTCCTGACATTACCTTCAAAACTGTTTTCGAAACAATTTTGCCAAGAATTCCAGATATTTTCAAATAGCCTATTGCCAGGTCACGTAACATAGTCTCGAATTCTTCAAATTTTGGCATGGTAACCCTACAGAGGTGTGCCTACAAATTGTTTGTCGTATATCAGACTGACCCGCTATTAAGGAATGTCGGTACAGCCGGCACTTGATCGGCATCGCTGGTACCGGACAGTCACTAGTTACCTCGTTGACTGCTATTCTAGTAACTGTCGACACTATAAACTTGCTTTGAATTATCGTCATTCACTGTTGAAAAGGAATTTTGAAAGGGTTCGCTTTCCGACACATTTTGTGTGGAAACTAACAGCAACTTCAGTCGGCCGATAGTTTGGTCGGGAAAATCAGTACGGAGATGAATGGAACGCACATTAGAACGGTTCGATATTAGACCGACTTTGATTGGATTCACAATTACCTTAAAAATAAACTGTCATCCCAACAGATTAGATGGCAGTGTGCGGGGAATCTAAAACGCGTAGAAAAAAATCACCTGGAACGTCTAAAGTGTCACAAATGCCACTTAGCATATTCATTGTATGTGTCCAAATTATATTCACTAAAGAAACGTTAACAACGTGTGTGGTCATTAATGTATTCCTGATGCAGAAAGGAGGTTCAATTAAAATTCTACACTCGGACTGGCCTACGATGCGATGACGTCACTAAAACCTTGGGAACAAAGGCGAAATAAACCTTAACAAGAATTCAGGAAAAAACTAACAAGAGTTAAAACCCTAGCTTTTTACGTTAATCCATAGACTTAAACCCTCAAATAACGCGCGTCCCTCCACACGGAATATTAAAACCGTCCACATAGTTTACATAATCCAATTTGTGAAATGTTTTACATTAATTACGGAGGCGGCGATTTTACGGACATTTGCCGTTTAGTTGTAAATATTCAAATAGCAACCTAAGTAAATGAAACCCGAATGAGTGAGGGCCTGTTTACAAATCTATGGGGGAGATGGCGTATGCATAGGAACGCAATATTTATTGAAAGTTTGCGAATCTGAAGGGACACGGACGGTGTGACGTCACAGAACCTTTCCACACAAGGTCGTATTATCATACAGCTGGCGTTAAATTGTTAGAGGCTTTGGTTATAGTGGGCTGGCATAAAGTTTTCGTGTAGTGTGTACCGAGCCCTTGGGAGGAAGAGCGTTTCATTTGGGATAACATGTTTCAAGTTAGGAGCAATTTTCGCTAATGTAAATTAACTTTAAGAAAAGATTTGGTACAAGACAAATAGTAATACAAAACCAATAACGTGCAAAAAGCCATTGTTGAACTCATTAAACAGCTATACAGAAACTAAGTTGGAAGTAATTTTTCCCAAACACAGAACAGAGAAATAGCTCGGCTTAATAGGTAATTAGAAGTGATTAGTACAGCGCAGTAGTTCTAAAACTTTTATCACATTCGCGCACGGGATACGTGTATTTTTGGCACACTGCGATCTACGATTAAGTAGTGTAAAACAAACCAAACTGAAAAAAGTTTGAGTTAAGTATGATCTCTCAGTGTAGCTACTAATATTTTTAGTGTTTTTTTGTACCCTTCGTTCTCTAAGACTAAAGAAAATTTGTGAGAAATAAATGTTTTTTTTTCTCTGTTGGGAAGATACACTATCCGTGGGAGACACAGGCTATAGTTCAACAGTTTCCACGCAAGTGAAATTGCGGGAAATATCTAGTTTTCTATACTAATATTCAATTTATTTTGTTAAGTACTTTTTGAATGAAATAATAATTATTAATATTAAAAACTTATAACTGAATGAAAATACATATTAAAACAAACCCCGCATATTTAGTAAGTGCGACAAAAGTACTAACATGAGGCGAAAATTATGTCCGTATCAGAATTCATAGCGTCGAAAACAATTTATATGCAAAACAGGCGAACAAACGATCATAAACATAAAATGCCATTTGAAGTTTTCCATGAAAACTTGACGTATGAACAAATCGTTTCGGTTATTAGTAGAATTTTAATTTATTTATTTGCTCGTAAGTACCTTTTTCAGTCGACTGTACATTTTTAAACATAGTGCATTTTTGAATTCATTTTTACACGTTTATTTATTGTAAATGCTTGTTGTTTAATTAGGTTTTTTTAGAAACGTATTTCATTATTATACTTTTAAAATTTAAAACTTCGTATCAATGAAAAGGGTTAAAAATTTCTATTGTACAAAAAAGTTCTTGAAATCGATCACGCTTTTATTAAAAAGTTTTTTAACTTTAATTTATTCGCTCTCATAATTTCATTGCAAACTCAGTCTTTACATAGATTCAGTATTCTTTTATTTTTAATCACAAAATAATAAAAAAAAACATTTTTAATTAAAATAGACCAATTTTACCTTGTTGATAAATGACCGATCTCCAATCACAATCTTGATTTTTTTTCTTGGCATTTTTGAAATTCTAACGTATTGTCAAACGGGATTTGCTCATATTCGCTATGGCTGTCGAAGCACGAACACGGTGCCTTATTCGGGTCCTGTAGGTTTTATGATTCCCAGAAACAATAAGGCGACTAACACACTGCACCACGTTTCGTGGCGTAGCGTGGTGCCGCAGATTTTAGTATCTTATGCAAGTATTTCAATTTATATAGCAAATATGCTTAGAACATGACACTGTCAACGCTAGGATGTACCATCGTTTTAAAGGTTCACACTGCGCTGTGTATCTAGGTTTATTTAACCTGGCTGCCCAAGACTTTCGTCCCCTTAGTTCTATGCTAATTAATTGCTTTCATAAAGGAGAAACTTGAAATCCATACAAAATTTTCTTAAACACATAACGATAGCCTGTTTAACTTTTTTGTAGTAAGACCCATGTAGGCAACAAATACCCGGAAAATTTCAGTATTTTATGTAAATATTTGCAGTCAATACGACATTTTTATTAGTCTTTGATTTCTACGTACAATGCAACTTGATGCACATATTTCATTGACTCGTGTTGGGTGTCTCACTTCCTAGGTACGAATGAACACAAGGCTTGCATTTTATGTAGATATTCAAGTTTCAATGGTCTTTATTGAAAGATTTCTTTGTAATACAATATTTAGTTCGTACATTATTTATTTTATCAGACTGTTTGTGTAGATACATTTTGTATATATGCAAGGAAAACTAACGTGATAAGCTTTCTGAGGGCCTACACATCCGTACTTTTGTGATTACAGAAAAAAAAATTGACAATCTATATGGAGCTTTTTTTTTTTTATATCGATGGGAAATCATCAGTATGACCCCTCCCGCTGTGGGTGACAGCGGAAGGGAGTGTCAGACTTTTACTGACTAAAACCCACCGTGTTCCTTCGGGAGCCCTTTGTGTGCCAGGGCCGCGGTAACTCTTTCGAACAACCCGCAGCCCATCTATATGGAGCTAGTGTCAAAATCAATCTCTAGTCGAAAATCAATGGATGGATAGGTTATAGAAATCCAGCATAAGGCGATTAATTCACGGGATAGTGGTGAAGCGGACTCGTGACGCATAACATAATAGAGTATTTGCTAATCGGCTAAGCATAACATGTAATTTTAGGTCTAGGTATGTACTATGAATGCGAAAGTGAAATTTTACTTTCTGTCTATATAGCTCAGTAAAACTATTGAATCGACTTACTTGCATTTTTTAAATAAACACAAAAGATTTTTCTTCTTACTGCATGTTCATTAACGTATAAAATACATTGTTTTAATGATATCGTTAATTCTTGACATTTCGCAAACGTGACGTTTTGCGAATGGGATATACAGCGAACCTGACATTCGGAGAAACGGAATTCATTCTTAAATATGTAACATTACGTAAATATTTATTTTTATAAATTGGACGTTTTGTCAAAAATATTTTATATTGTATTTTAAAATTCCGCTTAAATGGTATCAAAGAACATTGTGCTGAACCCAGACCAACAGTTTATTTTATTTTCTTACCGGTCCGATGTGCATTATTTCTTTTCTAGTAAGAACAGAAGAGACGGTGGGTCTGAGACAGCCTTAATGATTTTTTTAAAGAAACAAATTCAAATGGTGATGGCTAGTATACCTGCCGGGATTGTGAAATTGTTCGAAAGAGTTACCGCGGCCCTGGTATACAAAGGGCTCAAGAAGGAACTCGGTGGGTTTTAGTCAGTAAGAGTCTGATCCTCCCCTCACGCGGCACCCCCAGTAATAATAAAATAAAAAACAAAACATTTTTTTTTTGTTTCATTTCCATGTATGGGGAGCCCCCTTCTAATATTGTTATTTTTTATTTTTGTATAAAAATCGTAAAGCGGTTAATATAATACATCTACCTACCGAGTTTGAATGGTGTAATCTTAATAGTTTCGGAATAAACTGGCTGTGACATACGGACAGACAGACAGACAGGACGAATCTATAAGGCTTCCGTTTTTTGCCATTCGGCTACGGAACCCTAGAAAAATATACTCTTACATAAAAGTTAACCACTAAATAATAATATAAAAAAAAAACTCTTTATGTACTAAAAGTTAAGTATAGCATACTAGTAATTAGTTGGCTACCTGATAATCCTGATTTATACAGGATTTAAAGTCTGTCCTAATTTAGTACCGGCGCGATACCTAGACGCTCTTTCTAGATTAGCGGGAGGTCATTAGGCTCCTCCCGTATAGATACTCTTTTACGGGAATAAGCCCCATTAATTTATGTGGTTTTGTATTGAGTTCTATTGCTTGTAAACCGTTTAGATTAGATCTTGGTAAATCTGATGTCAGTTATTTGATATCTCGCTTATTTGCAGTATTATTCATACACTTTGTCTAGTTTCCGCCAGCGGTTTAACCCGCGTCCCGTGGGAACTATTCGGCGCACTCGGATAAAAGTAGCCTATAGCCTTTCTCAATAAATGGGCTATCTAACACTGAAATAATTCAGCTTTATAATATTACGCAGTAGACAGATAACTTCAGACTGGGAGATGAGTGTCATTTACGCGATTGCATAGATATAAAATTGACGAAAAAATCTTCATTTAAAAGACCCACGGTATAGATAAAAGATTATTGTTAAAATCGTTCAACTATCTCCATTTGCTCGTTATTTATTCACAAAAGTTTCCCGTACTAGGTTAACGTAAATCCGCTTTCCTAAGTCTAAAGTCGAAGGTCAAGTTTGTTTTGTTTTCTATGAATATTTTACTAGGCGTTGTAGATTGTTATCGTAAGCTCATCTATTACAGACTGTTATACACATTACACATATTTTGATTTGTAAGCATATGGTATTTAAGTAAAATATACACTAACATTTACACATCTCGCCAAATAACTTTTCGTCTTCGAACTTGGCTATAAGTAACTGAAAGTTGTGAAGAATGTTAGAAAAACAAAACACAATTGCGCAAGGCATCAATAGCTGTTTTTATAATATGATTAATTTCCTAAAAGGTTTTATTACACAAGTTGCAATACAAAACGAACAACTCATTCATATTTTAAAACATTCCAAAACCACCCCAGTTAACTCGGTTCTGCATCAGTTATTCGTAAGAACTGCGCTAGTCTAGGATTTATTTCTTAAATCTAGGTCTCGAGCTATCCAAAATTATTCATCTAGGTTATACTGAGCTGTTTTCGTAATACCACGCCGTCGGAAGGAGGTAAATTGCTGAGTCAAAACCGCGGTTGAGTATACCAACAGTCGAGATTTAAATTCTGAACATGCTTCGCTAAAGTAAATCATTGTAATTTAATTTTGTTCGAAGCACCTTGTACGGCCCTTCAAGAGCCTGCGAAGTCGTTATGCCTTGAGACGGAAAAAAGTGAGTTTGAAATGTGTGCGTAGATTTATCGAGCTCATTCGATATTTTTTAGAATACAGGTGGTGACAGGGAATTATTGCTGGTTCTAGATAAAAAATGTTTTTTTTTTTCTACGACTTAAAATCTTATTTCAAGTGGATGGTAATGTTTTGCTGATTGCCTCAGCTGTGCGTTGGTTGTGCTAAGAATGAGGTCGTGGGTCTAATTTGCAGATCAGGCGGCATTATTGGGTGTTTCCGTTAATGTCTAACTCGTTTTATTCCAGTTTTATGCGCACATTATTGTAGACCCCGACTCGCCTTGCCATACAGCTAAAAATAAACTTTAATATTTAATAACGATTACATAATTTTTGTAGCAAAAACCATACAAATCTTCAATTAAAACCCGGCACGGCTTATATATTGCGTCTTTTTTCGACCCTTTCAACAGAAGCCCCATAAGGGTCAAGCGAATACTCAACGTAAGATATCGTATTACCATAAAATATTTACCTCGTGTTCGCGGAGTTTTCAACCCTTATAATACATACGTAAATATCCACGCAGTATAGGTATCGAAAAAACATAAAAGTTTTAGGCTACAGAAGCATTTAAACATCAGTTTTGTGGGCCATAACATTATATAAGTTATAGGCACCAAACTCCAGCGTGTTATGGCCCTGTGTTGATCATAAGGGGTGTTGCCAGGACTACGTAACGTTTATTAGTCATTTTTCTGAATAACGATACTGTTAGGGCTGCCTAAAATTTGGCATCCAATGTCTGGAGAAAGCGCATTACAGTAAAAAATCCAGTGACGTGTGTATTTTTCCGTGTATTAATCCTGCTGTGGGTGCAGCGTGAGGGAGTGTCAGACTCTTACAGACTAAAACCCACCGTGTTCCTTCTGGAGTCCTTTGTGTACCAGGGTTGCGGTGACTCTTTGGAACAATCCCGCAGCCCCAAAGGTCGGTTCCATCATCTAAATCAAATCCAATCATCTAGCTAAATTTAGTTGTTTAGTCGTGATTTTTACAAAGCAGTTTTTAACAATTTTTCCCATAAAACAACATTCTCGGTAACACAACAGCCCTATTATGTACAGCATGTTCCGTACACAAGTTGTTTAAATTCTCTTGCATCCGGGGCAAATAGCGCGCCAAGTCATATGAAGATTCTTTATGGCATTGCTACCAAGAATTTACTATGTTACACTCTAACCTTTTAATGGAGGAATGTGGAACAACTAGGTTTTGGAAATTTACTGCGAATATTTACGTTTTTTGTTTAAGAGTTGAGGTTATTTTGGTTTAAAAGAACCTACTATATATGCATAGAATTTTAATAAAGACTTGAGCTCTTTAGCTTAGTTAAAGTTTAATGTATATGTAGTCGTATTATTAACCATGTTCTGCATCTGCTTTATTTGAAAATATTTTTTCAAGCTATGTCAAAACTTAAGCCTATAAAAAAAACGTAGCAATCCTCATGAACAAACAGTTAACAATAAAAAAAAACCGGCCAAGTGCGGGTTGGACTCGCGCATGAAGGGTTCCGTACGTTTATTGTATGAGGACCCCCATTAATTTTTTTTTTTAATTTTTTGTATTTGTTGTTATAGCGGCAATGGAAATACATCATTTGTGAAAATTTCAGCTTTCTAGCTATCACAGTTAATGAAATACAGCGTGGAGACAGACAGACAGACAGACAGACAGACAGACGGACAGACAGACAGACGGACAGACAGACAGACAATGAAGTCTTAGTAATAGGGTTCCGTTTTACCCTTTGGGTACGGAACCCTAAAAACAACTCCGAATTTGTAGGTTATGTAAAAATCAGTGTAATCCGGTCTCAATAAAGTAAGATTGACGTTTAATTTTATCGTCCACCCTCCTGTCTCCAATGAATCGGCATCGTTCAATTAAAATTGAGTTTATTCTCCCCCTCTTAATGGCCCTTCCAACTCTACAAGACATATTTAAATGGCTTCTTTCAAATTATTGGTGCAACGTCAGACACAAAAATTAATTATTACGACCTATTTGACTTTTATAAAGGATAACGTAACTGGCTGGTAATTTGTTCGATTTTTAAATATATTAGCATTATTTCATATTCAAATACTTAGTAGCTTCTTACGGTTGGTAGATCTGCAGCTGGTTTAAAATAAAATTTTCTTTTAAATCCTTTAGGTGAACTGGAATGGTTGACTTGTAGACATTTTATATGAATACTAGCTTCCGCCAGCGGCTTCATCCACATAAAAGCAGCCTATAGCCTTCCTCGATAAATGGGCTATTTAATACTTAAATATTTTTTCAAATTGGACCAGTGGTTCCCGAGATTAGCGCGTTCAAACAAAACTCTCCAGCTTTATAATATTAGTGTAGAAATATTAGCATATTGATGATATAAGAAACAATAATTAATATGAGTCAAGTTCATATAAATAAACTACCAATTAAATTAAGTCGGACTTTTTGGGTGCATTTATTGTATTCAAAGCACAAGAGGTTTTAACAGTAATTAACAACTTAAATGCAAAACATTATCAATATACAACACATATGTATTTGTAATTATTTATTTGTGGTTTCCATTTACCGTTAACAGCGTTCCAACCACAGTCCGTTGATTTAATTGCGCAAGCCTGTTGATAGCGTTCATTAACGTATAATAACTTTTGTTTACAGGTAATTACAAGAGAATCCGAAATACTTCACGTCACTTGAAATATTGTACGGTAATGTATAAAATTGGAGCTAATGATATTGTATACTAGCTGTGAACTTCGGTTCTACTCGCGTTCCATGGGAAATACTTCGCGTGGATGGATGAAATGTAGCGTATGTTCTTTCTCAGACTCTGATGATGGCCTCCTAGCCGATTGTCGGCCACGGTGGCTGTTCTCATATAAGGAGGTCAGCCAGCTGCACAGGACATATTATAGTGCACAAGCATTTGCGCAGACACAGGTGCACTCCCTATTCCCTCACTCTCATAACCCGATGGGACAGCAATCCGACACGACCAGTGAAAGATCAGGCTTTAAACTATCTGTGTCCCATATTGCGTTCTAATCGGTTCTGTAGGTAGTTATGGAGTGAAAGCCAGTTATAAAGACAGACAGGCAGTTTAAGGGATTGGGATTCTTGTTCTTAGACTATATGCAGTTCTTTTTGCGTAGCCTTCAAATATTTTATTTTGATAGAAATCTGGTCTTAGAATTGCAGTCATTCGTACCGCTCTCTGACGCGACGTTTCTCACAATTCATCTAAATCCTTTATCCAACCAATCAAATCGAATTCATGTTTAAATGTAACACAGTTGTGGTCATATAATTAAGAACGGTTACATGGATATGTATTTTTTTACAAATATTGTCACATAACATAAAGAATGTATGTTACTCATTTTTTTATCGTAAAGCAAAATACTGCCAAGTTAATTGTAAACACATTGTGCATATTAGTAATTAAAAAAATAACAGATAATTCCTACAGAGTACCTAAATGTAGAACCTGAACGTGGCTCGTACTCTTACCGGCTGGTCATATAATTAAGAACGCTGAATAATTTTAGATATTTTTTTACTCTTATAAAAAACACCGTTGTGCTAGATGACTTTTCGTATAACTTTGGCGCCATTTATTACTGTAAAATAATTAAAACGTGTTTATCCCTTAGTTGAAAATGGAAAAATATTAAGTTGTGACCAGCCTACCAGAGAAATCATAACAAAACTTCGAGAGAATGTGCGGGTCCTATAAAACCACAGCAGACCATTTTTAATGCTTCAATAACATGATTTTCCATGCTATAAAACATTTCAGAATACATGAAACTACTACAAATAAAGCATGTGAGCCTAGAAAGAGGAAGACAACTCCTCGAATGGATAGAAAGATAGTTCATTTGGCCAAGCAGTATCCATTTAAAGGATCAATATTTTTTTTTTTTTGTTATAAACAACCCGTCGGTTATCTGGGCAGCCATGGTACGAAGGTGTTTGGTAGAAGAAAAGTTATTCGGGACGATAGCGCGAAAGGTACCCATGTTGACACCGCGTACTAGGCGTGCCCTTATTGAAATTGCAAGAAGATATGAGAACTCGGCAGTTAGACAATGGAAAAATTACCTATTTTCTGACGAAACTTAAGTAAATAGAGTTTGCTATGATGGAAAATAGTACAAACGACGCTGGGCAAATAAAGAATTTGATCCAATATTCACAAAAGTGACGCTAGAGCATGGCGGTGGAAACGTGATTTAGGGATGCATTTTTGGTCATGGAGTCGGACCTGTTAGATTCTAAAAGGCAACATGGATTAATTCAATAGACTGGAGGAAACAATGTTACCTGATGCTGAGGACGTGCTACCTGTCATTTGGACATTCCAGCACGACAGTGACCTTAAGCATACTGCACACTCAGTAAAGGAATTCCTTGGCTCACAATCTGTTTCAGTCTTAGATTGGGCATCTAACAGTCCAGATTTGAATCCAGTAGAGTACATTTGACGTGAAGTTAATAAAAATATTTCAAATAGGCAGTGTTGCAATTTATGAGAACCATGTGCGGTTTTTTTTGAAGTATGGAACTCTATTTCTATTGAAAAATGACAAAAAATCATAGAATCAATAACGTCAATGCAAGGTAGTAATCAAAAGCCGTGGATATGCCACTAAGTATTAATTTTAGGTTTAAATTGTATTCACAAGCTTGCTACGATGCAAGTGATCCTATATGGCGTAACTTCATTAACTATTAGATTAATTTAATACTGTTGCCGAAAAATTAAAAGATCGTTCTTAATTATATGTCCAGATTTGTTTCTTTGTAAATTGTTACCATTTTTATTAAATGTACATAATCTAAAAAAAACTTGCTTGTAATATATGTGATTTTTCGTAATTTTGTGAGCTTTAGTCATGTGTATTTTCTGTAAGCCGACAAATCACTTCAAAGAATTATCTAACACAGAAAAAAAACATGTTTGATGAGAAACTCTCCGAAACTAAAAATCGTTCTTAATTATATGGCCACAACTGTATATGTCATAACACTAAAAAGTTAGCTATACATCATAACGAAAATCAAATATAACAAATTGAAATCCACCGTATGAACAAACAAATACTGGTATCATCGAGCCGAGCGTTTTATTGAGCGGAATTCAAAAGCAAAATATTTATTGTCTGTGGTTCTCGGCTTTAAATAAATACGCCATGTTTTTTTACTCTGTGGGCCAATAAAGATGGTTCTGCAATGAGCCATGTTTATAGATAAGCTTTATATCGTGACTGATTGTCACGTCATATTAGTTTTGAATTTGGAATCAGTTACATTTTGAAAATAGAACGCTGAATTTGTATTTTGAATTGTGAAAGTACGTAACGAAGACATTGTAGGGACATTTAATCAAATTCCGAATAGAATGAATGAAATTCAATTTCCTAATCTTGATCGACCGCCAGACCTCACTGATCTACTAAAGATTTAAAATGGCCGACTTTGTTTCATTGCTTCTCTAAAAACCGTAGTCTCTTTGTTTGATAAATCAACCACTTATTGTTTAGAAGTAAAATCTATGCCGAATTTTTAGTATTGTCCTAGTAAGTTGAAAATAACAAAATAGAAATTGTTTGATAATTGTTTTGTTACTTTTGCAACTATAACAACAAATAGGAAATAATGTAATTACGTAAAAACTAAAGCTGCTTGGGATTGTAAAATTACGAAATGTACTCCCGCGATTGAGATACGAGGCGTTCGCAATTAATCTGTGTGACGTTAAATCATTACTTATCTTCGTTTGTTGTGTCTATGGACTCATATTTTACAAATGGCGCTCACTTGTGATGCGTTCTCATTTTGAATTTCGAATATGGAAGGTGTGTTTCGTTGTGGTTATTATTTTATCTGGGAGCACGGTAGTGACCCGCCAAGACGTCCACAGCGAAGCGTTGTTTATTTCGTAAATATAATGCAAGAGAATACTTGACGAATATAAATTGATGATGGAATTATCAAATTGCTCCAATTACCAAATAATCGTATTTCAATAAATGCTACAACTAATAAACTAATGTACCTAATAGATGTCAAAATGCAATATAACTTTGAACAGTTCGCAATAGTTTTAAACAAACCAAGTTGAGCGCGGAATCCCGGAAAACTTACATACCCGTAACTTTATACGTGTAACCCGGGATTGTGGAGAGCCGGGATTCTCCCCCCGGGAATCGCATTCCTGTTGTAGCCGTGAGTGTTAAGATGCATCTGTTGTTTTTTGAAAGGAATTCCTGGTAGCTGCTATTTTAAAGGATATTTTGATTGACACAACATTAAGAATACTTTTTCTGATATGTTCTTTTATTTCAACAAAGTAACTATTTTGGTAATTTAGTAATACAAAAGCTGCTACTTTATTGAATAGTCCTAGATTGAACGTGATAACGGCAGATGCAAAAGGATTTTCCACCATCCATATCCCACATCGAATCCAATCAAAATATGACTAGAATACAATATCGAAGAACACCCATATTTACTGTTCAGTATATAGCAATCCTAAGACATAAATTTGCCTAGAAATCTGAAAATCTTGACCTCATACAGTATATTTGAAGTCTCTTAAATCTTGACTGCAAACACGAGGGTATCGCTCGTTATTTAAATTGGAACACAATTTTATGTCAAATAAAAATTCCTGCCATTTTACTAAGAACTTGGAATCAGCACAAATTTTACTGTCGGTACGGGGATACTGCGAATTTTTTGCATCGTTACAGGTAAAGTAAATTAAATTACTGTCACAAATTGTGTCCTCTTTATTGTGCAGACGACAGCACGTCAAGTTACCACAATCTGTCAAATTCCTGCAATAGATTTTCAGCCTTGTCACAACGGAGGTAGGTTAATGTTTGATTGCTAAAATTTGACAGATTCGTATACGTTGACCAGCAGTTGTCTGGACAAGAACTGTTTACCGTGGTTTCACCCGCGTCACGGGGAAACTTCTTCTAGTTCCTGAATAACACCAATGTCACCCGAGGATAGTGTAGCCTCCCAAGAGTGAAAGAATTTTTCAAATCGGTCCAGTAGTTTTAGAGTCCTTAGGGTGCAAACAAACAAAAGTATAGATTGTCCTCTGAAATAATGCAACATTAAAATTAATTGCACAATAGATATCTTAACTTGCATAGCTAACAGTTCAAGAACATTCTAGAACCAAGCTAGCGCCAGTTATCTAGATTTAGGTCTGCAATAACTTGTTTTGCTTTACAATTTATAATAGTAATGCGCCTTGCATATGAGATCGTGCGCTTTCTAATAAGCATTCAGTTTCTGGTTGTAAGACGGAACTGAGTGATCCGTGAAAGGAGTTTTATACGTACATTTTAGAAACTGGACATGAAAATTACTTTTCCTTCGTTTCTTTAGCAAAAAAATGTTGAAACTACTTAGCAACTATGTACCTACTGTATAATGTAACATTTTTAATTGCTACCAAATAGTCATACATTTTTTAGCACTATCATACTTTTGACAGTTCGTGTCTTATACGCATACTTATGACGTCACAGCAATCCAATATGGCCGCCCCAAGTCTATGACTCTGTGCCTGTGATAACAATTCATTTGTCTTCCCTTAATTGTGTACCAAGTAATTTATCTGTTGTTAGTTGATGTCAAGAATACATAAACAAGAGTATGAGGTTAGTCTTTAGCGAGTTATTTTACCGTCCAGCATAAAAATAACAGTACAAAAACTAATTGTATTACTCCAATCTTATAACCAGAGTTGTTTGAAAGAAATGCTCATTGCTGATAGTTTCCGTCGCCAGTCTGTCGGTGAGCTCCCCCCAGGATAACTATGGCAGAATGAACAATCTCATTAGGTCGGATTCACACTGTTAATCAGAATACTCTGTGTATGCTGTCCGGATAAATGATGCGTTTGATATGGGTGTGAGCTCACGCGTAGATACTTCTACTAATTGCTCTGTTTTAAATGTGCCATATTAAAGATGGATTATTATTGTACATATTTAGCTGTCGTCGTCGTCACAGCCTAAAAACGTCCAGTGCTGGACATAGGCCTCCCCTAAGCTGGGGGGATTTGCCCATATTCACCGCATTTGGGCTTTCGATTGCACATACCGTGTTAGAGATTTTCGTAAAAGATTTCTCATCTACTCAAAAGATTTCATCAACATAAAAGACTACCTTCAGAACGTATTTCTTTCGCAGAGCTTACAGCTACGTTAATGTAGCTGACACATAAACACCAGTAAAGAAAACTCTGCATGCAAGCTAATCTTGTACATATAAAGCGTCAAACAACGTTGCTTTTCCTTCCTCGCACACAATCCTTAGATCTTCACGGACTCCACGTAACATTTCGCCTCAAAACCTAGGAAATTCTAGGACGCGGGTTTGAGAACAACTGTACTTTGGAATTAGTTTCTAGTCTCGCGCTCCTCCGTGATTTTAGGAGACAAATATCAGAGTTAGGCAAATAGCCAGGAGTTGCCTGAAGTTTTGCCGCACTTAAGAGGTCGGATTTGAACTTGAACGCGTCATGTCTCTGTGAGATTTGGAACCGTAACTTTCGGGGTTGGAACATCGACGACATTGTCTTTTCTGAAATTGGAGATACAGTTTGTAAATGTATTTAAGTAAACGACCGAGTTAGGGGCATGCAAAGAATGTACGTATTTTGTTGAAGCAAGATTTCAAAAGCCTTTGCCAGTTTAATAAATATTAGCAACATAAAATTTTATTTACATAACGCCGTTTGACAGACTATTATTCATCTGATTGTAGGTAATGAATGAAAAAAAAAACTTACTTTTGGCAATTTCAGGAAAAAAAGTATGGTAACTTACTAAAACAGCTTGAATTTAAGTATTCACAAGATGAGACAAAGATAATCGTGATTTATGATATTCGTGCGACGAAAACATCGTGTTGGTGACGTCCGCTTTGGACGTTGTTCGTGACTGCTGATTATGTGTGCTTGTCTTTATTTTTCTGTCCCTACAGAAATATGTTAACAATATCTAGACATATTTAGGCCGAACAGGGAGATATATTGGGGATATATCTACATTATTCTGAAATTAGGTTATTGTATGGAAAGAGACTTTCAGGCACGTAGTGAATAATTTAATTCGAAGGTACGCCTTATTTTTCAGTATTACGTATCTACGGCTTTCAAAGATTTTTGTCCTTATTTAATTTGATTAATATATTTTTCATTTCAGCCATAATACGTCAATGTTTATTGCGAAATAACACGAGAGTCGTTGACGAATTTGTGTAATAAATCGCGAAAGCTTTAGTAATACGAAAAGCTTCGCTTACGAAAATATATTGTTATTTGTTCGTTGATTTCGTTAACTACTAAATTAATTGCGAGTGTTAATTGTACTAACGAGCGTTCTATTATTTTAGTGGAAGTAATATTGAGATTATTTGTTTATGAGCTGCGAAATTCATTGGATTTTGACATAAATGCTTCACTAGTATCTCGTTTAAAAGATTACTTTTGAGAACTATCTTTACTAATATCTTGTTTTGTTTTTTACTAGCTTCTGCCAGCGGCTTCGCCCGCTTCCCGAGGGAACTATTTCCCGTACCCGGATAAAAAGTAGTAAAGCCTTTGTTGTTCCTCAGGATCTATTATATCTCTGTACCAAATTTCATCAAAATCGGCTCACTGGTTTAGGCGTGAAAGCGTAACAGGCAGACAGACAGAGTTATTTTCGCATTTATAATATTATAGTAGGGATTTTATGTCAAGATTTATTTTCCAAATTTTCTGACTTGGTCTTTACACGTCATGGTTTATTGGAATACTCAAATAGCTTCCTAAACGTTGTAACAAACATCATCTTAAACACATCAACAGTACCTCAATAAAATCCACCAAATTAACTGCGAACTAACGCATTAAACTAATTACAGTTAAATATCAGTGTTAACCGCTTTACTGGTTATATTTGAACGCTGAGTTACAAGATTTATGATTTCGATTCCCAAGTTATGAGATGAACTTTCATTTGCGTTTATTAAATTAATATTTATTATCTGCGGTGTTAAGTTTATGAGTTTCGGAGAAGTTATAATCAGTGTATATGTATGATCCCTTTGTTAGTATTGAATTCCGTATCTTTATTAAGATATGTACGTGATCAGCCGATATGGAAGTCTTTTGTTTAGATCTGGTATTGTTATGAAGAGTGTTTTATCAATTGAGGCCGGGTTGCTCGATTTAACTTTAACTATAACCTAACCTTAACCGGCCGTCAAATGGCCGTCCATTGGTCAAATTTTTGACGTGACAGCTGTGTAACCAATGGGCGGCCATTTGACGGCCGGTTAAGGTTAGGTTATAGTTAAAGTTAAATCGAACAACCCGGCCTTAGACTTAAATGCGGCACTTTCGCTAGATGATTAACGGGAGGTCCAGTAGTATCCGCAGGATGTTACAGGTCGATTATGAGGTTAAGCAACGGTTAACGCGGTCGCCGTCGTGTTTAGGAAGGTACGTTAAATTGGCATTTGATGGACATTTATTGAATGAGAAGACGTAACAAAATAAAAACAGAACCAATGATGATCTCACCATATCATTTTGCTACATTTAATCGTTTCACACCCTTATATGTTTACAAAGCCATTACAGAGACATTATGCAAAATAAACTTACGTAAGACTATTATCAATAAAACAAACAATATGCCATAATCACCAACAAGGACAAGTAATTAAAATTTAAAAACGGTAGTGTCACTGACCTGTCTCAAGCAGCCGGACATGACGTAGCACTTACCCAACACAAAGTGACTACGGAACTCCAGTTAATGATAAAAACGTCCAACGCTTGACTGAAAAGAAAGTTTCTATTGTACAGACTGACTTGTACAGAAGTCAGCACATCAACCTACCACAATCTGTCAAATTACTACAATAGATTTTCAACCTTATCACAATAGTGCAAGGTTAATGTTCGATTGGTAAAATTTGACTAATTCGGAAAGGACCTTCCCGAATCGTCTGTACTTGTAAAATACTTACTGTTAGGTAAAAAGAGGAAAAATGATTCGTCATTGGCTCTGGTTCAATGCATGGCTTTTAAGCTCGTTATCTTAAGTTTTTTCAGGATATTCTTGAGTGATTTCAATGGTTTTGGATTAAAAATTTATGACGCGGTGTATTCACGCATTAAGAGGAACTAAAAAATAATATTGCAAATCGGTTCATGCGTTTCGGTAATCGGTGTAAAATTCTGACGAATTAAAAACCATCTTCTTTTAGGGAGTCGGTTAAAAATAAGCTAGTCTATATTCTCACTTTGAGCTCTTCTTCCACTATCCCTACCATACCTAAATCAGTTCAGCCGTTTTATCCTCAAAGCGAAACCGTCGTGCATTAAAATACTTAAGCACTTTTGTTTAAAACCTGTCATCGCGTATCATATTACAAACTACTTAAACTAATAACACGAATAACTCTTCTTATTCGCAGAAGAAACGGTATAACAACACGTTATGTGTTGCGTGTTATGTGTGCATAACGCCACAGGAACATTTGCACACCATCGCATTCGCGGTTACAAAGCGGGCATGTATGAAATGTTTCGCGTTTCGGCGTTATACGGAGTTAGCTCAGTAATTGAACAAACCGAAACTAGATAAACATAGTCGGTGTTATTTTAAGTAGTGAAAATTTTAGGATTAAAATAAAATAGTTTTAAAGTTTTATCTTATACTAGTTTCTGCCTGTGGTTTCACCCGCGTTCCGTGGGAACTACTCGGCGAGCCCTGATAAAAAGTATCCTATAGCCTTCCTCGATAAATGGGCTATCTAACACTGAAATAATTTCAAAACGTACCTGTAGTTCCTGAGATTAGCGCGTTCAAACAAACAAACTCTTCAGCTTTATAATATTAGTATAGTTACGTGAGGACTCTACTATCCGAAGCCGGATAAAAGGTAGCCTATATGTTATGCTGATCTGTTCAGCTGATTCCGCTTGAAGAAGTGACGACCCAAGTCTGACCTCGATGCCATGATACTACCTACAGATTTATTTTTTAAGAGATGTTAAAATTGAGCGACATTAAGTAAGTATGATTTATCAAAAGAATTCAATCATAAATAAAATACCGCCAAAGACTACACGATAACTACACACGAGGCAAAATTCCAAACAAGACCAAAAGAAAAATATTTAAGCGGCCATATAAATCAAAAGTCTGGATCTAACGAGTTTACCTTCGAACTCCGACCTTCACGCCTCGAGTTCGCGGCAGATAGCAGTGATTGTTGGGCTATTGCGAACATAAATCTTGTAAGAAAGCTAGCTAGGCTTTCTTTTTCATTATCTATATAACCTTGCGGCTAGACGTCGGTCTGTATGAGTTATGTTACCTACGTGTTGATTTTAACCTAACAAATAAAGGGAGATAGTGAAAAAACTTTGAATTTACGTTGATATTGAATTTTCTTGCAGCATTTACTTGAGTAAGAGTGAGAGTTATAAATCATTCTGGTTTATTAGTTTTACTTTTCTATACTTAATATTAAAAAGAGGAAAACTTTGTTTGGTTGTAATGAATAGGCTCAAAAACTACTGGACCGATTTTAAAAATTCTTTCACCATTCGAAAGCTACATTATCCACGAGTGACATAGGCTATATTTTATCCGGGTACGGGCAGTAATTCCCACGGGATACGAGTGAACCCACGGGAAAACGGCTAGTTTCAGAATAAACTGAATAAATGTATGCTAATGTTATAAAGTTGAAAAGTTTTTTTAAACGCGCTAAACTTAGTAATTGCTGGATTAATTCAAAAAGTATTTCAGTGAAAGGTAGCCCATTTATCGATAAAGCCTATGGACTACTGGCTATCCGGGCGCGTGGAGTGGTTCTTACGGGACGCGGGTGAAACCGCTGGAGAACTATGTGGTTTTCTTAGATTGATATATCTTGGCCCTGAGTATCCTAGAGTCCACGTAGACAGTTATGTGTTCACCTTTCATTTAAAAACGACATAAATCTGAAAGCAAACCTTTGCATAATTTACAAAGGGTTTGACTAATAGTAAGCCTCTCAAAATTCTATGAATGTTGTCTCATCTTTAATCCTTCGTTATAAGAAATTTGAAACAGTGGAACTCATCTCTAATGGGCCCCTCTAACAGGTCCATTCATCATTACTAATGAGGTCAATGACACGAGCGACCTGACATCGTTTCTGACATTACTTTGTTCATTTCAGAGCTCGCCAACATTTTTAATTAGACCCCCTTTCTCGGTTAACTTTGGGATACCTTATGTAGGCTTAATGAAGGTGCTAGTCTAGTTTCAGCTGAGGTTTAAGCGGATCGGGGCGGAGGATTTTCAGGTGGTTAGATTTTGGGAATTCGAGGAAATATAGCCATTTTCGGTTTCAGTTAGTACGACTTAGCTCCACTGCGAATAATTCGCATCACTCTTATTAGCTCTTCTTCTTTTAACGAGAGGATTTAGCTAAATCTTCCATAATATAAAAATCACCCCCTTCATTTTCTGGCCATCGAATCACGCCTAGGTCTAGACCGATTTCGATGATTCTTTTTATGTCGTGTTTATTGTAGTTAGGAGAGATCATTTATAATAAAACAAGTTGCCCTCGGGCGAAACCACAGGTAAAAAGTAGTATGTAATAAAATCAGTAGGTTAACGAAGGTATTCCTCATTTTAAAATGTTTCACTAATATGTCAATTCCTTAACTGAAAAGCCTATAAACTTGGCAATGAGCCATGATCAACCTCACCCCTCGATATACCGAAAGAATTTTAACGAACTGCCAACGACACTATTTTTGTACTTAACGATCACTTAACGTACGAGCTAATTTAAACTGCATAACCCTCCGATATTCTTTTAACCCTCAGTTAGTGGAGTACTCATTGAACTATTATCAAGAGTACCGAACAGATGTTTGAAGTCACCGCGAATGGTTTAATGGGATGAAACAGCTACTGACGGCGGTTAATCGTATCCGGAGTAGTGGCAAAAATAGATCTTTTATTACTATGTTCACTATTAGTTAAATGACAGAAAATTACATTAACTAATTGGTCTCATCATTTTTCGTAACTTGAACTGAAGAGCTCGTGGCTAAGTCAAAGCCGCGCGGATCAATCGATCATAAGGTTAAGCAAAGCTTGACGCGGTCGGTCCGTGGATGGGTGACCATCTTTTCATAACGAGTTCTTC
>NWSH02000605.1:6589231-6631243 GCA_002382865.2 Heliothis virescens | reverse complement strand
GTTACGAGTAGTCAGAAGCCAGAAAGTCTGACAACCAGTCTTACCAAGGGGTGCCAGATTGCCCAGGTAACTGGGTTGTGGAGGCAGTCGCTAGATGTAAAACACTGGTTCTCAGCTGCATCCGGTTAGACTGGAAGCCGACCCCAAAATAGTTGGGAAAAGGCTAGGCAGATGATGATTTTTCGTAACTTGCTGCATATGTAAAAGCATTCTACCAAGTAACTACATTAAAACTTTGCAAATTATAAGTTGTACATGATTGCTTCCTTCATTGGATTAATTTAAGTAGTTATTTCTAAGATAAATATTTGAATTCACTTGAGTCTACTGCACTTACTAAAATGTAATATTATTGTAGAAAAGCATTGTATACGATAACTAGGTGTTTGAACGGTTAACTATCTCGTTCTGTTATCATTTAGGTTACACAACTTAGACATACCTCGTTAAACAAATGCAGTCGCAATTAGTAGCACTTTATCTCTAATTGATACTTTTACAGTCATACTTAGTAGATCATGTAACGACATGGAACTATCTAACCACTTAACAGAATCAGAACGGAGCCATTTCAAAAAGCAGTTAACTCAAGTTCGCAAGATAACATTATGTCACTAACTTAATTGAGAGAAACAGCAGTTATAACGGGGCACACGCACCAATATTGAGCTGCATACCTGCACAGCAACAAAAAATACAAGGGTTGCGTCCGCGCACTTAGATCCCAAGATAAGGTCCTTACACGCCCGAGTCGCTCCGAACATGCACGAAGAAACCCGAGCGCGGCAACGAGGTCATTCAACGCTCCCCTTTAATTGCCGTCCCTTATCAACCCGCGGTGCCGACCCTATAGTCGTCCTTTTCACTCATATTTGAATATTTAACTTTATAAGGAACAGAAAATGCAGTCGGCCAATGATTTAGAAAAGTTAAGCCAGTATATCATTTATGGTAGAGCAGGGCGATGGTGGCATAAATTGAATTAATATGGACGTCAATTTGTTTAGGGAACGGTCGATGCTCTTATTTGAAGCATCGTTGTGATAAATTTCTTTTTGATCCAGTCAATTTGTTACACTTCAAAACACTGCGTTATTGAGTGCTGTTGGATTTTATTTACGAAATTGGACGTTATATTTAGATTTAATGATGCTTTGACTTTATAAAGTGCTACCTACTAAAACTTAGTACGAAGTTTCAATAACATTTTAGAACGATGATAGCATTAACCCAGTTGAACTAATAACACTTATCTTTACTGTCAACGGTTAGTCAAATACGAATCTGGTTTGAACTACTTCCCGTCTAAAATACCGTCTTTGGCAGTTAGTCAAACACTTAAAAGCAGGACCCCAAGTCTCCGTTTTAAAGCGTTCTTTGAGCTTTCAAAGAAATGCCAACTATGAAATTACTGAGTGTTTCAATGGTTTCTAGGTTTATATTTCAAGCACTTAGGTCGTAGTAAGTTATATTCTGCTCTAAGTTGGGCTGCAAGCTGCGTCGAGTTGAGGCGTTGCAATTTGATAGCTCATCGGGTAGCCACAGAGTTATTAAGTTATCACTTGTAGGAGCTGGGAATTTGTCTCAACTTATTATATTTTAAGTTTCAAGTTGCAAATGGAGTGTTGAGTGATAAATTGTGAGTTTTGGGTATGTTTTTGCTATGGTATGCAGATCTAAAGAACTAAGTTCATTTTAGCAATATTTACTGCAAGTTTCACAGGTTCCAGATAAAGTTCTAGATAACTATCTGACAGATCATGTCACAGATAAGTTGACAAAATTAAAAACAATGGCACTATATGTCAGATATAGACTAATATAGAGAACTTTATCTGAAACCTCTGAACCTGGCCGTTAGTCCTTTAAATAAGTTTTTTTCTTCTTTTAATATTTCTTCATAGGCTTGTCAAATCCAAATGTAACGATATATCTGTAGATATGAATAGTAATAAATTATTACCAAAGCCCTGTAATCATGTAAGCACATGATGAGCTAATAAATTATGTCAGTACAGTACTATAAATCTCTTCTATACAATACATCTCCCAGACGTAGGAAATTGCTTGTTTCCACCTTATCAGTACAGCTACGATTTCCTCAATTTTAATCAGAAATCTAGTAAAAATGCGTGCTTCGCTGAACTCGCTTTAGAGAAGAGTAATGAGAACTATCTAAAGAAAATATATATATCACTTTGATATTATAAATAATAGCTCTTTTACTTCCAACAATTTTGTAATATTAAGATAATATACATTTTTCCAGTCATGCTCCTCAGAAAGATCACTGTTTTTTTATAATTAAGCATAGAAAAACTGCATAAGTAGTGTTCACGGCTTAATCTTAAACGAGATTAAAATTGTCAGTCCGTTGTATACTGTTATTTAGTGAACAAAATAAAAATGATTAGTAGATTGCATTATGCACTGACGATGATGAAGTAATTTGAACTTTCTAGCAAAAGGTTTAAGGTTTTAAATTAAATGAGGAATCTCGTTGAAACGAGTTCTGCCCGCTAGAAAAACTAAATGGTCGCGTACGACGAAAAAGGCATGGACCGTCTTTTTGTCGCTTCGCTCAGTTTTAGAGCATCTTAACGAAGCAAAATGGATAAAAAGAAAAATAAAAATGTCCGGCTGCCGCGCGTCCGGTATTTTGAAATTGGTTTACAAAAAATTGCTCGCGGCCATAGTTTCATTTTCTAATACAGTTTCATTTTAATTGTCCCGCAGTTTACAAAAACCTTGGGCTTTTTTAGTTGCTCAATTTTTTTCCAAGTTATTTTTTTGTGTGATGAAATGGAACTGTTCCATACTTTTGAAAATGTAGCTTACCACAAATATTACAATAATTTGGGATTAAAATTAAATTATTTGGCCGCGTTAACACAATAAACCAACCATGACAAAAACCCATAAAGAAGACTAGCACTAGATGCACTCTAAGCCCAAGATCCTACTTTATTCAAAGGGCCATTTATATAAGTTTATTCTTAGAATATATCCCAAGCAAATAGTAAAACAAATTCTCTAGATCAAATACACTGCATATTCAGTTCAGTTCAGTTCAGTGACCGTCATATCTGTGATCAGCGTGCGCGCAGATATCGTCGATCAATTACTGACTGTCACAGTCGTATATCACCGACAAGGAGTAGAGAATCCATGGAGTCTTCACGCACTGGCCTACCTTAATCTGTAAAATTTCTTCATTAGATTTTCAACCTTACCACAATAGTGAAAGGTTAATGTTTGATTGGTAAAATTTATTAGATTGATTGACCTGTCTGTAAGTTGGTAAAGATAATTTTATTGCGTGATTGTGTTACGTGTATATTGGCTATGATTCTGCCTCTGCCCGAACCTTCTGGTTGAGCATGTTTGTATATTTACTGAGAATAAGTCATGAATTGACTATTGAAAACCATATCAATTATCTTATATTGTTAATTTTTTTCCTCTTGTTTCCTTGCACAATCACATTCTTTGCTTTAATTATATCAATGGAACCCATTCATTTGTTTTACCGTTATAGTTTCCATAATTGTCAATTGTTGGCATTCATATCCACTTGGGATGGTTACACACTAATTGTTAGTACTATTCATATGACTCCATATTATTCATTCTCCGTGTCTTTTTACGTCAGTTAAGATGAAGGTGATATCATTTATTGTTCCTACACGTCGTATTGTAAGAGATGGTCGCATAAATATTTTTGTTTAGATAGTAAATATCGCACGTAATGTGGGTAGATGAACATAATTGATTAATTGTGTGAAAATTATTTATGATCGCGTGTAATGCGAATAGATCTTACTTTCCCAAGATGTTTAAACGTCATTAGTTAATGGAGATCCGTAATCTTGATTTTGATAGACGATTACGAAGATGGTAGTTAGTGGCAAGCTCGTAACGTTATCAGTCAAATAGTTTATTGAATCAGCGAGCCTATTGAACCAAACGTAAATAAAGAGAAAAATAATTACCAATCACATAATTATTACGTTATTCCCTGTGGCAATGCGTAATATATTCCTCACCAAACATATCAGAAAAAATGCGAACATACGCAAGAAAATAAACCCAAGTAAATAATAATATACACGTCGAATATATCTGAATACCGAAAATATAGTCGGAGAACGTCATATGTCTTACGGTCGAATTGTTTCGGATATATTCCGAAATTGTTAAAGAAATATATGGATAGAATTATTCGAGTACCGTCGACGTATTCGCTCGATATATTTGGTTTCATCTCGATACTGGCAGACATTCTCGTTTTGGTCGAATATTTTATTTTAGGCTCTGACCAGGCGTGGAAAGGCAATGTGCCGAGTTTGCCTTTTTCGCTGCTAATAGCGAAACCAAACCTGTGAGGTTACCGATGCTTTGTTTAATATTTTTTTGTTGTGATAAAACGTTTTTAAGCTCACCTCGTATGCATAAACGCTACTGATTTTTATGTAACACGTTTTTTGAAAGCTAAAAAAGTGATAAGGAATTTTGTGTTTGCTAAAAAATTGTCTTTGCTAAAATTGTCTTTAGTCCTTTCGTGGCTATTTGTAATAGGTACATCTTTATAAGTATTTCAACCCAAATTATTGCAGATATTGCTACTTAGTTAGAGTACTCGGTAAAAGCACTTCTCTCACCACATCAAATGAGCACTAATAACATAATTAGTTCAAAGACATCAAAGTTCACCTCTACATGTCATTAACAAAATAACATTATTATCAAACAATTTCTACTGCAAACACCGAAACTAGGTTCTTGATAAACTGGTTCAAATATAATGAATAGATATGACGTCATCTATATTGTAGATATAGTGACATAGTAGACGGTCCGTCCTTTGTTTTCTCAGACATATTTCGGTTTACGGCAGCGTCCAATCAATTTTCGTAGTCCCTTATAAATCATCTTAGCCGTCACAGTGGATTGTTGAAAAAGGAGGATGTTTGGCCAACCGCTAGTCTATAATTTGTGGACTAATATTGTTAGTCGGCTGTAGGAGTTCAAGTTACAAAGACATTGGGGTTAGAACTACATTTTTACCAATTTCTTCTTGGCATTACTTCCATGTTATTTTTTGTAGCAATTATGGTAATTAATCATCACAAGACGTATTCCTTGTTCCTAACTGACGTGTTTCAAAATACAAATGTTTTGCACTTTCGCAAATTATGCAAACATTAACATAAGTATTGCAAGAATATTCAAATTAAATGAACGCCGCCGACCTAATGACTGACTTGTCGAGAGTGTACAAAGAAATTACTCTTGTAATAATTGTTAACTATAAACATTATTTATTCATATCTGCATCCGTAAAGAACTTTTTAACATTCCACTGCAGTTTTCACGTCGAAATTTTACTACGCAATTGGTATTCAGTACTGAATGCAAATAAATGGTCAATCAAAATACACGAGTCGGGGAAACTGTTACATATTTCAGTGGGAAAGTGTGTAAAAACAATATTCCATTGGTGTCTGTCTGTCTGTCGCGACAGGATTGACGGGTGTCCGCCAGAGGTGAGCGCGTGTCACTCGCCCAAATATTAATTTCTTAAGTAACGCCACCAGTGTCCCATACTTACATTTACTTGATGAGCAGCGACGTTATTGATGAGTCTTTTATGTTACTAGTACGTCTATTCATCAGACAAAATTTGCTCATCTGTCCAGAAAAAGCGGAGTGAATTGCTGTTATTATTTTTTCCTTTATCGCTCCAATGCGGACGATTGGCCCTCACGAATATCATCCACATCCAAGCGAGCTACTTTTACTCAAAATACGTCAATATGCCCGAGCGATATTTCTTCGTTTGTTCGGCTTTGAATGGCATTTTCAAATTAAAATATCAATGAATGCTTTCCTGCTGTCATGTCACAGGAAATCCGACAAATGTACATTTATGCTGTCTCTTACATTCGTAGAAAAATACAACGTTTCATTTGTTTTGGCTAAGATGTTCGTGTTTTGACAAAGCCGGCGGGAGAGCGTGGATTTGTAAGGTTCAGAAAGGGATTTCCTACGGGTGGTAGATAAATTGTTGAGAAAAACTCGTCGCTAAGAGATTTTACTGGAAGGTCTTGATAATGACAGCTCTCGAGCTCGACCCTTTAGGATTCAAGTGAGGTTCGATAGCTGTGACGTTTTCCAAAACATACAATCTGTTTTTTTATGTAACTTTTGTTGTACTTGCCTTACTTAAAACCTTTCGAAGTTCGCTGTAATGGCTTCTGTTGTTCCCTGTTTGTTATTTGAATTAGTCTCAGTTCTTTTGTGAGGTTTGAAAGCATTTGTTGTGATGATGCCTTCCTTTTATTTTGTTTTCTGTTATCATGCTTATTATCTGTTTTTTCGTCATTCATTGTCATGATCACTTGCATGGATACTTTCGTTTGGAACGTAATTGTGTTTCTTTTTAAATGAACCTTATCTACGTGTACATGGAGGCTATTAAAGTCTCATAATGCGTGCCAACCCTCAATTTCTTCCGAACACACGTACTTAAGTCATCAACTGTCCTTATCGTTAGCTTTTTTACCTGTCGTCACGTAATTATGCTTTCTCGACTTTTTCAATGTTCCCACGTACATTAGTTCTACTCATTTATCTTAGATTTTATGCGGATTATGTTGCTAGTGATTAATGAATTCATCTTTTTAGGAATTAAGCGTTGTCAAGTTTGTATTTTTTATTTCAGGTATTTTTTTTTTAATTGTACCTACTGTTCAGATAGATGCGACAGTTCAAAAGTACAGTCGGATAAAGTAGGTACTTCACTTGTAAGTAGGATATACGCAGCGTATGAAATACTCATTAGTAGTAGTGTACAGAGTTATGTTAATTACTTCATACCGACTTATCTACGTCCTAACGTTTTATGACGTCATAACACTAAAAATGTACTTACACAGTTCTACTTTACAAGTGGTCTCTGAAATTAGCTTAAATTATACGGACTGGTGTGAAGTTTATTTTCATATTAAACGCGTGTTGAATATGAATTTATTTTAGAAGAAATAAATATAAAAATTGGCTTTGTTAGCGTGAAATGGAGGCCTTGTACCAAGAAGTCGCAAGTACTTTTGTTGAGAAAAATAAATAGGAATAGGCTCGGCCATCATGAATATCTCATAAACGGCACATAGTCTGGGTGGTACCACTGAATGAATTTGGGACTTTTATGTGTGAAAAAGCTCCTTTCTCTATAATTATTAACTAACAATCATGATGACGTTGACGAGGCAAGCTATACTAAAAATACAATATATTTTTTCAAGCTCTAATTTGCCTCAGATTGTAACCGTTGGACACTTTTTCGCAAAAATGTCAGACAGTCGTCAAACCCAACAATAGGAACACAAAGTTACACTTTACTACTTTTTGTTTAGGTACGATCGAAACGTAAGTGAAGTGTCAAATAAAACTCCAGTGTCCCGACTGGACGTCGACACCGTCCAACTTTCAGCGATTCTGAATAAAGTTAATATAAAACAAAAGTTGTTTGAGAGTGTCTAGTGTCTGTTTAGAACCGGCAAATTGGTGTCTTATAGCAGTAATGAAACAACGTAGACTACTGAGAAAATTGCCGAGAATATAAACAGTCACTTAGCATTCTTTTGAGTGTTTCAAAGAAAATATTGTGCTCATTAAAACTGCTTACGTAATCTTGTGCTAGGAACACGGCACGGAATAATCGAATACTGCATTTTATAGAATGTTTGTCATCTTTGTGAGGGAGTCAGGTCTTGTAATAAGGTCCTTTGATAGGAAAGAAACTTAGAGACCCAAGTACATAGTTAGGAAGCCTTTAAGACTTCAAACATATGAAGAGTATGAAGGTCGGGAATATTGTTCGTTTAGTAGATATCTGGCATATATACAGGTAGGTCTCTATACCAGGTTTTAAGCCATACGTCTGTTCAACCTTTCAGAAATTAAGTAGTGTACAGCTACTTTGCATGTATGAGTATTTACTTACTGGAAAATTACCTAGGTACATACATAAGTAAGTACACGCTCAGCCAATTATCGACGTTGTGTGTGACATATTTCTGGTTGACTTGTGAAGTAGGCAAACGAACTCCCACAACTTCGTTTTTTGTACTGACATCTAATAATTCTCTGATTTATACTATCTTCAAAGAAAAATCTAGATTTTAGTTCGTAAAATTCTGGTCATGAATCAAATCCAAGTTCGCGTTGGCTAGATAAAATATGGCTAACATTTTAAAAGTTCAAACTGATCATATCGAGAGATTTGATGGGGATCCAATATGACATATTTATTGGTGTGTCGTGACATGAAGAGCGACCTTATTCCTTGACCTCGCATCTTAAAGGTTTTAGATGAGGACGTGGAAGAGTCGAGAGGTCTTCTAATACTGGTTTATAGTTCTTACACTAAAGCATTCGTGACTGTGGGTGGTAAAAATCATGTAGTGAAAATGCGACCGCAGCATGTCAAGTGAAAATTGCAGTCTTTAATATAGCTGTTAGGAATGGCTCAATGGAGTTTGTGCTAAATGCGATTTTCTTTACAATATCATCCATAAGATTTGAGCTTTCAATGTAGTAGGTGAACTTATTTACCTTCTAGTTTTCTTCTTGAAGAGTGAATCTTCTGTAACTAAAAGTTGAAGTATACTTAACAAACGTGTTGCCTTAAACCAGTAACCTTTTATACTAGATTCTTTGCCCTGTAGTGACTAAATAAGTCATTTAACAAGTTCGAATTGTTAACGTAAGTTCAGAACATTAAAAGGCTTATCCCAACAACGACAAATCCAGTGAAGCTGAGGAACATGAATAAAAAATAATCTTTATCCAAAGCAATTTCGCAAAACCGTTCAAAAATGTTTGACGATTTTATTCAGCGCTTAATCTTTTAAGTGCCTATCAACAATGTACATCAAATGGGAATATATTATGTTATTTTTCCTCATTTTCATCTCGTTTCGGGAGGAATGCTTAAGCAGGAATTTAGGAGCTAAAGGTAAATGGACTGCCGACAATGTTGTGAGATATCTTTATAATTTTAATGGCCAATATCCACGGGGCTTTGACAAATTTGTATGTTAAAATTTTGCAATTTTATAAGTACTTAGCTTACTCCAAATCTCAAGTTACCAAAAAATGATGCCACCATTCTTACATCACTCTATTGATAGGAACGGAATAATTTGTGTACACATTAGCATTTTGAACGGTTTAGTAATTTGTGCAAAGAAATGGATCAAATCCGTCAACATACATATAAGCTTTTGTAAGAACAGGAGAAAGACCTTGGAAATATAATACGTGCCTCCTTAGGTGGTCTAACTTTTAGGTTGACTTGTCAACCAGAATATTAGAACTGTCATGTGTTAGTTAGTTGTCAGGTAGCAGTCTTTATTTATGTCACATGTTTGTGTCTTTGGGCTTCTATAACAACTAGTGACACCTGTATATATACTTAAGTTTATGACCATTTATGACAAATCCTTCATGTGTTTTTACTTGTATATCCTTTTTTTATTTTATTTATTTATTTTACATATTTTAACATTTTTAAATATTTTATAAATACGTATAAAAGAATAAAACATTTAAAAATATAAAAATTGTTACCATTATTGTTACCATCCGATTTTGAAATCGTGTCCAACCAGCTATAATTCGGTTATTTCCTTAAGGATAGTGGACAGCAAACCTTCGGAAATCGGGTTAACAGTGTCATAACCTGATCTCTAACAATCAGTAGGGAGTGGTCGAGCAGACCCCGGCAGTCCCCAGAGATCCCAAGCAGTTCCATTTTCAAAATTGCAATGCAATAAAGGTCGGCTGCCTTGTCTTTTGAGACTACTAGATTCGAAACTCTATATTTAAAAAGGTTTTCCAAGGTAGGTTTTACTACTTTTCTTTCAATGATTTCTGAACGAATAGGTGTTGTGTGTTAGATTTTCGTTTAGGATGTGAATTTAAATGGGGTCGACAAGTGTGATCGTATTATTGTCGAATTGCGTTCTGAGTGTTCAAAGGAATATGGCTGGTCAGCAAAAAGAATAATCGCTTACAATCTACTTACTGAATCTGAACAGAGTCAATATCTCTTAAGAGAAGTTCGCTAACTTCAAAGCTTACAAGCTCCTAGATAACGAAGTTCCTTAGATTATATAACTATGTGCTTAACAGCTTATTATGCATATCCAAACATAAACGCTAACCACATACCTCCAAACACTCCATAGACAGTATAGTATTTCATACCTGACTCAATTTCGAGAACTGAACAATATACCCGAGAGATATCAAGTTGTGGTACAGGAGACGTTTTATTGTCTCGAAGTTACCGTTACACAACGGATTGTTGCCAATCAGTGCAGAACAAAAACAAAACGGAGCTATCGAAACATCGGGAGTACAAATAGAAAATAGAATTTTGTTTGGAAGACCCAGCTTCTGGTATAACGCAAACTTTTGAATGCTGTTTGTTAATGACCCTCTAGGTTTCTAGACGGTACTTGAGAGAACTGTTTTGTAGTACAAATCGAAAATATTTGCAGGATTGCTTTGGAGACACGAAAATGCTTGGTCATGAAGTGATTTTGAAATGGAAGTGCTTACGATACAAGTTTTTGTTTAAACGTAGTTTTTGGATTGATGGTTGTGTGAAATGTATTTTTAAGAACACCTATTCTTTAACCGCATGAAAATTTGTGCAGAAGTTATAAGTTTATCGTAAATAGACAGACAGGCGCTGCGGAAGACTTTGATTTATAATATTTTGTGACAGGTGAGGGTTGTAAAGTTGTAATATAACAACAATTCTTTTACTTCAGTTTGCGTACTTTTTGGATATTAAACCTAGCAACACATGCTTCCTAATAAACTTCAACAAAAACATTGGATTTGTCGATCGACATATGTAAATGTTTATTTACGCCCTTTCGTCGCTGCAGCCAATACATTCGCTTTACATTCGCAAACATTCAGCGTAAACCGCTAAACAGTTTAATTTACTTGCATTGCTTCATTAACAAGATTCTCGAGGGAAAACTGACTGTTGAAAAACTAGTAAATTTATTGGTCTTCACAAAATCTGAAAGCAAAGGTGAAATGGGAGATTTGGCAATTTTAAATTATGCTATCATCAGCCTTGTGACTAAAACCCATCTTTGTTCTTTCTCTAGCCTTTTATTTACCAGGGCTGCGGTAACTCTTTCGAAAGATCCGGTAGTCCCTGCCAAAGAGGCAAACTCTAAGGCTACTGTAAATTAAGGCAATACCAATTGATTAATCATTTCGAATTGTAGGTTAATGGAAAAGAATCTTTCAAACAGTTCCGAGAACTTTTCGAATAGCACTTAGCGTTTCCGAAAATTAATGTGTAAGAAACAAACTTGGTGAATTAGTGTGCCAATAAAGGCCTGGGCGAGATGTATAGGTTTTTTTGCAGTAGAAGTTGCAGGTTAAAAAATAAGTACTGTTTGTTTTATGCTCTAGAAGTTGCTGGCAACACTCCAACATTTTTTTCAACTGATCTTAACAGTTTTTTGCATGTGGGTCGCTGGCATTGTCTTGNTGTTACCATTATTGTTACCATCCGATTTTGAAATCGTGTCCAACCAGCTATAATTCGGTTATTTCCTTAAGGATAGTGGACAGCAAACCTTCGGAAATCGGGTTAACAGTGTCATAACCTGATCTCTAACAATCAGTAGGGAGTGGTCGAGCAGACCCCGGCAGTCCCCAGAGATCCCAAGCAGTTCCATTTTCAAAATTGCAATGCAATAAAGGTCGGCTGCCTTGTCTTTTGAGACTACTAGATTCGAAACTCTATATTTAAAAAGGTTTTCCAAGGTAGGTTTTACTACTTTTCTTTCAATGATTTCTGAACGAATAGGTGTTGTGTGTTAGATTTTCGTTTAGGATGTGAATTTAAATGGGGTCGACAAGTGTGATCGTATTATTGTCGAATTGCGTTCTGAGTGTTCAAAGGAATATGGCTGGTCAGCAAAAAGAATAATCGCTTACAATCTACTTACTGAATCTGAACAGAGTCAATATCTCTTAAGAGAAGTTCGCTAACTTCAAAGCTTACAAGCTCCTAGATAACGAAGTTCCTTAGATTATATAACTATGTGCTTAACAGCTTATTATGCATATCCAAACATAAACGCTAACCACATACCTCCAAACACTCCATAGACAGTATAGTATTTCATACCTGACTCAATTTCGAGAACTGAACAATATACCCGAGAGATATCAAGTTGTGGTACAGGAGACGTTTTATTGTCTCGAAGTTACCGTTACACAACGGATTGTTGCCAATCAGTGCAGAACAAAAACAAAACGGAGCTATCGAAACATCGGGAGTACAAATAGAAAATAGAATTTTGTTTGGAAGACCCAGCTTCTGGTATAACGCAAACTTTTGAATGCTGTTTGTTAATGACCCTCTAGGTTTCTAGACGGTACTTGAGAGAACTGTTTTGTAGTACAAATCGAAAATATTTGCAGGATTGCTTTGGAGACACGAAAATGCTTGGTCATGAAGTGATTTTGAAATGGAAGTGCTTACGATACAAGTTTTTGTTTAAACGTAGTTTTTGGATTGATGGTTGTGTGAAATGTATTTTTAAGAACACCTATTCTTTAACCGCATGAAAATTTGTGCAGAAGTTATAAGTTTATCGTAAATAGACAGACAGGCGCTGCGGAAGACTTTGATTTATAATATTTTGTGACAGGTGAGGGTTGTAAAGTTGTAATATAACAACAATTCTTTTACTTCAGTTTGCGTACTTTTTGGATATTAAACCTAGCAACACATGCTTCCTAATAAACTTCAACAAAAACATTGGATTTGTCGATCGACATATGTAAATGTTTATTTACGCCCTTTCGTCGCTGCAGCCAATACATTCGCTTTACATTCGCAAACATTCAGCGTAAACCGCTAAACAGTTTAATTTACTTGCATTGCTTCATTAACAAGATTCTCGAGGGAAAACTGACTGTTGAAAAACTAGTAAATTTATTGGTCTTCACAAAATCTGAAAGCAAAGGTGAAATGGGAGATTTGGCAATTTTAAATTATGCTATCATCAGCCTTGTGACTAAAACCCATCTTTGTTCTTTCTCTAGCCTTTTATTTACCAGGGCTGCGGTAACTCTTTCGAAAGATCCGGTAGTCCCTGCCAAAGAGGCAAACTCTAAGGCTACTGTAAATTAAGGCAATACCAATTGATTAATCATTTCGAATTGTAGGTTAATGGAAAAGAATCTTTCAAACAGTTCCGAGAACTTTTCGAATAGCACTTAGCGTTTCCGAAAATTAATGTGTAAGAAACAAACTTGGTGAATTAGTGTGCCAATAAAGGCCTGGGCGAGATGTATAGGTTTTTTTGCAGTAGAAGTTGCAGGTTAAAAAATAAGTACTGTTTGTTTTATGCTCTAGAAGTTGCTGGCAACACTCCAACATTTTTTTCAACTGATCTTAACAGTTTTTTGCATGTGGGTCGCTGGCATTGTCTTGGCCCAATTATAATTTTTCCATGGTCCATGGTGTTTGACACATTCAATTGTTTTTCTTGAAATATAATTTCCTTCCTCGGTCTGCTTCTTCCTTATTATAACTATGAATACAAAAACTATTTGTGTTCATGAATCAAAATCTGTCGCGATTTTTTCGTTTACGCGGCAACTAACAAGTATCAAGATCATATAGGTACATAATATGTGTGTAGCTGTATATTACTTACACGTGTATATTACATTTTCACATCAAACTCGAATAAAGACTTATTTCAATATATTTTTTCGTAAGCGTTGTATCGGATAACTTTGTAAAAACTTGCAAACTTTGCTTCAACGCCTCCGTAGCGATATCTTTAGACTTCTTGAAAAGAAAATTTACAAGCTAATAAATACATTTTCGTATCTAAGTTCGACAAATATTTTTTCTTTGTACTTGTCTGGATAATTTTTATACGATATTAAAGTTGTGTTAGTTTAATAGACCCTGCCTTATTTGAGCACTTGAAAAACTTCGTAAGCCGATAGATTTGATGTTGTTTAGGAAACTGAAAGTTATCAAAAACACAAAGTTGGCGTTAACCCTACTTTTAAACGGTTTTTGGTTTCAAGGACGACTTGAAATTACTTTATCGTCTGTTTTGTTCAAGTTTCCCATAAATCCTCACTTAGATTTCAAACGACTTCCAAATCGAAATCCATTAAAGTGCCCAGTTTTTCTAGGTCTTTATTTCACAAATTCTACTCTTTTTATTTGCCACCCAAGTACAAATCAACTATCTCTATTCGAATAGGTGTATTAAGCGATTTCACGTGTAAACATACCTACACACAAACTGACAAGTCCACTTTCGCAATACTAATGCCTATTAATATAGTTTATTTGAGTACAAATCCTCCGATGAGCTACAGAACTCGCAAGTCACTTCACATATGAAGTTCGCCATCTTGTAGCAAGCGAACGCGAATTGGTATTACAATATTTAAGCCAATTACACACAGGTTATGTATCTAACTCCAAGGAGTTTCTACTTCGCTTATTAGACATACATATTCCGTCTGTATCGTGTGTACTACGCCCAAATCTGATTTTCTATTTGTATCTATAGGATGTTCACCTTATTACGCCGCTCCGGGCTAATGTAATAACAAGCCTCAAAAATACGTCTTCGAGGAAATATTTTGACATTAAAACTATCTGATATTTCCTGTCAGGAAATATTGCGGAGTTATTGTAAAAATTGGAGTTGGTTCGGTGAAGGCTGTTTGTTGCCAAATTGGGCTAGATTAACCGTTATTGGAACAATTGGGAACCAATGTGTTGGAAACTCTGTTGTGACGTTAATTTCCATAATCAAAACGATGTAATAGGCGTTATTGTAGGGTTCTTAATACCAATTTCGGTCAATTTAGAATACCGTACGCTATAACATCTTTGGAACGCGAGAATTTACACGAATAAGTTTTATTCAGCCGTATCTTACAATTAAACAATTGTGAGATGTACCTTTCGCATTTTGCCGGTTTATTTCACAGAAATTCTCAGTAGGTCTATTAGTTTGTATGGATAGCACACTTCAGCAACATATCATTGACACTTAACCCTAAATATACATGTGAATGAATTATGAGGCAAGGCAATAAATCTACATATTTAAACTCTGCCTCTCTGATCATTGGTCCAGATCTGTTTTTCGTTTGCCATCGGGTTCATTGACCTTGCGGCGGATACATTAAAAAAACATTTCAACACTTGTTTGTATATGTATGAATCTGATATTGATACTTATTCTGTTTATTTCAGGTATGTTCGTGTGAAGGTTGAGGAGTATTCGAAGAATTTTCGTCATCTGGTAAATGTACCTAAACATAAATATTTCGCACCCTTATTTGAATACCTATACTATAGATAGCTACATGTATACACATGTTGGCAAACTTTATTTGCCATAGGTCTTTAACCGTTGAGTTAAGATTTATATCAAATACAAGACGCGCGTAATTATGGTCATTCATCAGAAACTTCATCCGGCAATCTTTTAGAACCGACAACCTCCTTTAACTAGGAATATGAATAACCTCCCGGATGTTATTCACAGTTATTAACAAGCATAAAATGTATTCAAGGTATATAGAAGTACTACACAAAAGATTAACAATCAACAAAATCGAATCTTTTCACCCAAATGGACGCGGGCGCAATAACACATACTCTAGACGTTTGACAGGCTATAATTCCAAAAACACATTGTGTTCTCCCTCCGAAAACTAAAATATTGGCCAATTTCCCTGCCCAGCTTGGCACAGCAGGCACCAAGACCTCAGCCTCAGGGCACAATATTTGTAATAAAATGCAATTACGAATGAATGTTGCCAATTTGATATTGGCCATTGTAACACCCTAGGGTATACTCGCGCCCCCAAATTAGGGGAGATAGAACACATTTGCCCATGTTTTTTTCATCTGGCAATGTATTAGATTAGGCGATATATATGTTAATAGCTATTTGAGAGTTCATTGTGTCCTTTTTTCGTGATTATTGAGGTGTGACTGATTTTGGATTTGATTGAACTCAATAATGTTTCAAATTGGAATAGTAATTGGATTATTCTGGTCTCTTTAGATGGTATCCCAGTAAATGTGCGATACCGTTTTCAATCTTTAGGAATGCCATGCACTTTTATCATTTTCTCTGATTATGTATGACACAGCAGATTCACAGTTTCTACTCAAGAAGGTTTGAGTTTTCAAACTGCATAATTATTCAGTACTTTCTTCCCGCCGGAGACTTGGTTCGCGCGAATTCCTGTTCCGGGTTTTTTCCGGTTCCCATGGCAATTTTGAGAATTCCTTCCTAGTGTACTCTTGGGAGGCTTAAAATATATCTCTTCCAATTTTCAAATCTTATGGCCGACAGCCTGCAGCCTAATTACATAAAATGGGACGATTCTGCTGATATACATTGTGAAGAGGAGATAAAAATACTTCGTATCTTTAAAGAAAATTTAACATTATATGTGTACTAGCTTCCGCCAGCGGTTTCACCCGCTTTCCCGTGGGAAGTACTGCGTAGCCTATAACCTTCCTCGATAAATGGGCTATCTAATTCTGAAAGATTTTTTCAAATCGGACCTATGATTAGCGCGTTCAAACAAACAAATCCTTCAGCTTTATAATATTAGTATAGATTAAATTAATGAACCAATTGAGTTTCGATAGCGGTTTATTCAAAACAGTAATTTCTATAGTAAACGTGGTTATTTATATCTATAGATACCCTGACAAAGAGACATTTAACACTTTCCTTATACCTACGTAAGCCTTACCATGTGTAGATCTCCTACCTTCAGTGTACAATCAGTGTTGTGGGTTGTGGTTTACAATCCCACAATATGACAAATATTGGCGTTGGCGACCAATGTTTGTAAAGGCTCTTGTCTTCGGGCGCAAGAAACTTGTAATTGCATGATTATGGTTCAATTTGTAGTTATTGTTTGTTCCTCTGGTAAACTTTGGTTGGAATAGCTATTACAAATTATATACTCGTGACGAACTTGATTCCTATTTGGATATATATGGGTTTTGACGGTCTCTAACTTACGTAATTTTTTATTGGTTTTAGCATCACAAGATCTGTGAGTAAGCCTGCTTTTATCATCATTACTTTATTTACCAATTTGTGTATTTATCTTCTAACAAAAACCAACTGAACGAAGATATTCTTATTAATTCACGAACACAACCGACACCAATGTGAACCACGTTATTACGTTTTTCCTACAAGTTCGATATTAAGACTAGGATCACACGTTCTTCTCCTATTCCCAGTATATGATGTAGGACAATAGTAATTTATTCATTTATCTTAATATATTTCCTAGAGACATGTAATGCAAAGAATCTTAGAAGCTCTCTATCACTCTAAGGTTTGCTGTTAGAGAACCCAACTCTGGGTTAAGCTCGCCTTTGTGCATTACCTTTATGTATTTTGTGTGTTATGTATTTTATCTGTGTGCAATAAAGAATAATAAAAAAGCATTAGCAGTTTCTCCACAACAATAAAATGTCGATTTCTAATACACAATCGCCATCAATAATACTCGGCAATATTGTCCACTCCCTTCAAAATTATTGTGCGATCAAATTATATGGGGAAGCGGTACATATGCTGTTTAATGACGTCATGCTCTTGATTCGCACCGTTAGCAATGTTCTGGCCCATGAAATATAGAAGGGCCGTGTTTTGCCAAACATGGCTTAATTGCTGTGTCCGATCGAGAGAGGGTGCTTACAATATGTTTGAGAATGACCACAGAGTCATTAATGTGACAGAAGTTCCACTACTTATGTTTGGGGGACAGAAATTATTGCTGTACTTGAGTTGGGGAAAGTCTGCTTTTATGTATAAAACTGAAGATTTTGGAATAAGCTAGAAGTTTATCATAGTGTCTTTATGTGCATAAAGATATAATTTTGTAAACACTGGTACTCAGCTGCATCTGGTTGGACTGGAAGCCGACCTCAACATACTTAGAACAAGGGTAAAAGCTAGGCAGATGATGATGAAACAAACCGTCAGATTTGTTCACATCACGTTTTCAGTACCTACCAATTTTACATACTGAAATAACAAAGAGATATTGACACCTCACCTTATTGTTTGGCGGTCTGAAGTGGAATTCTTCGCCTCTAAAGACAGGTTAAACGTCATCATATTAACCTTCTGTGCCTATCTGCATAGCTGCAGCTTTATGCGGTTGATGTACCTATAGACAGACTAAGCTATAAGCTTTGAAAGCCTTAACTAGAATTGAGGCTTTCACCTGAATTTGGATGCAGGAATATGGGGTCCTGCCTGATTTGATATTGAGGAGACAAAGGGTCTATTTAGCTGTCTTGGAGAGGATCCCGTAATGCTTCCATGGTTTCCTCGCTTTAGCATGAGGCTAAAGAGGTACCTTTGAATAACGCTCTTTGCATACGTGACTAGGTAGGTCTGTGAGCTATTCTGTGCACCCGGTTAAAAAGTACAGACAACCTACCCGAATCTGCCGAATTTTACTAATCGAAACTTTACCTTCTACTGTTGTGATAAGATTGGAAATCTATAGTGACAGATTATAGTAGATCGATATGCTGGCGTCTGTTCATCAGATACCTAGATGTTTACGAAAACCGTTCAAAGATCTAATTTAAACATATACAAGATTACTTAAAGCCTCCTCATGCTAATAAGCATACTAAACAGGGCTTAAGATACAAGTAATTCCTTAACTTACGTGTTTTCCTTAAGGGAGGCCTAAACTGGTGTTAAGATTGTAATAATCGTTAACTCAATCGACTATGAACCCTGGGGGTGTTTCATTGAATGTTATTGGCTGGGTAAAGATATAAGCTTTATGGTACAATTTGTTCTTTTACTATAAATTTTAGGACATTCAAATGTATTGTATGTACATTTGAATATGTTCTTACTAATATTATAAAGCTGAAGAGTTTGTTTGAACGCGCTAATCTCAGGAACTACGGGTCCGATTTGAAAAATTATTTCAGTGTTAAATAGCCCATTTGTCGAGGAATGTTAAAGGCTATTTTTATCCGGGTGCGCCGAGTAGTTCCCACGGGATGCGGTGAAACCGCTGGCAGATGCTAGTATCCTATAAATGTATTTTTGGTGCAGTTGACAGCGTCAGTTAGTACAAATAAGTCAGTCGTCCCTTGAAAACTGACAACTGTTAAATGCACAAAAGATTTGGTGGCACTATACTTAAAATTGCTTGGCAACTAAAACAACTGTCATTATTTAAAAAGAGAATTTCTTCCCGAACTCACGATCTAGCAGAATTTAATCATCGGAGAATAACATAAAATTATTAATAAAAAAATAAAATGACCTGCCTCAATTATAATGAAAACTCCGTAACCTAAGCTAAATAATGAAAGCACCCGTATAACTCAATGAACATAAAATCTATTTATAATTTCTCTATAAATAACCGTACGAATTTTAATAACCTCCCCATCTCATAAAATCCCGTAAATGAGCTTTAAAACTAATAAAATATGACGTCATGAAAAATTACTTCTTTAATGAAATTCTTAATAATATTTTGTCGATCGAAAAATAAATTCTGTTAAAGGAAATGCATTTAATCAGTAGCACAGGGGTTGTAACCCTCATCACGTAGCCTAATCNAAAAGCATTAGCAGTTTCTCCACAACAATAAAATGTCGATTTCTAATACACAATCGCCATCAATAATACTCGGCAATATTGTCCACTCCCTTCAAAATTATTGTGCGATCAAATTATATGGGGAAGCGGTACATATGCTGTTTAATGACGTCATGCTCTTGATTCGCACCGTTAGCAATGTTCTGGCCCATGAAATATAGAAGGGCCGTGTTTTGCCAAACATGGCTTAATTGCTGTGTCCGATCGAGAGAGGGTGCTTACAATATGTTTGAGAATGACCACAGAGTCATTAATGTGACAGAAGTTCCACTACTTATGTTTGGGGGACAGAAATTATTGCTGTACTTGAGTTGGGGAAAGTCTGCTTTTATGTATAAAACTGAAGATTTTGGAATAAGCTAGAAGTTTATCATAGTGTCTTTATGTGCATAAAGATATAATTTTGTAAACACTGGTACTCAGCTGCATCTGGTTGGACTGGAAGCCGACCTCAACATACTTAGAACAAGGGTAAAAGCTAGGCAGATGATGATGAAACAAACCGTCAGATTTGTTCACATCACGTTTTCAGTACCTACCAATTTTACATACTGAAATAACAAAGAGATATTGACACCTCACCTTATTGTTTGGCGGTCTGAAGTGGAATTCTTCGCCTCTAAAGACAGGTTAAACGTCATCATATTAACCTTCTGTGCCTATCTGCATAGCTGCAGCTTTATGCGGTTGATGTACCTATAGACAGACTAAGCTATAAGCTTTGAAAGCCTTAACTAGAATTGAGGCTTTCACCTGAATTTGGATGCAGGAATATGGGGTCCTGCCTGATTTGATATTGAGGAGACAAAGGGTCTATTTAGCTGTCTTGGAGAGGATCCCGTAATGCTTCCATGGTTTCCTCGCTTTAGCATGAGGCTAAAGAGGTACCTTTGAATAACGCTCTTTGCATACGTGACTAGGTAGGTCTGTGAGCTATTCTGTGCACCCGGTTAAAAAGTACAGACAACCTACCCGAATCTGCCGAATTTTACTAATCGAAACTTTACCTTCTACTGTTGTGATAAGATTGGAAATCTATAGTGACAGATTATAGTAGATCGATATGCTGGCGTCTGTTCATCAGATACCTAGATGTTTACGAAAACCGTTCAAAGATCTAATTTAAACATATACAAGATTACTTAAAGCCTCCTCATGCTAATAAGCATACTAAACAGGGCTTAAGATACAAGTAATTCCTTAACTTACGTGTTTTCCTTAAGGGAGGCCTAAACTGGTGTTAAGATTGTAATAATCGTTAACTCAATCGACTATGAACCCTGGGGGTGTTTCATTGAATGTTATTGGCTGGGTAAAGATATAAGCTTTATGGTACAATTTGTTCTTTTACTATAAATTTTAGGACATTCAAATGTATTGTATGTACATTTGAATATGTTCTTACTAATATTATAAAGCTGAAGAGTTTGTTTGAACGCGCTAATCTCAGGAACTACGGGTCCGATTTGAAAAATTATTTCAGTGTTAAATAGCCCATTTGTCGAGGAATGTTAAAGGCTATTTTTATCCGGGTGCGCCGAGTAGTTCCCACGGGATGCGGTGAAACCGCTGGCAGATGCTAGTATCCTATAAATGTATTTTTGGTGCAGTTGACAGCGTCAGTTAGTACAAATAAGTCAGTCGTCCCTTGAAAACTGACAACTGTTAAATGCACAAAAGATTTGGTGGCACTATACTTAAAATTGCTTGGCAACTAAAACAACTGTCATTATTTAAAAAGAGAATTTCTTCCCGAACTCACGATCTAGCAGAATTTAATCATCGGAGAATAACATAAAATTATTAATAAAAAAATAAAATGACCTGCCTCAATTATAATGAAAACTCCGTAACCTAAGCTAAATAATGAAAGCACCCGTATAACTCAATGAACATAAAATCTATTTATAATTTCTCTATAAATAACCGTACGAATTTTAATAACCTCCCCATCTCATAAAATCCCGTAAATGAGCTTTAAAACTAATAAAATATGACGTCATGAAAAATTACTTCTTTAATGAAATTCTTAATAATATTTTGTCGATCGAAAAATAAATTCTGTTAAAGGAAATGCATTTAATCAGTAGCACAGGGGTTGTAACCCTCATCACGTAGCCTAATCAAATAGTTGCCATTTTGTTATTTATGTAAAAGCAGGGGTACAGAACGAGGGGGATATTTCATCCCCTACGTCAAAAAAGCTATCTCAATTGAAGCCTAATAAGAATTTTATAAGATACTTTTCCGATGGTAACAAGACTTTTGCCCCTGCTTCGCACTCGTGTAAATTTTATTAAGATTATATAGGTACAAAGGACCATCCAATTACTGAGTTTTCCTGTTGATTTTCTGAAAATATTCTGGCAATTAGTTACTACTCAACAATATAAAAATATTAGGCAAATATAAAATATAAAGCCGTTGTCATGTCAATGCATGAGCAGTTTCTCGATGGACCCATGTCCATGGGAATTGCTTCAGATTTCAACCGCGTCCAGTGGGAACTACCCGGTTAAAACGCCTATAGCCTCTCTGAATTAATAGGCTACCTAACACTAAGAGATTATTTCTAACTAGCTTCTGCTAGCGGTTTCACCCGCGACGCGTGGGAACTATTTGGCGCACCCGGATAAAAAGTAGCCTATAGCCTTCCTCGATAAATGGGCTATCTAACACTGAAATAATTTTTCAAATCGGACCAGTAGTTCCTGAGATTAGCGCGTTCAAACGAACCAACTCTTCAGCTTTATAATATTAGTATAGATTAATCCAGTCCCTGAGATTAGTGCATTCAAACAAACAAACTCTTCAACTTTATAACTAGTAAGTCAAGTCCTTCTATAATTTTCAAAAAATTACAAACAAACACCCATACTTTCACGTGTAATTTTATTCAAGTTTGTTAAGAAAGAAAATATACTCGTGACCAAAAGGCTGGCCTATACTTCGGTCAAAGAATTTGCATTGCCATTCAGCGTGGCAATGCGGCCAGCCTTTTGGGCACGATTCCCGCTGACAGCGATGCGGATGAGTTTTTTGATACTTAATATTAATTTTATTTAAGTTGGTTTTTATATTATAATTTTAATTTAGTAGTTTAAGTTTGTATATAAAGTAAGAAAATATATGTATTGAATTCGTTTGAACTGATTTGACACTAGGTTACATACAGCAATTAATAACAGTGCAGGCAAATTAGCAATTACCAACAGAACAAAGCAACAACGCCTTTGATTAACATTATTGATTTAATTAACATATTTATCAGGCGTTAAGTTGATTACGTAATTAATAAGTGTCTATGTCATATTGATGCTTGAAATAATTTTACTTCTGTAATTACAGGCTAACCAATCTTGCGGTTTTTAAGTTTCCACAGAAAAAGTGATTTTTAGGGGAAGAAACCAAACTTGTGATAAAGAAAAGCCCAAATTTTTCTGATGATTTAAAAAAAGTTTTACGAATATCCTATAGCCTGAGGAAAGACATACTTTTGCTACTTTTTATCCCGGTGCGGGAACTAGTTCACTCCAGATACAGGTAGAACTATGGGGAACAGCTATAGAATAAAGATTTAAAATTCAACTGCTCTCTACCTATAAGTCAACGAACACATTAAAAAACGCATGACGTACTCGTACGCTTTTAAATTCCGAATCAATTTCGTCATAAAAATATTACTAATCCTATAAGGCATTTCTATCACGTTCTCACATAACTTCTAAAGGGAACTTCGTTCAAGCCACGTCGGTACCGGCCGAGTTGCTCTATGCGAATGCGTTCTCAAATTTGTATTTCGAACACCACTTCGAAGCGACTAGCAGTCAACGGTTAGGTTGGAAATGAAAAAAAATCTATCTAAGAATTGACGGATTATTGTGGAAAAGGCGATTATTTAGAAAATGTGATAAAATGTCTTTGCTATTGTGTGGTAAATTTTTTGAATGATATTTATTAACGTTGTGAACCTTTAATAAATCAAAGATTGCAAGGTTCATAGAAAGAAGAAAAAGGCCCTTATGCTTGTAGACTTTTATTTAAGTTTTAAATAAATTATTTGTAACTTAAATCGGCATAATATATAAAATAAACTAAAATTGTAACCTCGTGCCGATAACGATTGAAACAAACTTTATTCACATTGAGAACTAGGGAACTAAACTTCTAAATTCAATTTCAAAACTGGAACATCCAAGTCGTACACTATCGTCAAATATTACCCAATAGCATGACTGCATTCAGCTACTAAAAATTGAAATTAGAACTTCGTTTCGTGACTGGTATCGACCAATCAGCGGCTTGCATTCTCCAGTCTATTGTTAAACTGTCAATACTTTCTTTATCCATTGTGATAGAATGGTGTGAATTTGAAATTACTGTTTTTTTCGGGAATATTTTTCCGACATTGTGTGTTTGTTTTCATGAGAAAAATAAAACACGAAGATAAAATATTAAGCAATAAAAACAAAGCGAAATTTCGGGGCCCTGAGGTTTATATGTGACGTCATTAATCTGGCCCACGGCGAGGCTGCCCACGCAACATGTCAAACGTGACATATGACGTCATTACAAACTATGTACGCACGGACACGCACTCACCTTCCTTATAGTTGGGGTAGGCATTTTAATATACACTGTCCTTTATTACTTACGTGCTGTAATAACAAAATGGACAATGGAACAAATCCTGAATACTTCTCACCCCTGCAATGTGGTAATTAATAATTAATTAAAACTGTCAAGTTAGTGCTTAGGGTGGCCGCGTTGAGTGAAATTGTCTTGTGACACGCGACGGACGACGAGAAAATAATTTTATTCCTCAAAATATCACCTTGGTTTGTTATTGTTGGCGTACAAAAAGATAACATTTTTGTCTAATACCACAGTTAAATTATGTCGACTAATGGGAAAAGTCGAGAGCGAGATAACACAACTACCCACATCCACGCCCGAAGTAAACTCTACAAACTTTTAGACGCGGCTAACAGGATTTTTAGTTCGTCTACACAGTTAAATGGCGTAATATTAGCCATTATGACAAGGCATTAAAGTCGATGTTCGCTTGATACACTCGTAATGGACACGGGTAGGGCCGCAATTAAAATGCTCATTAAACTGTCGCTGTTAGGGTGAGAGACATTTTAAATTGCGAATGTCATCAGTTCAAAATTACGTGCGGCGGTTGTGTGGCCGCCATTTTATGACGTCATGCAGGTAACAATGGCGGGACGTAAAAAGTTTCAGCTTAGATGAAGCTAGCTGTAAGGATAAAAACGCCTTACTGCCTGGTCCTTCATTACATATTGCAGTTTATATATATAAAAACTGTTGTTTTCCCGCAGTTTCCCCCGCGTCCCGCAAGAACTAATGCCCGCACTAGGAACAAATGCCTATGTTACTCGAGGATAGTCTAGCTTCTCAACAATGAAAGAATTTTTCAAATCGGTGCAGTATTTTCGGAGCCTCTAGGGTACAAACAAACAAAAACATGTTTCCTCTTCATATTATTATTGATAACAGCAAATCCAACCACCACTCGAGGTTTCCCATGTCCTTGTTACAAAAGAAATGAATTAGCTAAGTGGCAGGTTCCTTTCAATATATTCAATATCTAAAGAGCCCACTCTTCTGCACCCTTGTATGATATATACTCATGGATATGAAAATGCATTTATGATACATGCACGAGTAGGAGCAAGAATAATATTGCGATATTACTGAAAGGGGAGTCGCAAAGCAATATTTATAGATTCCCTCGATACATATAGCCCTTTAAATAAATATGCGATAAAATAAACAGTACTCAATACTCATTGTAATCTCATTGCAAATGCACCTTGCACCTTCAAACAAATGTGACGGGCAGCGTGAAATATGGCAAATAGGGGATAAAGTATTATTGTTATTAATATGGGGTGAACGTGTGATGAAACAGTAACACTACATTTTGTGAAATATAAATATTTTATACTAGCTGATTACCACAGTTCCGAGGAAAGTAGTTCCTGTACCTTGATAAAATATTGCCCTTGACACTCCCCAATAACGTAGCTTTCTATTAGTTAAGGAATTTTCAAAATCGGTTCAGTAGATCCTGAGATTATCCCCTGCAACGTCACAAACGAAAACAGAAAATCGCCTATTTGAGCTTTGTAAGTTAGGTACCGATAGTAAATCCATCATTTTAATACAACAGAAACTACCAAAATATCATTCCAATGCTACTCTATTATCAGAAGCTACAATTACCAGCCAATCAAGTCAAACACAGTTTGATTACCATTTTTAATATTCATCAAACGCTAGATTCGAACCACCACCCGTATTGTTTACACATTAACATACAGGGTTATCAAATCAACATTCAGATAGCTGTTTTAGCTGTGGAATTCAACAATCAATCTATCTCTGGATTTGCTTACTAGAGATAGAATTTTGATGTAAACCCTATAAGTTACTAACTTCATCAGGGGTTTCAACCGCTTCCCGTGGGAACTACTCCACGCACCCGGATAAACCCTTAAGCCTATAGCCTTCCTCGATAAATGGGCTATCTAACACTGAAAGATTTTTTCAAATCGGACCAATATTTCCTGAGATTACCGCGTTCAACCAAACGCACAAACAAACTCTTCAGCTTTATAATATTAGTATAGGTGTCAAAATGTATCTCTAGTACGCAAATTAACAGATAGATAAAATATTGGGAACGGTCGTTATTGCACGGCGGTCTATCTGACCATCATCGTGTGAATTTAGGGTTGGCAAAAACAGAATTCGTGTGGAATTAATGGTGATAGATTTTTAAGCCGAAGTATGTTGGAAGCTTAGTAGTTAAACTTTGTATTGTCTTTCACTTGCTTTCTTGGTTCTTTGATTGGGGATTAAGCTTGGATTTATTTGTTCTTAGGAACTAAAGAATTAATCCGGTAAGAAGAAACGGCGTGGGTGTAAATACGGCGAACTTAATGATCGGAATTGAGATCTTTTAATTGTTGCTGTCAACTGAAATTCGTCCTCGAATAAGTAGGGGCTGTATGCTTAAGGATAAATACGTATATTTCGATCTTACAAAGCTATTGAGAAGTTTTTCTTGGTAGTTTTGTCATTAATTCTTACATTTTAGTTAAGGACTAGCTTCCGCCAGCGGTTTCACCCGCTTTCCCGTGGGAACTACTGCGAGCACCCGGATAAAAAGTAGCCTATAGCTTTCCTCGATAAATGGGCTATCTAACACTGAAAGATTTTTTCAAATCGGACCAGTAGTTCCTGAGATTAGCGCGTGCAAACAAACAAACAAACTCTTCAGCTTTATAACATTAGTATAGATATGTGAATATGACGTTAGATATTATTACACAAGTATGTTGTGACCCTCTTATCCTTGGCATTAAACGCCATAGGAGGCCAAATCATGTAATTTTGCACCCTTAGCATTTTTTGCATGAATATGTGAAGAACCTTTTTAACACTTAACCTACTTTTTCAGTTATTTTCAGTGGTCAAGCTCGAGGGTCCCCACTTGCCCTTTTGGGGTCCCAGATAATATATCAATTAGTTACATTATTATCTCTTAATTTACTATCACGTGTGCATATGAATGGAGATTGTGCTGATTCTGTTTTTGTTCCTAATGAGATATGCTGAAGCGGTATTTTTTATGGGAGTTCCGGGACTGTTTGAAGTGGCTTTATTTTATTTCTGCATATTGTGGTATGAGTGGACGTATTCTTTGAATGTTGCCTGATCATCGACACTAATATAATAAAGAGGGAACATTTTTGGTTTATTCCACTTTGATCACCCAGGTGATATCACCTGGGTGATTTGATTCTACTAAAAAGTGGAAATAAATCACCCGGCCACTTTGATCACCTAGGTGATATCACCTGGGTGATCAAAGTGGAATAAATTAGTCTACTCTGATCACCTGGGAATCAAATCACCCAGGTGATCACAGGCGACTTTTTCAAACCACAACAGTGGATTTTGATCACCTACATACTTACATAGTTCGTGCTATAATTTTTTCAAACTTGTCGTGATGAAAACAATATTTAAAGTAAAACTATCAATTTCCTTGGTATTTTTTTTTTAATTTTCCTTGAATTATAGGTGATTGATTTATTTGACACAAATTATGAAAAATATACGGCGCATGGGAATGTAGCAGTAATAAATAATAATTGATGTCGATGGATGTTTTAATAGTAAACTGTCCTGATTATATTACCCTACTATTATTTATTGCATAAAAATACTAGGGTAGCAGAAATGAAAAGGAGCTAGATTGCTTAAATTAAAAAGGTAAAATTGCAGAGCATCATTTTGTTGATTGATCTGATTGAATTTTTATCATCAGTATCGATCCCTTATAACCCCCTGATAGTTATTTTGGAAAAATATTTCATGTACAGAATTGACCTCTCTACAGATTTATTATAAGTATAGATATAGATTATCGAAATGATGCTCTGCAATTATACCTTTTTAATTTAAGCAATCCAGCTCCTTTTTATTTCTGCTACCCTAGTATTTTTATGCAATAAATAATAGTAGGGTAATATAATCAGGACAGTTTACTATTAAAACATCCATCGATATCAATTATTATTTATTACTGCTACATTCCCATGCGCCGTATATTTTTCATAATTTGTGTCAAATAAATCAATCACCTATAATTCAAGGAAAATTAAAAAAAAAATACCAAGGAAATTGATAGTTTTACTTTAAATATTGTTTTCATCACGACAAGTTTGAAAAAATTATAGCACGAACTATGTAAGTATGTAGGTGATCAAAATCCACTGTTGTGGTTTGAAAAAGTCGCCTGTGATCACCTGGGTGATTTGATTCCCAGGTGATCAGAGTAGACTAATTTATTCCACTTTGATCACCCAGGTGATATCACCTAGGTGATCAAAGTGGCCGGGTGATTTATTTCCACTTTTTAGTAGAATCAAATCACCCAGGTGATATCACCTGGGTGATCAAAGTGGAATAAACCAGTCTACTTTGATCACCTGGGAATCAAATCACCCAGGTGATCACAGGCGACTTTTTCAAACCACAAAAGTGGATTTTGATCACCTACATACTTACATAGCTCGTGCTATATTTTTTTCAAAGTTGTTGTGATGAAAACAATATTTAAAGTAAAACTATCAATTTCCTTGGTATTTTTTTTTAATTTTCCTTGAATTATGGGTGATTGATTTATTTGACACAAATTATGAAAAATATAAGGTGCATGGGAATGTAGCAGTAATAATAATTGATATCGATGGATGTTTTAATAGTAAACTGTCCTGATTATATTACCCTACTATTATTTATTGCATAAAAATACTAGGGTAGCAGAAATGAAAAGGAGCTAGATTGCTTAAATTAAAAAGGTGAAATTGCAGAGCATCATTTTGTTGATTGATCTGATTGAATTTTTATCATCAGTATCGATCCCTTATAACCCCCTGATAGTTATTTTGGAAAAATATTTCATGTACAGAATTGAACTCTCTACAGATTTATTATAAGTATAGATATAGATTATCGAAATGATGCTCTGCAATTTTACCTTTTTAATTTAAGCAATCTAGCTCCTTTTTATTTCTGCTACCCTAGTATTTTTATGCAATAAATAATAGTAGGGTAATATAATCAGGACAGTTTACTATTAAAACATCCATCGATATCAATTATTATTACTGCTACATTCCCATGCACCTTATATTTTTCATAATTTGTGTCAAATAAATCAATCACCCATAATTCAAGGAAAATTAAAAAAAAATACCAAGGAAATTGATAGTTTTACTTTAAATATTGTTTTCATCACAACAACTTTGAAAAAAATATAGCACGAGCTATGTAAGTATGTAGGTGATCAAAATCCACTTTTGTGGTTTGAAAAAGTCGCCTGTGATCACCTGGGTGATTTGATTCCCAGGTGATCAAAGTAGACTAATTTATTCCACTTTGATCACCCAGGTGATATCACCTAGGTGATCAAAGTGGCCGGGTGATTTATTTCCACTTTTTAGTAGAATCAAATCACCCAGGTGATATCACCTGGGTGATCAAAGTGGAATAAACCATATTTTTGCCTGTTTTTACGCTAAAGGCCCCGAAAATAACAATTGAAAACACTTTTCACTGTGGGGAAGTTACACTATCCCCGAGTAACATATTATAGGCTACAATTTGTTGGGATATGAGAAGGAGTTCTCCCGGGACGCAGGTCAAATCGCGGGGAACAACTAGTATGTCATATATTTCAAAAAGTTTTAGATTTGGATAAAGGTGCGAATTGTAGGTATACCTTTCCGTCTTAGTTAATAATTTTGAAACAACTTTCAATTTCTAAAGTATCATAACTATCTAAGTTTCACAACATTCCAAGCAAATAGTATAATAGGCTCTTGTTTAACGTTCTACCCAGGATATATGGCCGTATGTTCGGACTTCTAGCAAAATACTGCACGCAACGACTCTTTATCATTCCACGGAAGTTGCAATGGCCGACTGGAGTTTACTATAGTGCATGAAGGGGTAACTGCGCCCTTAAATAAGCACTACGACTAACTACGGCCATTGAACAAATCGTTGTTATTATTAAAGGATTGAAAGGCATTATCATGTTATCAGAACTAATGTTAGAAAAGCGAAGGTTTGTTGCGATAATGGCTGGATCGATACTAATGAAACTTGGCAGTTATATAGCTTATACACCAGAACAACATATATGTCACTTTTTATCCGGGTGCGGGATAGAGTTCTCTCTGGAAAGCGAGGAAAACAGCCGATGGAAGCTTCATTGCTTCAGCTTCATTTGGAAGACATTGAAATATTGACAAACAAGTTCTAAACCAAAGGACCTTTTTAAACTACGTCTGTTTAACCGATAATACAAAAAAAACCGGCCAAGTGCGAGTTGGACTCGCGCACGAAGGGTTCCGTACCATGAACGTATGAAAAAAGTACAATAGGAATGGTCAAGTATGAGTTACTTAAGTTGCACATTATTTCTAATAGATGGCGCTACTAGTATACAATTTTGCAATTAAGTTAATATAAATCAACAGCCTTAATATTTTTTTTTTTTAATTTTTAGTAATAATTTGTTGTTATAGCGGCAACAGATATACATCATTTGTGAAAATTTCAGCATGCTAGCTATCACGGTTAATGAGATACAGCCTGGAGACAGACAGACAGACAGACCGACAGACAGACAGACAGACAGACAGACAGACAGACAGGCCGACAGACAGACAGACAGACAACGAAGTCTTAGTAATAGGGTTCCGTTTTACCCTTTGGGTACGGAACCCTAAAAAGGCATAAAAATAAATCGGTCTACAGTCTACACCCCCTTAACTGTCAAACGCGTCGTCGTCATAAAACGTATAGCGAGTCCTTGAGTTAAGTATACCTACTCTTGACGGCGGGTTACCAAGTTTTTTCCTAAATCAACCATTCGTAGGTAGTTTGTGGAACAATTGTTCTGCTAAAGAATGGGTAGAGAAAACTTGGAGATTTTTAAGCATATAAATCCATTATAAATGTGGTATTGAATTATGTGGTAGCCACGGGGATATGCTTTTGGGTATTTTCATTTGGCTCATAGTTTTTAAGTAACCGGTTGACCACAACAGACAATTAATTTTGTTAGCTATATTTAGTTTGTATTGTTTAACATTATCTCTAAATTAAGTTATGACTACTGCTATTGCATTGGGTACTGGTTACTGTAACGATATAGAAGCTACCTTTTTTTCTAAATCTCCTAACTTCAACTTCTGTCTAGTTTCTGGCAATTTCAGGAACACAACAGTTCATAAAAAAACACAGTAACTTTACCAGTTACACTCATATTTCGGCCTCCATTCAACCGACCTCATTACCATATGATCTCAAATTGCACTTAATTGAGTTCTCTTTATGGTACTTTAATCGTTTCCCATGGGTTGTAGTGAATGAATCAGGCGCACGTGCCATTTCAACATGTTATCGTTTTCTCCCTCTTAAAATGATAAATATAAGAAGTTTTGTGACATACTGCTTTGACGTGTGCGCGTGTAATTTGCTATAACTGAAAAGTGAAAAGATATAATTTTGTAATCGTTTTTAACAGGAATTACAAAGAGTCTGCCATAGTTTCTATGATGACAAAAATGTAAATCTTACTTAATGACTTGGTTCGGGTGGCGAGTATTCTGACTTTACACAAAATTGACAGTGAACGATCATTAAGTAAAGGTACGGATTCAGTGCTTTCAATATTGACTTAGTAAGAAACGTATAACAAAATTAAAGAACGCCGCACAAGCGTAGAATTAAACTCTAGCTAGACCGAATGAACTGCAGGCAAACTCGCCCATAAAACGCTCACAAATTTTATGACCTCTAATCTTTATGTGACAAATCCATGAAATGTGTCTTCCACTAGCAACTAAGCTACCGTGAAATGTGTCAAAATTGCGCTGCACTTCATAAATCTGTTCAGATTTCTACCATACTGCGACAGATTTCTACCACACTGCTACAGATTTCTACCATGCTGTGTGTCCCGAATAAAGCAATCAATTGAATGCGGGTGCTTTAGCTAAGTGCCTGCTAAAACATCCCGCTACTTATATTACTTATATTAATGGCGTAGCCAGCTCTTAATGACATTCGGCCCATTGGCGTCCCAAGTAATGGCGGCCTATGGAGTTATTGTACCGCACCAATGGGAATACGGTATTGTTTTTAATTTAGCTTGATTGTGTTATTTGGAGGACAAATAAAATTGTTTATTACGTGTCAATTGTTTTTTGATTATGCGACGAAGTTATCTTGCGATCAAATTATGGTTGGCCTTGACCATTCAGTTAAACTTCTCATTGTTTTAGTGGTATATAGGTGTAAATGCTATGAAATATTTGATAATTTTAATCGAAAAATAATATCAACCACGTGCTCCGTTCCAATACACGCATTCTTCGACATCACAAACGTCTTCATTACCAATACCTTCAGAGCTAATATTCTTATTTAAATCCCATAACATGATGGGTATTACCATAATATTTGTTATGCCGATCGTTCACATCCCGAGGTATCCCGGACCGGCATTTCAGGCTCCCGTTATGCAGATTAAGTACTTTTTGTACGACATTCAAATAAAATGGCTCAATTTTTATGTAGGCTTCTTTTTATTTGGTTGGGTTCCTTATAGAGAAGTTTAATTTTAGTATTAAAATGGTAAAGTAGGTGTTATGTCACCGAGAGAGACTAGGTACACGATTTTGTGACAGAATATTCATAGAATTTTGCTTATACCTCTGGGTCTAAGATGAGATGTTGCCGTGAATACTGACTTATAAACTCAAAGGACATTGTTGATTTATAAAGATGTGAGGAACAGACGGATATTACTGCGGTGCACGGAGTCTCGGGTTCGATTCTTGAGTTGGGGTCGAAATTCCTTAGTGACTTTTTAGAAACCTGTGTTTGTGGGTAGCCTCGTTGACTATGTCGTACTCAGCTTGCTGGTTTTCTTGGAAAACAACTGCCATGGTTGACAGTGAGTCTGGATGTCATTATTTCTATCTGATATTTGATTTTTCGACTCCTGTTAAATACATTTACAGCCCTATTCGCCATAGGCGTTCGAATTAAAACTTTTCGGCTCTGAATGCAAGTTTGAAATAACATCAGCCAGCACCAACTGTAAATGCCGTAACACTGAAATTTCAGCTCATCGGCTATTTTCATTGTTTCCAACTATCGAACGTGGAAACCAATTATATTTGAACTTTGGACTTATTTTTACTACATAAAACCTTTTTTTTATTATTGCGGTTATAACGACTGATATCAGAATCCTGCATAATAGGTTTACCGGGACTATTTCATATTCTATTGACATAAATATAAAACCATCGACCGTTTTCAAACTTCATTAAATTGATGAAGTTAAGTATATCGAGCGTAAGAAAACGTGCCTGAAAAAACTGAACAACGATATGCTCTCTTAAACAACAAATAAATTAAAAACTTATGATTCACGAAGAAGGTAAACTGATGTATGTTGTGTTTTGCAAACGGATTATCTGACCGCAACTTGGAATACGGAACCCTAAGTTGTGTGAAAACGCGAAGATAGTTGGGCGATAAAGAAAGATTTACCGCTCAATGTCCGTATCTGTAATGTTTGCTTAAATACTGTTTTATTTTCGCCCAGCGAGCAGGAAGCGATTATTTGTTTGTTTAAAGAACACGCTGTATAGTAAAAATGCAGTAAAATAAAACCATAACTTGCTTTTATGTTTTTTCCGGTTTTCGAAAGTGCTTGGGTGTAATTGTGAAAATCTGTGCGTTATTTACGAGTACTTTTATTCTAGAACTAAATAATATAATGTGGAGTCAATACGATTTGTTCCTATATTTATGAACTAGCTCCCGCCAGCGGTTCAACCCGTCTCCCGTGGGAACTACTTTTCGTACCCTGATCAAAAGTAGCCTATAGCCTTCCTCGATAAATGGACAATCTAACACAGATTTTATCAAATCGGTGTAGTTGTTTCTGAGATTAACGTGTTCAAGCAAACCAAACTCCGCAGCTTTATGAGTATATTAATTAATCCGCTGAGTTTGTTAAGAACTGTCAGCAGCAAATATTTTTCATTAGAATTGAAGGATTAAAATTTTGATCTCTATATGAAGCCCTTTACAGGCTTAATTTTACTTCCCTTACGTTAAAAGGGCTAGGGATAGAACAAGGATTACGTGAGACCGGTCCCGAATCTCATTTGTAATAAGGGTTTTGATAAATTCAATGATAGGGGTCCCGATTTTAGGTGCAAGGATTTGTTCATATAATCTTTTTAATATTTTAAAATTTATGATGTTGCTCCTGAAAAATTAAGCTCCGTAAAACATACAACGGTTGTATCCTAATAAAGCTATTAATTAGAGTTGGGATTAAAATATGCTTGGGACCCGTAACGGTCTGCGAATCCGGAAATTACGTCATCCGTTATCTCGAGTCCGAAATTCTTTAATTCAGAAACCTTAGTCATTTAGATATCACAATGTATGTAAAAGAAATGACTTTCGTACATATAAAATATATTTCGTATATTCGCATAAGCTTTTAGGTCGTATTATAAAATGATATGGCGTCCATACCAACGCATAGTGATCCATAATATGGGTGATTGTCGACCACTTTGCTGGGACGTAATGGATTTACCTGCTGAGGGCCGCAATCATTCGTTTTAGTTGCCTCTAAGTGGTATACTAGGCTATGTGACGCACCTACTCGTAATAGGTTATGTTTGAGTACATAGATGTGTAGATTGTAGGCAAATTAGGTAGTCTTAAGATACGCAGTAGTTATTAGCTGACTTGCAAAGAAAGTTTTATCTCATAAGATAGTGTGAGTTTAAAAATGTAAATGAATAAGTCCCTAACTCGACTGCAGTGACCACAAAATGTTAAATACAAAAGCAAAGCCGCTTATTAAAATATAAAATATTCCACCAAATGTAATATGCAGGAACAGAGCATGCGACTAACACAGGTTTACACTTACGGTCTTTTTACAAACAAAAAAATAAGTAGAAAAAACCTCGGGCTCTTAAAAAAACCTTCTCGCATTGTCACAGCTGAGTGTGTCGAGCGTATAAAAGTGTCCCGGAGTGATTGATGAATGTATGTCGTGTGTCTGCAGCTTTATGCCACAATTCGCTAAATGGATGGCGCACCACGATATGAACGTATGCTGTTCCTTTTTAGCCCAAGTCTCTTGTTATAAAAGTTCTACTTTAATGGCAAAGTACTGTTTAATCCGTGTTCGGACTGCGAAATAATACTAATCCGTACAGAGGTCGTTGGGCAAGACCTGAATTCGAATACGTAAGGGACATGTTAGTCGTGGCAATAAGTTCGTTATTAAGAGCTTTAGTGGTGTACTATTATTAAAAAGCCGTTAATATAGGTTTCGAGTATGATTAAGCACAGTGAAAATGCCACACACTGATCGTTGTTCGCTTGGTGTAATTACACACTTTCCCTTATAGGTGTTGTAGGCTTGTTACCTATTCTCGTCAAATTTACATAAGGTAACACGTCATCATTATAAAAATCGAGGGTCGGCGTCACCCCAGTCATTTCGAAAATGAATATTTATAGCTCGCGTGAGCAGTTACGGAATAAAACAAAATGCATTTGGTAAATTATACAAATAATGATGAATGATTATTTTGTATGAAGACCAATCGGCTTATAGGTGCTCTGATTAATTAAAATTGTCATGGCTCGCTTTGATATTGTTTCGTTTTGAGAAACTTAATTTTTGTTGTAATTATTTATGACGTATAACATTTAAATTGTAATTTGATTTATCTTGAATTGTGTTGTAATTTAATTTATATTGAATTGTGTTGTAATTTGGGGTGAGTTGTCATTTTCGATATACTTGCCTTCACTCTCGGATTCACTCGTTTGTGGATAGGTCACGTTTTGTTTCACAATTTCCTGAAGCGGTTTGTGGTGGCCTTTTCCTGTAGCACTTGAGAGGTAGCTTGAGAGATTGGTGCGACATACGTACTCCTGACTCGATGTTACGTGTAAATAAAATGTGTTTACAAAGATACCTTTACCTTCACCTGTTTATTTTATAAATGACTTACCTGAAAGATAGGCTGATATTGCTTGGACAAAACCTATGAATGCTTCATGAAATTTTCAAATAATGAATCAAAAATGCAGTCAGTTAACATGATACCATATTATTTGTAATAATAAGATTACTTGCATTAATATGTATAAATTAAAAACTAGTACAGCTAAAACAAAAGTTGTGTAATTTCAACTTAAAAGTCGTACAAACAAAAATTGCTGCAGTCATATTTTTGAAGCTAAAAAAGAGACACTGTAACTCGAAATAAAACTCAATTAAATACTAACATAAATTTTGCGATATTACGTTTGAGCTCATAAAAACCGGGGCATTACCGGCAAAAAAACTCTGGATGTGCAAAAGTCATCCATTAGCGCCATACACTGCTGGCTAACTATGTAACAATATTTTTTTCGCATTAGCCGGCAATCCATTATGCCCACAGAATCAATTAACGTATGTTACGGTAAAACAACAAATTTGACTAGTAGCAATACTGCTAAGTGCATCATTTGCGACTGCAGCTTGATGTCACACGTAAAGCAACCAGCAACGTAATTTCAACCTTATTCTCTTTACACTAGAGTCTAAAATGACTTCTAGGTAAATGTAAACGTCATCAATCTTGCAGCATGTTGGTGAACAAATAGAGTATTTATTTGCCATAAGTGAAGCACATAAACAAATTTAGTTTGGTAGATGCTTTGACATGTTTAGATAGGTACTATTGCATTTAGATAGGTACTATTGCATTTAGATTGATCACTGATGGAGTTAAACTTATTTTATTTAGCACTTTAAGCTGTGTTGATATTAGTGTCAGTTGATATTAGCGAATGGTGATGAAAATAGTTATCAACTGTCTGACTGATTTAGTGGTGTTATAGGAGTAAATGGGTAGTCATTCAGTATTTATGTCGTCTCTAAAAAAGCTGATAAGTTTGTTTGACTGCGCTAATCTCAGGAACTTTCTGTTGTAAAATCCTAATCACTTAGAACATTTCATTCAACGAACAATATTGTGAGAAGTTTTATACTATCACAGGCAAATCACATACTGAAAATTCTGTACCTATATGAAACTTGAAAGTTGGCTTTTCAACCTCGGAAACGAATTAACAAATCACTCTCGCGCACAACTGTACCAATCAAAACCTGTTCACACCTCAACATTATCCCCTTATCTACTTTCAACGCGATTGTACCTATCACAGCTGACATAAAACACCGTTGTATTATTGTCACTTCCGAGAAATTCGTATTACATCCCCCTGTATTCGAGAACCCACGAACATATTTTGCCACATCGCTTTCCATTGCTGCTTGAACACTGGATATTTCCAACCAGTGAGAACTTAGCGGTCATTGGATGGTGTACAAATACAAGAAGTCTTTCGTATATCTATGGTGTTGTATGTCTCACGAGGTTCCGTTTCTCGTTAGTACTGTTAGTGTGTAAACCACAACTGTTATGGTACATTTTTTATTGTCAGTCTCGTGTGCCAGTATGGTGTCACGTAGCTTGGAGGTCAAATTTGACACTTATATTTTTTGGGGTAAAGAATGGAAGGAATTGGTTTGTCTGACTTTATTATAATATTTGAATGTACCTAATGTTTTGGTAAAAGTTGGTGTGTTGTCCAAGTGCGCGAAGTTTTTCCCATGGGACGCGGGTGAAGCCGCTGGTGGAAGCTAGTGTTAAATAATAAATCGTAATGACTTCAACATTATATAGAGGCCCATCTTAATTTATAACATGACTTCATTACACCCAAAATTAAATTAGATCTTAGATAAATTGAGGGCCATGTAATAATTTAGATTTTATTAAGAAAATATCTCCTAGACTCGAGATGAAACCAGTTTCTTCTACATATTAAAATATTAATATCAGTGTAGGGCTGTCGTAGTATAAGTTGGGTTACTATCTTTTTAACCGACCTACCAACTCGAGGAAGGTTTGGTAGGTTCCAGCTACTATTTGAACAATTTAAGCAGTTAGAAGTCAAATCTGACCACAGGTCTTACGAAGGGGTATTTATTGGGTTGCTCGGGTATGTAACTGGTGTTTGAGGTTAGTTAAGCAGTCGATCCATGTAAAACCATGGTACAGACAACAGCACGTCACCCTACCCTAATCTGTCAAATTTTACCAATCAAACAATATCCTTCCACTATTGTGATATGATTGAAAATCTATTGCAGAAATTTGACAGATAGTGGTAACTTGATTTGATTGAAATCAAATTGCAATTGAATTGAAGATTGTAAGCCGACTCCAACCTAGTTAGGAAAAGGCTAGGCAGATGATGAGTAAGTAAATACAAATTTCTGAAATTTCAATACTGATACTAAGAAAGCTGTTTGTCAAAGTATCTAAAATTAAGGGGCACCATATTAAACTGTCGTTTATTTCATAATTACACACACATAACAACATGAAGTCTTTAGTTTTAATAAAGCCTGTTCAAGATTTATTACTTCGCTAGACGACCTAGGAGTTAATATATTTTGTGGCCTTTGTTTACGAGGATATGAGGTTCAGTAGACTCTCATAGTTAAAATTAACAATAGTTTAATATGAGTTTATTAGCAATTTAAAGAGATTTTATTGATTAAAATATGCGAAAATTTAAAATGCTGAAAGTTTTGGTAAAGCGATGCTTTTACCTCTGTTTAATGAAAAAACGTTGACTTTTTTTATTAGAAATTAAATGACTTTAGTTTCTTAATATTCACTAGGTAAGTATTGTTTAACAAAATAACAAAAAAAACGCGACAAGTTTGAACAACATTAACACAAACCTAACTATTGTTTTAACATTGATGTCTGTCTAACTTTGAAACTAAAACCAAAGTTACAGGCTGAAAAGTTTTGACACTTTTTTCTGATTAAAAAACTATACTAAACTAATATAATATTATACTAAACCTACTCAATTTGCAAAAAAAATTAGAGGTGAAATAAAAAGTAACATGATACCTCCAAAAAAAAATCGTAGAACGCGGTAAGTTCAAAGTGGTTCTTAATTTTCAATTTCGCTGAGATCTCAACGCGATATTACGCAGCCTTTATTAAATTCCCTGGCATACGGGCCCCACTTATTTTTCACGACAAAATTGAAAACACCTCCATTGCAAGGTAACGTTCTCACAATATAAAGATTGGGTTTATTGGGTATCAAGATTGAGTCCGCTATGGGCAGGTCGGCCTAACATCGAGCCAAACATAAATTCCTTTACGACAAATAAAAATACGTTCTTTTATAAGGCAAACGTCAGGAATAAATCATTCAGTCTTGTGGAATTTCATCTGGTTCTTTCGGGTTCCGTAGTATGTTGAAACGCAACCCTTTAATATTTCTCTGCTGGGATTCATGTAATTTAGGGGTTCCGTACACAAAGAGTAAAATGCGATCATATTTCTATGATTCCACTGTCCATCTATCTGTGCGTCTGTCACTAAGCTGTATCTCATGAATCGTGATAGGTAATTAGTTGAAAATTTCGCAGATGATGTATTGATGATATTAGATGATATTTCTGTTGCCGCTACAACAACAAATACAACGTGCGCGAATCAAGTCAGGTTTGAGTGAAATATTAAACTATTAACAACTTCGAATAGCCAGTTTTATGTTAGGAACAAAGTTTTGGTAAACAAACAAACAACATTTGGTACTTCGCGAAACAATGATAAACAAAAAGCCTCCCAGTAACTTAATTAACTTCAGTTTTGCGCGAAATTTTCGAGCTATTGATTAAAATATTGTCCTTTAAGGAAAAAAGTTTTGGGCCCATCGTCTTTCTTTGAAAAATCTCGGTTTTTATAAGGTTGAAATAAACAAGTCAATATTATATCTTATGAAAAATTTTAATTACATTCCTGATCTTATAAAGCTTCGTTCTTAACCCCTCGTCGTCCGTTTTTAACCCGTTATCGCTGCCGGGTTGAGCTTAATCTCCTAAACCGCTCCAATTTGCCTTGTCTTGACTCTACTTAGCTCTTCCAGTAGGTTTTTCGTTTTGTTTTTGTTGGAGTTTCTTAAGAAACTTGAAGATTGTGATAGATTGAATGTATTTGTTTTTAGCCTCTTGCAATCCTATAATTAGTTGTTTGGTTTTCAAGATGTTTTTCTTGTTTGTTGTTGTTAGAACTCGGAAGATTAAAGTTTGAAGTACGTATGTTTTAATCTTGTTTTCTTATTCAATTTTCATTTGAACTGGTAAGTTAAGTTACTTTGGATACTCCACCATGTATAACTATAAATATATACCTATAGACATGTATAACTATAGAGCCTGTTTGTCTTCCCATTGTAAAAATACTAAAACACAAAAATGAAGACCAAAAAATACCTGTTAATTACAAAAAGAAGGAAATGACAAAAACTTCCAAAAGTACAAAGAGAATAATAAAAAATAATAACTAAATACAGACCCGAAAACATTCTACGTAATCTAAAAACATTTTTACGACCGCTCGTAATCCAAGTACGGCCAAGTTAAAGGTAAAGTCTCAGGACCCGCTTAAAATTTCATGAAAACAGCATATTTTAGCCCCTAATAGATAACTTTGGATTACAAGGCGGCGATGCCTGCCATTATATATTCAATTCGAGGAACGCAAAGAGCATAAATCAACCGCTCCAATCGTAAATCAAAGTTTTTGTTCGCGATTCAGAAGTTTGACGCCTACAGGACAACATCAAAATTTGACGGGTTTTGAAAACACCCTTGACGGAAAACTCATGGAATTAAATTCAAGTGCTTTCGTCATTAGCTAAAATAATACTGAAGAGTTTGTTTGCTTGAACGCGCTAATCTCAGCAACTACTCGACCCATTTGAAAAATGATGTTAGTGTTAGATAGTCCATTTATCGAGGATTTGGACTTTTTATTTAGGTGCGCGAAGTAGCATTTATGCTACGATGATATATAAACTATATTACTGCCGAGTTTCATCAAAATCCGTGAAGTAGTTTCTGCATGAAGAGTAACTAACATAACTACGATAGAATATGGAAGTAGGTACAATGTTCTAGGTGTTCCAGGAAAATAATCATTATCTACATATATATAACGTTTGCCTGAGAAATAGTATATACCGAGATTAAAATATATTCATGGTTTAATATGAATGTGGAGTATGGGCGGTTAATCGGATCAGTCATGGGAATGATGCCGGCATCCGATCGAATCGACTCGATATTACAGTTGGGCGATCATGTTAAACTTTAACATGCGGGCGTTATCCGTGTTATCCTTGCCAGATTATATTTTTGTAGCTATATTTTATTTATTACCTCAGAAATGCGTATCAATCAACATATATAAAACTCTTTCGTTACTGAGTGACTGACGGACAACAAACAGCCGAAACTACTTAGAAGAAAGGTTTCTTACGAAGTGTAGGGGAATAATAAGAAAGGATTTTTTGGAAATTATATTTCTAACTAGCTTTCGCCAGCGGTTTCACCCGCTTTTCCGGAAACTACTGCGCGCACCCGGATAAAAAGTAGCCTATAGCCTTCCTCGATAAATGGGCTATCTAA